>JARHVA010001168.1:0-542500 GCA_037957365.1 Torreya grandis | reverse complement strand
TAACTATTTATATCTATGTACATATATGACCTAATAACATCAACTATAAACCATTTTCAAGTCAACATAAAGATGTTAGTGATACTTTTATGGTTTTTAAGGAAGCCTCATCCATAATCAAAACATGTTATGTTCATAGTTCCTTATGGACCATATTGCCACCACTCCTTTCATTAACACCACCAATCCTTACTTCCATATTAATAGTCAATCTCCCACACCCATCGATTGCAACTGATAATCTTACCTACCATCAAATTTCTTCCATAAAAAACTAATAATTTTAGAATTCATGACTGGCATCTAGCTAAAAGAGTATAAATAAACAACATCAACATATTATAGGGATCAACAAACACTCCTCAATCAAAATGAATCCTCTGATCCAACAAATCCAAATCTAAAATCAACATCCCTAGTGAAAACCTTATTGAGAAACTATGGAAAAATCTAAATCTAAATATAGAAAAGAAAAAATATAAATCCCTTTGTTTTGGAGAAATTTTGCTTATATTCTTTAGAAGAAAGAGAAAAGAAACTTTAGAAGGGTACGGTTAATAGAACCTGGTATGTTGTGTGCATGTTGATCTAGATGGTTGTAGATACTTTTCTTTGGCTTGGGAGGAATGACCTGTAGATAAGAAAGCAATAAAGAAATGGTTGATTAGTTAGATAGTAGGGTGGATTGCCTAGCAAGCTAGATCCAAGAAGCATGAGCTCCCTTAGAGGTTGTCAATCCATGATTTTAAACAATTAAGTTCTAAAAGTGAAAGATAAAGTACTTGCATAAATAGCATAAGGTACTTTAAATCAAATATAAGAAGTGTTTGATAAATGAATAGGTGAATCTGACTTAATTATAGTAATAAACAAAATAATATTAATGCCAAATAAATTAGGTGTGGTCCAAAAAATAGGGTGAGGCTGTATGATTAGGCAAAAAGTTAGAAAGTTGGATTTGGTTGAGGTCTGGTGGGTGAAAATAACTTATTGTTTATTTATCACATAGTGATTATCGATAGTTGGATAACCATCAATGATTATGGACATACCATCAGCGATCAAGGTGACCATCAGTGATTACTGTGGTTTTGGTCTAGTTCAAGAAATTGGTCTGATAAGGATGCAAAATGGAATTCTGGAAAGTGGGTTTAGGCTTGGTTGATTGAGAAATAGAAACAAAGTAACTAATTAGTGAAAACATTTACTTAGCTTATTGGTTGCTGATTTGAAGAAGGGTCAAAGAGGTTGAGAAATCTGTTGGTGGAGCCTAAGGTATTTCTAGTAGAGTAATGATACTTGATTTTTGGTTGATGGGCGATGGTGCTTCAGATCTTTATTATACTTACTGGTTTGCTAGAAGAAGACCCACAAAAGGAAGTTTTGATGAAAGAGGCTCTGCTTCTAGATGCAAACGATGATGGATTGATTGATCGATCGATCAATCCTTTTCACCTCCTCCTCATCTCTTTTTATAAGAAGGAAGGAGAGGTGAAATAATAGGTTAATAAGAGGTTCGACAAGCAGTTTAAATTTAGCTTTCACATGCATTGGATCACACATAAATTAGACAAGCTAAATATAAGAAAGTAAGCTAGAGTTGACTAGAGTTGACTATTTAGGCTGTTAAAGGATGACCATAGATGGTTAGGCCTAACCATCAATGGTTAGGGTGACTGTCAATGGTTGAGTGGTAAGGTTAAGTTTGGTCAAAAGTTAGATGGGGTGAGTTAGGTTTAGGGTCGACAGGTTGTGGAAGTATCCCTAGGGGGTCTTGAGGTGGTATAGGGGTTAGTTTGACATCTTGAACCATCATGTGTAGTTTTCTAGTGTCTATATTTTTCTCCTTTTTATTATGTAATTTATATCAATAAGTTGTAAAACAAAAATTGATTGCGAGTCGAAGGTTAGGTTGCCCTAAGCACAGGAGGAGGTATTCCCCCTCAAACCGAGAATCGATGAGGTGAAATAAAATTAGGTACAAGTTTGAAAAGTGGGTGAGTTGGTGATAAAGTGGGGGTAGGTTGGGCACTGAAGTGAAATCACATACACAAAGTATGACTAATTATGATAGCCAAGATCCCATAATGATTATGTTGCTATGGTTGGTAAAATAAAGGTCAACACTAGAAGGACAAGTGACAAGTGAAACATGTGATCGTATATGATGGTTAGGCTACACTTGTAAATTTAAGTCTCCTATACAAGGTCAATATTTTCATGGGTATCTGAGGTAGAAAGTGCTTTCATGAAGACACAAATTGGTTGGGTGTGCACAAGGTAGTGCAAGTTCAAAATGTTCAACCATGTAATTTAGTCGGTGTGGTCAAGAGGACCAAGACAAGCTTGTCACAAAAATATGCTATGGTTAAGCCAACATATCTAATTGCAAGGTTGATATGGTTTAGTTGTGTTTTTTGGAGAAGGCAATCTCTATTGGTGAGTAGTTTGGATATGGTTTTGGGTAAGAAAAATTACTTGAGAATTGTGGGTGGGAGGAAAAAGCCCTAAAATGTTGACCATCGATGGTCATGAAGGATACTTAGGGTCAACCATTGGTGTTCACCATAAATTTTGGTGGTCATATATTATCCCTAAAAGGATGTAGATAAAATAACTGCTAAGGGCTTTATTGCCTCATTTGGAAACTATCAACGATTTCTCTCTCTGGCATCTTGAGCAATGTAGCAACAATGATTGGTGATTTGTTGAGAGGTTAGAGTGAGTGATTGAGAGATTTTTTGGAGGTTACTTGGATTAGGATACAACTTGGATGAGGGAGGGCATGAAGTTAGGTGGGTGCAGTCTCTAAGGTTCCTCCTTGATAATGATCGAGGAATGAGGTAGGTAGTATCATTGAATTGGTAGTTTGTAGTTGAATTATTAATTGAATGTTTAGTTAATTGGGTTGTTGTTTAACGTTTGTTTGGGTGTGGGTTTTTTTTGACCTAGGGTTAGGTATTTTAGAGTTTTGTTGTTGAATTTGGGAGTGTAAATTCAGATTGGTAAGGGTAGGGTAGATAGGGGAGATTAGAGTAAAGAGTAGGTAAGTTGTTTAAGTAGTTGATAGTGTTTGGTAGGTAGATTGGGAGGGTAGGGTGAGGTTTGATCATCAATAGTCACTACACAGTGACTATTGATAGTTGGTTTTGGTAGTTAATGATCATGGTCAACCATCGACGATCGATAAGTGATCGTTGATAGGTCACTTGGTAGTGACCGTCAGCAGTTGGTCGCCTAACCATCGATGGCCAAGTATTGGAAGAATTGACCATTGATGGTCGATGAAATGTGGCTAAGGTTAGAGTTTGAAAGTGATTTTTTAGGGTTTAAGGTCAAGGGTAAGATTAATAGTAATCTTGTAAAGATTGAAGGTCAAGGGTTGAATGTTCGAGTAATGATTGGAGGTTGTAAGTTGAAAGGAAATAGTTGAAGGTTATAGGTTGATTATTTGAAATCTTTGATTAAATAGGTTAAGGGTTTTGCTTTGTAGATAATCCATAGGTATAGGTTATAGTAGGCAAAGTATTTGAGTTGAATAGAATAGGAGGTTGGTGTGATAGATAGAGTTTGTATTCAAAATATGTCAGTGGATGAAGGTTTTTGTTTGCTATCAAACCCTGTAGCCATGAGAGAGGATAAAAATGAGGGACAAAGTACCCTATATACTGGATGAGATTTAGCATGGGATGATTGATGATGATTGGGAACACATGGAGGATGTGGGCCTTGGAGGTATGAGGTATTACTAACATGTACCTCAAGATGCAGTGATGTTAGTGACACTCATCGAGAGATGGGACCCTGTCACTAACACCTTCTTGCTTCCCATAGGTTAGTTGACTATCTTGCTTAAGGACATCCACAGGATAGTGTGGCTACCCATTTAGGGTGAGTAGATTTACCACATTGAGAGTGATGAGCGAGATGGGTAGATGGAGCTCCTATATAGAGATGACCTTAATTTTGCAAGGTGGCACTCGGGAGGCTTTCACTACATGCCAATGTATTAGAGAGACAAGGGTGTGAGGATGTTTTTAAAGATGATGTTGATAGTGGTTATGTGTTATGAATTATCAGATTCGAGTAGTGGGAGGTTGTCATACTTATTATTAGGGGTGATAGTAAAGATATGGTTGGGTTGCATAGTGTTTTTATGGGCACATGTGCTATTAGCACAAATTTACTGAGAGCTATGGGGATTCCATACCCACAAGAGATACATGATTAGTATTAGGTTTGTTATTCATTATTGGGATTATGAACACATCAGGGTGTTGAGAGCTATGGAGCTATCACATGATAACTTTGCGTAGATGGATTACAGGGTCAGATATATGAGATGGTGAGGCAACTATTCCCTGTTAGGACTAGGAGGAGGATCACATGATATATATTAGTATAGGGGTCGACTAGATGCCTTAGTCATGGGAGATGTGATATGGATACTATATGTCAGGTTTTCAGGCTGGGAACACTATAAGAGGCATACTTTGTCTCTTCAGAGCTACAAATGGATCTATGATAGTTGAGATCACGAGATAGAGCTCATTTTATTTGATAGGGTACAGAGGTAGTTCAGCCTCATGTAGGATATACTCAAGGATTTCCTGAGATACACGAGGGAGGATGCAGAGTTTTTGCTCCCTATTCCATAGCTAGTTCATGATTTCATTGATCATAAGGAGTTGCTTGTGAGGATAGATATAGATGATGCAGGTTTTATAGATAGATATCTTATATGGTACTAAGCACACTATGCCACAATAGATATTGGTCTTGAGGATGGGGGTCAATAGGATATGGATGTCAATGCTAGAGGAGATAATCAATAGGTTCAAATACTGGGGGTTGCCATAGATGTATAGGCAGTGACCACAAAGAGGGACCAAACATGGGCAAATCTAGTTATAGCTCAAGCATCCTTGGTAGTAGTGTAGGGTTAGGTGACCACTTTGACAAGGGAAAGAGATTAAGCTAGGTCTCAGCTAGCCTTGGTGATGTAGGAGAGAGATTATCTCTAGTAGAAGGTGGAGTACTAGTAGCCACATGACCAATAGGTACTATCTTGATGCATAGATATGTAGCAAATGTGGAGGAGTTGTAGTATTATGAGGCTTTGGTCTTCATGCATTTACCAAATGAGCCTTGATGGGGTGAGTATAGGGCTAGGATTGTAGGAGGTGCTATCATGATGACACTAGGTCAGTGGGCTTCCTTTGTAGGCAAATAGGTAGGTGTAGGGGGTAGGCTCCAGGAAGTAGTGGTGATTTGGGATCATAGATATGTTATGATACATGATATTTTTTATGTATTTTATGATTTTAATATCAACCTACGAACTGATGTAGTGAGATGTATATACTTTTTGAGAGACATGTATATTTTGTATACACTATGATGATTATTTATGAGATATAGATGTGATCCTTTGTTTATGGTTTATGGTTCATGGTTGTGATGTTCATGTTGATTATTGACAATGTCATATTGATTATGGTTATGATCATGATGATGTTGATGTTGACTCACCTAGCTAGGCATGTGATGATATGTCTCTTTAATTTGTATTCATGATGATGTTTGATATGGATTGATGTTATTGATGTGATTATGATGTGATGGTTATGGATGACTATGATCATCCCTATATGATTATGTGATGCTAATGTGATGTTGTTGATAATAATATTTTATGGATGTGATCATTTAATTTCATGTTTGAGATGATCATGTTTATGATATTGATATGATTATGGTTATGGCTATTGGTTATGCTTAGGTGGACAAGATTACGATGTGATTATTATTATGGTTATGGATTATGTATCATAATTATATGGATGTGATAAATGGTAGGATGCTGATGATGTTTATGATTATGGTGTTCATGCAAAAATCTAATGAGTACATGCTTTTTCATTTATATTTTGACATGTGGTGGACATGGTATATGTTATTATGAGGAACTGATGGTTGATAGTTAATTTATTTATGGAGGTGGTGATTATACTAATGATGTTTATTTTTATTTATGATGTGATGATGATATTATGTGATGTGGTATGATTATGGTCATTTTGTGTAGATTAGGGTGAAGCACATAAAGTTAAATAACAAAACTAGATGGGAAAAGGATAAGACAATCTAAGTGAATTTATCAACCAATGTGAGAGAATAAGGAGGCATGGTGTTTCTTCTTTGGCAAGGATGAAAAGAAACTGAAGTTGGACTAGCTTAAGGAACATAATCGCTTTGAATACTTCGCATTAACATTCGTTAGTTGGTTAAAAAAGGTGTCTTGATCATAGAATGCCAAGTAAGCTCAAATCCTTTGCTTATAGTATATAAAGGGGAGATGGATGAAGGTGGAACCTTCTTGTGAGACTACCTTACCTCTTTTGGAGGTTACCAAAGAGTTAGTATAAACAAGTCCATATCATATAAGGTGTAGACTGATCGATGTAGGAAGTCTACTTACGAGAGTCGATTTTAGCTTTCAAAATTACTTTGCTAGTTCTGATGTCTAAGAATGGGTATTTTTCTATTTTGATATTGTTTGGGAGGGTTGGGGGAAGCTGATCAATGCAAGAAGCTTAAAAAAAAATTGCTATGCTATGACAAATTCTTTACTTAGTCATCCTTCAAGGGAGTGGTCTAAGTTTTGTGTGTTTTATTTAAGGCTTTTGATAGTTGTCCTTTAAGGGAGAAGTCTACCTTATATTAAACAATTTTGATATGTTTGTGCAGTTGTCCTTTGAGGGAGCAGTCTGTGAAGGCTAGAGAGTGACCCATATGGGTTCTTTTGATTTTTATTTTGATGTTTGATTTTGATGTCATGGACTTGATTATATAGGCTTAAAGGGTCAGCTTTTATGAGGATAAAATTAAAAGCACAAGAAGGTTGATTAGGTGTAAAAGAGGTTTAGGTGACAATGACCATGAGAATATGTCCTAGGAAAGGGACAAAAATTACCATGAGAATCATGCCATGGGTAGAGTCATGGTACCCATTATTCAAGATTAGGCTATGGTCATGACTGGTAATCACATGATTCTATTTTAATCAGTTGTTCCTAAAATAAGGAGATGAATGTGGTTTGAAAATAAGGGATGAGCTTAAGTTGGACAAAAGGTGAGTTTGATCCTATTTAACAAAAGAAAGGACATAGATGCAAAGCATTGAGGGGCTCAGGTTTTAGGTTCCCTTCAAGAGAGGATAATAGAATAGCTCCTAATCCATAATTGTGTGTTATGATATAAGGTCCAAGCCAATTAGAAGCAAACTTGCCTTACTTTCTTTTCTCCATATTGGTGACATGTTGATTTTGTTTGAGGATGAGGTCTCTGATATTGAATTATCACACTTTAAGGTGTTTGTTATAAGTGCATTTGATGTGCTCCTGATGGACATGAAGATGAGTGAGTGCTACTAAATGATGTTTGTCAAGTAGCTCAAGTTGGGCTAAACATTCTTGATGATAATCGCTCTCAGAGATGAGATCTTGTAGGGATATGAAAATAGAGGGAATTTGGACTTTGAGAGGATAGCCTTTGCTCTAAAAACTAGAGAGAAAGGGGTAGCACCTATAGGGGTTTGAATACTAGTACAATAGGCCATAAGGCAAAGGGGATGTGTAAATGCTAATCCTGACCATATGCATTAACCATTTTAGTTATCATGTTATTGAGAGTTTTATTAGAGGCTTCCACCTATCCATTAACTTGTGGATGATAGGGTGAAGATAAACTTAACTTGATACCAAATGCATCACAAAGACCTTGGACTTTTTTATTTTTGAAATATTTGCCATTATCAGTGATATTTTTGTGAGGAACACTGAAACAATAGATGATATGATGGTTGATAAAGTCGATAATATTTTTGGATTTTATTGAGATAAGGGGAATATCCTCTACCCATTTGGTAAAATATTCAATCGTAGTGATGATATAATGATGTCACCATAAATAATGGGGGTTAATTTCACCAATAAGGTCCAAATCCCATTATGAGAAGGGCCAAAAATCTATGGATACACAAAGACTATGGATAGGTGCATGATGTAAATTAGCATGTTGTTGACATTTGATGCACTTTTCCACATAATCACAATAATCTTCATTAAGCGTGT
The DNA here is from genome assembly GCA_037957365.1 of Torreya grandis. Classification (NCBI taxonomy): domain Eukaryota; kingdom Viridiplantae; phylum Streptophyta; class Pinopsida; order Cupressales; family Taxaceae; genus Torreya; species Torreya grandis. Next base: position 534,365 of record JARHVA010001168.1, on the reverse strand, counting down.
GCCAATAATAGCCAAGGTGAAGGATGTGTTTAGCGATGGCTAAGCCACTAAAGTGTCCCCCACATATCCCATCATGCATTTCCCTAATAGCATGAGAGGCGTCATGACTACATAGGTGATGAAAGAGGAGGCCATCAAAATTGTGTTTATAAAGAATCCCCCCTAGTATGGTATAATGTGAGGTACTGTAGATAAACACTCTTTGAGCATTCCTAAAAAGATCAAAAAGAATGATGGCAAGGTTGAGATAGTCGAAGGTCTGTTAATACCAAAGGTCAGGTTGGGTCTCCTCCACATTAAAGATGGTGGGAGAATCTGATTTGACATAATAGGGCTAGGTAGGTTTACGAATAATGACATACAACCTAGATTCAGAGGATGTAGATGGGATCTAAGAAGCAAGGGAAGCCATCGTGTCGACAAACTTGTTTATAGATCATGGAGTGGTTTAGATATGGTAGTGTTCAAATGATGCTAAGAGTACATTGGCTAATTATTTTTACTATTACAAAACATCATTCTTATATTGATAAGAGCCATTGATTTGATTGACCACAAGTTGGGAGTCACCAAAGATGTTGATCATTTTGACTCCCAAGGCTAACACAACTTGGAGGCCTATCATTAGGTCTTCGTACTCAATGATATTATTAGTACATTTGAAATATAGCTTAAAGGATAAAGGAAGAGGTTCACCATGAAGGGGAATAAGGATGATCCTAGTGCCCCCACCATGGTGACACTTTGATCCATCTAAGAACATGGTCACTTGATAATTGAAGTCTTCCTGAGAAAGTGTTGCAATAGACTCATTGGGAAACTCGAGAGGAGGAGGTCGGTCGTCTACTAATGGTGTTTTGACTAATTGGTTAGAAATGACTTGCCATTTAATTGACTTTTGCTGAAAAAAATAAAGGTCAAACTTAGCCAAAAGCATGATCCTCTTGGCCATACATTGGTTTTGGTATGGATTGGAGTACATATACTTGAGTGGGTCAGTATTGGTTATGACATAGGTCTTGTGGTTCAGAAGGTAGTGGCAAAGTTTGGTGGCAACAAAGACCAAGGCTAGGAAAAGTTTATTAGCATGGGTGTACTAAGTCTCATATTCTACAAGCCTATGACTAATGTAGTAGATGGCTTGCTCTTTGTGTTGTTCATCCCGATGAGCCAACATTGCTCGTAAGGAGTGGTTGGTAGTAGAGATATAATGATAAAAAGGTTGATCTTCCTTGGGAGGAATGAGGACACGTGGGGATAAAAGGTACTCTTAAAGAAAATCAAAGGCCTTTTGATAGTCATTTTTCCATTTAAAATATACATCCTTCTTCAGAAGGTGATAGAAGGGTTGGCATCGGTCTGAGAGCTGAGAGATAAAGCAATGAATGGATTAGAGCTACCCCTACAAGCTATGAAGTTGCTTGAGGTGGGTGGGAGGAAGCATGTCAAGGATTTATTTGATTTTGGTAAGATCGACTTTAATTCTTTACAGGGAGATGATAAAGCCAAGGAGCTTTCCTGACAAGACCCCAAGAATATACTTCTTGGGGTTAAGGCAAACATGGTAATAAATGAGTCACTCAAAGATAATCTTAAGAGTGACCAAATGATCTTTACGATATTTGGATTTTACAAGAAGGTCATCAACATAGTCTTCCATGATTTTATGAATAAAGTCATGAAAGATGTAGGTCATAATGCATTGTTAGGTTGCACCAGCATTCTTTAGTCCAAAAGGTATGACCCTATAGCAGAAAGTTCCCCATGGGGTGATGAAGGTAGTTTTGTGTTGATCTTAAAGGGAAACTAAGATCTAATTATAACCTGATAATCCATCCATAAAAAATAACATCTCATGATTGCCTATAAGATCAACTAGTTGGTCAATGCTTGCCAAAGGAAAGTCATACTTTAGGTAATGAAGGTTGAGGTCACAAAAGTCTACAAAAATGCGTAATCCCCTTGTGGGTTTAGTGATAGGTATGTTGTTGGAGAACTATTAGGGATAGTCAATGGTTTGAATGAAATTGATGGATAGGAGACGTTGAAGCTCTTGTTTGATAAGAAGGGCTATGCAAGGGTCCATTCATTGAAGTTTTTATCTAATGGGCTTGGCATCACGGTTGGTGACTATGTTGTGGGTAGCGATGGAGGGGTCAATTCTTAGCATGTCACTGTAAGACCAAGCAAATTCTATGTTATGGTCTTGAAGGAAGGAAGGGAAGTCCCAAAGCTTCTTGAAATTTAATGATTGGCCAATTTTGACAATGCATGGGTTATCTAGAGTGTCCAAGTTGATATCCTTGGTGGATTCATTCAACATGGTTGAAGTCTCAAGAGGAAGAGATTTGTGGATAGAATAATCTTATGCCCCTAGATAGGCAAGAATGGAAGCATCATCTTGACACCAAATGATATTAATGGTAGGAAAGTCATCTTCCATCATCTTAGGGTGGGTCAGAGGGATGGTTATGGTCGCCCCATATTTTTGATAATATAGGGGTCTAAAGCTAATCATGTTGATGAAGAAAAAGTTAGGGGGAATGATGTTGATATCCTCAGCTATCAATGGCAGAGTGGATGTTGAGGATGAGATGTCTTCCTCAACAACGTTGATGGGAGGTGGGTTGGTTTGCTTTTTAGTTTCATGAACATGTACAAGTTTTGATTAGCATCAATTTGTGTAGTCCATGTTCATACCAACCTAGACCAAATACCTTCTAAGCACACCTATAAAGGTATGTCTAGGCAAAACTCCGGTTTATCTAGATAGGAGAAATTGGAGGTGAATGGTCAAGGTGAAAAATAGGTGGAAAAAGTGTCAAGGGGTTTATCAAGTCCCCCATAGATGAAATTGGTTGACAAGTTAAGGGTCCAAAAGGAATAATGGTTTTGATATTGGGGTCATAACCAGGTTGTTGGTCAATATTCCCATACTTTTGAAGAGTAGGCAAAGTGTCTAATGTCAAAAGTGATACTCCCCAACAAAAGATGCTAGAAGGTTAATTCCAAAGGTTCTATTGTGTGGATTTGGGTAGAAGGAATGGATAAAATAATGGAGGCTTTGATGGCAAAAAAAATGTAGCTTCATCTTTTATTGGTGAAGGCTTGTTGGATGGGGGAAGGAGGACATCATTGGGTTGGTACATCATGTTACATGATGTGAAAGGACTTAGATTCACTTGTATGGTAAAAACTTGACCTTGACATTTAAATTTGATGCATCAGTGCAAGGTGGATGACTCGCAACCCATGGAATGGATCTAAGAGCATCCCAACAAAACATTGTACTAGAACTCACCTTCGACTACATAAAAGAGCTCGTGAAGCGTGCAGGGTCCTAGACAAATGTGAAGGACAATAATTCTTAAATTCATGGCCATAATATCATTGAATGATTGGAGTACCATAGAGGTTTTCGACACAATGTTATCAGATAATTAGAGTTGGTTGTATGCATGGGAAAATATAATATTGATACTAACTCCCCTATCAATCATAACTTGCTTGATGTGGGTTTGGTTGATGTACATGGTAATGAAGAGGGGAGGATTTGGCTCATCTAGATGGATGGAAGGTATTTATGAATCCTTTAAGGTAACAAGGTTGAAAAGTTGAAGAGATCCAACAAAGGCTGCTAGAGGTTATGGGTCTTTCAATTGGACCTCTATGGATTGTAAAGCCTTTATCATCACTTGGTGGTGATGGGGTGAGGCATTGATTAGTTCATACAAACTCATCTTTACTAACATTTGGTGAAGTTATTTCAGAACTACTCTTTGGATTGATTCAGATGGATTAGAGTGAGAGGGTTGCAAGTTGGACACTTTGGGTTTGGTTGAAGGTAAAGGTGCTTGGTGTTGGTCGGGTGGTTAGGTGGTGGAAGAGGGATATGTCCATGGAATGGAACCTTTTCCTTTCCATTATCCTTTGGTTGGGCTTGTGATCGTGTGACCACATGGATGGTATGGATTGGGGGAAGAGTTATGCTAGAGGATTACTTTGGTTCCTCTTCACTCTAAGGTGAGAGTAGGGGAGTAGATAAATGTTGGTCGATGGTTGTTGGTTCCTGGATTAGTGTTGGGATCATGGGAGGCTTGTATGATAATAAGTCATCCTCATGATATAGTCTATGGGATAATACTTGGAGAGATTTATAGTTTTTAGTATCATGCCTAGGTGTTCTATGGTATGAACATATTAATTTGTCATTGTACCAAGATGGTTTAGGACTGTGTGGGTCAAATGGTCTAATGGGTAGGAAGGTTAAGCAAGATGTTTGAAATAGCCTCTATAAGATGGTTGAGCAAGATTCAGGCAAAGGTGGTAAAGGCATAGGGGTCTCGGTTTTGGGAGTTGAGGTGGAAGCCCTTTTAGGAGTGGGCTTGGTGGTAGAGGTTTTGGGTAAATGAATGTTCTTGGTGGATGGTTTCAGTTTTGGTAGAGAGGTTGATATCTTGGGGTTAAAAGATTTTGGGAAATACATTTGGGAGATAAGCGGTTTGTTTATATATGATTGGGAGATTGGGGTTATGCTCATGGGTGGTTTGGGTAAAATAGGTGTGGATGAAAGTAGGAATGATGGCATAACCATAAGTGGCAGTTAGGTTTTTATTGGGATGGTTGGTTTGCTAATTAAGGTAGAGGGATGAGGTCCCAAAATAAAGGGCAAAGTAGAGAGGGGAGGTAGAATTTTGGTTTTTTGGATTTTAGGTGGTTTTACCTTCTTTGTTGGCTTAATTTTGGGTTTATTTGATAGGTTTAGTGGGCTTAAATCCAACTTTATTGATGGGTGAGTAATGTTATGAGTAGAAAATATGCCAAGGTTTTTGGTGGGTTTGGTTAGAACTGTAGAAGGTGATTTGATGACTTTGGGTGAGTTTAGTTATGATGGTGTTGCTATAGTTTGATGGGTAGAGGTGTGTGATAGTTGGGTTATGGTGATAGTGGATTTGATAGTGGATAGGGTAGACCGCTCTGATAAAAAAGGCTCATGCTTAGTTTTATAAGGGAGCCCAAGCTATTGTCAAAAGGTGGCCCGATCCAGGTTAGGATCGGATATGAATTTTGACTTTTTAACTAGTCTAGAGAAGGGTTTATAGATGGGTCTGAGTCCCCTGGTAGTGGATGCAAAGGATAGGCCTAGGGGTTGAGGGGAAGGAATAGTTGTCTCATATTTTTCCTGATCAAAAGGTTTCAATATCTGGGAAAGTAATTCCTCAATGGGAAGTGTAGGCAAAGTGGTTTATTCCTTATGAATGATTTCTAAAGGAAGAGTGGATTGTTGTATGATTGAGAAAAAAGGTAGAACGGTAACAAATGCTTCCTCTGATGTGTTTATCAAAGGAGAGGTCGGTGACTCCACTGCCTTAATAAGTTGAGTAGGAGAAGAGGCGATTTGGTCAATAGTTTCCTCAGTAATGAATTCACCAAGAACCATATTGACAGTAGGGGCCTCGTGATTATGAGAGGAAGCTACTTTGTTTTCATTATTGGTGAAAAGAACATGATTGGGAAATGGTTGTCTAAAGATGTCAAGTGATTGGTTTGGGGGTACATTGGGGTTATCAAACACAAGTCCCCCCTTGTCAATGAGAGTTTAGACAATGTTCTTGAAGGTATTACACCTACTAACATCATGTCTAATGATTCAGTGGAAGGCACACAATTTGTTTTCCTTGTACCAATCAGGTACAAGATGAGGAATCAAATTGTTGTAAAGGTTTGATTAGAGGGAGATGTTTGATATTAGCTTTTAACAATTTATCCAAGACTAAAGCATATGTCTCTCCAAGTGGAGTAAATTGCTTCTAGATGTTGTGGTTTGGGTTCCCATGTTCTGATTGGAGGAGTTGGGTTGGGTAACAATGGGTAGATGGATGGTCTTATCGATAACCATATTTATAGTTCCCTTATGTTTTGAGTTAGTGTTGGTTTGATTGCTAGGTTTGGAGAAAGAAAACTCATTTGATTTGAAGGTAGAGTTCTTGTTTCTCAAATTTAGTTTTCCCTCATCGATGGCTCTATTTTCTAGTTTTTGTGCCATGATAAAATCCTCATCAAAGGCCCTAAAGCTCTAAACCCATAAGGTAGAATAAATGTGTTTGGAATAAGATTGAGCAAAGAGTTCAATCAGTTTGGGTTGGGGAAAAGAGAAAGAGAGTTGGTTTATCAAGCTTCTTGAATAGGCTACGAAGTCAACTATGGACTTATCATCAAATTACATAACAGAGTAGAGATTGATGATGGAAACCTTCTTGGAGATGTTTATAGAGAAGTGATCTAATAAAGTTTGAGCCAGTTGGGTGAAATAAAAGAGGGAGTGCTTTGTTATAATACTATACCAATCTAGCACCGGACCTAATAAAGACATAGGGAAGGTACGACAAAGGAGAGCATCATCATAGGTAATCAAATAGCATAAGCGACTAAATTATCTTAGGTACTACTGAATGTCTTCCTTACTTTGAAATTTAGAAAATTTGGGAAGATCCCACTAAGGAGGATAGGGTCGAATGGGGGTGGATGGGTGAATTGGTTCATTACAAATTTAGTCACATGATAAAATATTATGAGCTCCAGAAATGGATGAATCCAAAGTAGTCATTTTATCCATTAATATTTTGATAAGGTTAGTTTGGGGTTGTGCACTGTTGTAGTTGTAAGATAGGTTGTGTTGGGTTTGGGTAGGTACAACATACGTATAGTTGGTGGGGGTTGAGAGGTTGCCATATATTGGTATGTGGATATTGATGGTTGGGATGATGCCACATATGAATATGTAGAGATAGGTGGTTGGGTGGAAGGTAGAGGTACATACCCTTGTGGGTTAGGGATGTAGCTCCGGTTTTCTACAATGGGTACCTATTGAGATATTAACACAGGTTGGGTAGGAGGTATGGTTGGGTTAGTAGATAAAGGGTAGGTGGTGACTTTGGTACTAATGGGTGGAAGAGTATAAGGTATGGGAACCACCAAGCTCTAGAATGGAGTGGAGGTAGGTAGGTTATAAATGAGAGGAATAGTAGTGACACTAGTAGACAATAATCCTATGGTGAAAAAGTGTTGGATCCTAAAGGTTGGGTTGCTCCTTGTTGTTCCCAAAATTAGCTACACTCATTTTATGGACAACCCCTACAAAACTTGTCTGTTTTGTAATCTACACTCTAAGTTTGTTGATCGAGATAAGATTCTCTTGATCTCAATTGAAGTTGTCTGACATCCTAGGAGAGTTTACGACATTCCCTCACCAAAATTTCTCAAAAATTGTGAAACCTGTTGTAGTCATAAATTGATCAAAATGACAATTTTGATCATTTTGAGGGTGTTAATGAATTTTAGTTTTGTTTGTGTAATGGTGGCAAAAAGTGCCACTCTTACATGGTTTTTCTTTTTCTCATGCTTGGGTGGCACTTTTTGCCACCATTGCAATGTTGCAAGGCACGTGTCAGGTTGGCCAAATTCACCGCTTGAGCAAGATCTCTAAAATCTTGAACTTCAAGTGGCATTAATGGCCACTCGTGTCAAGCATTAAAGGCTTGTTTTCAAGATTTTAAATGTGTTTTTTTCATTATTTTCTCTTGTCATTTATTTTTTTAGATTTTCCTAGTTGTTTCCTTGCCCCTTTTCACAACCGCTTGACCATGGTGATAGGAGGATTCATATAGATTTCAAATTCACTGCCACCAAGCTTAGGGTTTTAAACTCACCAGGTAAGTCATTTTAACTTGTTTTCAACTTCTAAGGTTTTCATTTTTTGGTTGGTATCCCTTATTATTTCATCATTTTGCTTGGTCTAGAGAGCCTTATTGATGAAAACTGCCGATCAGCGTGTTCATGCCCTAGATTTTAATTGATGTGTGTTATCGACCTGACAAAGGATTTTTACCCTCCAAACTTGTTGGTTGAAAGCCATCTTCCAAAAACCATTGTGATGATGGCTATATTAGCCTCTCTCACATGTTTCAATTCTTACCAAGTTAAAAGCAAAGTCATTTTTTTCCCTACTGCTTATGCATTTTAAACATGTTTTCAAGTGAAAGTGTATAGGTGGTAAAATTTGCCGCCCTTACACGAAAAATCTTACAACTTCTACCATATGCATTATCGGCAAAAATTTCCACTCAAAAATTGCAATTCTCATTACCTACAGTAGCAACATTTTTTGCTGCCTGAACATCAACTTATACCACATTTCCTCATTACCTACAGTGTCGATAAAAATCGCCACTCCAACATATAACAAATTTCCTAAAACATGCAATAGCAGTGAATTTTGCCATAGATACAAGCACACAATATCCCTCATTTGTAAGGGTGGAAATTTTTTCTACCCATGAAAACATTCTCTCAAATTTTCGTAACTCTAGGATATTTTCAATTTTGATTTTTCGAACCTATTTTCCTCTAATTGTTTGGCCTACTCACACTCTAGCCCTTTCAAGTGCATCTCCATAGTCATAATCATTGACATGAAATTTTCCTAGAATATCAATATTTTCCTTAATTGCATGATCATGACTTTTTATTTTAGTTTCTTATGTGGATCTTCTTTCTTCATCGACATCCTTCTAATGATAGCTCATTTAGAGGACTGAGTTATCTCTAAAGAAGTTGAAAGCAATGAAGTACAAATATCAAGGTGTTTTTCCAATCACCTCATTTACTTCCAATGTCAATGACATTAGAGATACAGAGATTGGCCATGTGGACATGGCTGAGTTTGTGGAGAGAACCAAGTCAAGCAATCCTAGCTCTGAAATGAAGAAGATAATTGATAGTAACATTCATTTGGTATCTTCTTTCTCAATAGCAACCCACAACACAAAATTTCTGCTTTAGTGTGCTCAGTTTTATAACAAAGATACTTGGGCTGTGATGGATGCTAATGGTAATGTGATAATCAAACTAGATCCTAAGTTCATTGATAAGGTGTTTATGTGCCCTCCTACTATAGAAGTGATAAAGCTTGATTTTGTTGAAGCACAAAAAGAGTATGAAAAAAATCCTGAAAAGGCAAAGAAGGTAATCAATAATAAATGGCTCAAGACGTCAAGGTCAAATTTGTCAAGGTGACTATGAAGTTTTCCTAGAAGCGACTTTATAGAATAAGTTGGTGATCTGATAACTCTTCTCAATAGGATAAGAGGTTTGTCCTCTTCCTCATAATTTCTAGAGTGGATGTATCCTTTCATCAAGGTAATATTCCAAGGAAAATGAACCATCTTTTGGGGAGAACAAATAAATAATGCTTTGCATGAATAATTGATGAAGGTATCCACTACTTTCAAGTTCTACATGACTTCTTATCTAGTGTATATTGTAGCTTCTATGAGAATCTTTCCAAGTCTAACATCAGAAGGAGATAGGAGGGTAATCCCTGTGTATCAATACTATTCTCAATTAACATTGAAGGGTTTTATTCATCATTTTAGGAGAGTAAATGATGCTTTATTTATAGTATTCTTATGTATTTTTGATCCTCAACTAGAATAAAGAAGAGTGTCAGATGAGGCTTGGTAAGTAGTAAATGATTTTGGATGCATGTTCTTACAGTTTCCTTCTTTCTCATACTTGAGGGTTGGCTTTTTCCAAGGTCATTCTTATATGATTCCAAGATTCCTTTCAGACAAACTAGTCTTAATGGAATTATGCAAACAAATAATCATCGTGCATAATAAACAAATGGAACTCAAGAAGCCTGGTTTCAGGTTCCTAGTTGAAATTGGTAGGGATTCAGTATTAACTATTGTGAAGGCTAGGACCATGGAAATTGAGATGCAGCTTGTAACCATGAAGCAATTCAAGATAAGACCAAAGTTTGACTATAGGGGCGTGAAAGACAAAATCAAGAGAAAAACCCAATTCTAGGAACCTATGGTTAAAGATGTTTGGGTAGATTTTAAGGATAGAAGAAGATGTTAGGAAGTTGGTACAAGTTATCTCTTGAGCAGATTGAATATCTGGGACTTGTTGATACTCTTGAGAATCTAGTGGATGATGGAGAGCTAGTTGATGACAGATATAATACTGAATAGGTTGCTAATACCCCTCTCCCTCTAATCTAATGGTCCTAAAAAGAGTTGACCTCTTTGAGGAAAAGATTTGAACCTATATTGGTAAACACCAATAATTGGATATCAAACAAGGGAATTTCTTTGAAAGAATTCCTCATAGGGTCAGAGATTGAGATTTAAGAGTAAGTAGGAAAAAAGGTGGAGAACAGGATGAAGAACAAGAGTGATGTTCCCTCTTCTCCAAGCCATATAAGCCTAAAATCAGATTTGTGACGAAGAAGTCAAAAGCTATGGAGAAAGATTCTGAAATAGAAGATATGGAAGTTGAGAAACAGAGCACTACAGAACTAGCCATAGAAGAGATGGAGATTGAAGATAGGCCTATAGATCAATAAGAGGAGGAAGCTTTGTCACCACAAAAGAATGTACAATAAGAAATGGGAGTCTCTTTTCCCTTACCCGACACACCTGTTACAACTGCTTTGTCTGTTTCCCCTATTAATATTCCCTCTTATGAATCTCCCTCTCCTTTTAAAATAATTTTTGACAACCCTCAAAACACTTTTGAAGATGTTCTCTGTACCTCAGGGTCTATTCCTAGTTTGTCCACCTCATATTTTAATATTGGAGATGCTTCTATTTTTGATCACTTGGTAATGAATACTAAACAAGTACCTAAAATAAATATAACAGATGCAGTATTTACTAATACTCCACCTATTATTTCCACTACCAGTGCAAGTGCAGTTTTGGTGATGCCAACAATGGGAACAGACTCTAGTGTGAGTACTTCTATGCTTCCACCATGGTTGTCAACTTATACACTAAAAAATAAGAAATAAGCCATCTCCTCAGATGAATTTGATTTTAATAAGTTGGTGCCATTGAAAGCCAAGACCCTAAAGAAGCCAAAGATTCTTTCAAAAATGCTTGGGGACAAATGACACAAATTTCTAGAGATTGCAAGACCTCCAAAAGATGCAACCATAGAAAATTTTGATATGAATGATTAATCTATCTCTAGAGTTAAATTAGGCAAGATAACTCATGAAAGTGCCAAGAATGATATGCAGTCAGCCATGGACATCCTGATTCAAAAATTTGACAGGGGGAAAGAAATGAAAGATCACTACAAAGCAATGGTGGAACAATTGACTTTAGTGGTAAGGAAAATCACTTTCAGTTCAAAAGTAGTAACTCCTGAGGCCGTTTGTATAGAAGACCCCATCATTCAAAAAGCAGAAAAGACTCATCTCAAAGGAGAAGTACTTAGACAGGATGCGTGCACAAGGAATTTCTCTCTTTATAGAGCTATCTGAGAAGACAGATAAAATGAGGAAAATAAGAGAAGAACTTGATGGTCTCATTGATGTTGTTTTTCAAGATATTGAGAACATAGAAAAGAATCATGGTAAATGGGTGGAGATGAGAAAAATAAAAATAAGCATTTTAATATCAATTGTCGTCATTCTTAATAGAGATTCTTATATAGAAATTAAAGAGGCATTAACATATAGGAGCCGTGTGCTTAAATATTTAATCAATGACCTTGAAACTGCAAGGAAACTTAGTGAACAAAGTGATCTCAGTCTTTTGCATAAAGTAGAGGAGTTACCTTGCAATCTCGTATCACAAGATAACCAATTTCTCTCTACAGAAGAAATCATTTGGAAATTTGAAGATATGTTCTAGAAAGAGTTTGAAGATAAAACATTTTCAATGGCCACGATGGACAATATTCTAGATAATCAGTTAACTTTGGATAATCTAAAAACTAAGTTAACTAATCATGTAAAATTAGTCACCATAGTAAGAGATGCTATAGTTAGAGCTAAGATAATTTTCAGGAACACTGTTAGTCCAAACATTATCGGGATGCAATCAGCTTTCACTATGTATGATGGTCACATGAAGAAAGATGGTGATATAAATTGAAGCATTATCTTTTTCTCTTAGTTTATTTTCTATTTTTTAGATGTACTTTTGAAACAAGTTTGGGCATATTTACATGTACTTTTTTCATATGTAATTACATGTAAAAACATAGGAAGTCCCAAGTCAATAAGGACTCCTATTTTTGAATAGGTCAAAGTAGTTAGGTTTTTCCTAAATTTTCTCAAGGCCTCTCCCTATAAATAAAGAGGTATCTATTGTAATTATCTATCTTTTAGTTATCAAAGCGAAACTCTGTCAAATTAAAGAGCATTTTGAGACTTTGAGTTCAAATTGTAAATCAAATTTTATCAAGTGAATAAGAAAGCAAGTGATCATGCAAACTTTGTGTTGAAATAACTTGTGTTGTATTGGAGATTGTTCTTATGTACTTTTCCTAATACGATCTTATCTATTTGATTAAATAGTAGTGTTAGTGAAAATAATTTAGGAGATGTTCTAAAGTTGATTGTGTGGACTTTGTGCTACAATAATTGTTTTTAGTTTGTGATTTAGTGTTTCAAAGTAAAGGATATTGGAAAGGCTTTGAACTACTATTATATTTTGTGATCACATATTTTGTCATAGTTTTTGGTGAAGACTTTGGGATACACCTCATTCTACCGTGTTCTAAGTTATAAATCAACAAAAGAAGCAATGATAGACTTTGTGCTCTCATGGGTTTCTTGATTTTTTAGTTAGTATCAAGAAAGTTTTCTGTTATTTTGTAAACATCATTTATGAAAAAAGAGAAATGGATGATATGGTCTCACCCCTAAATTAGTATTTAGTTTAAAGGTGCTGAGAGGAGAGATTTATCTCATTACACTGTGGTTGATATGACCATTTTGCCTTTAGTTAGTTGAAGACAAAATATTCACCCAACACTCCTATACTAGGAGGGTTGTTAGTTGGGGAAGAAGGTGCTTGGGTGTTGTTTGGTTGAGTGGGTTAGTTTTGGATGGTGGTATCGGTGGGGTTTTTGGTAGAGAAGGATGCCTGGGTGACTAAAGGTTAGGTGAAGATGGTGGAAATAAAAGTATCACCCATAAGGTGGGATGGCATGCCATAGGGTGGGTCAATAGGTAGAACCGAAGTGGGGGTATAGTGAGATATGGTGTTACGGTAATGCTGGGGGGCTATAGGGTTGTTATCTAGAAAGGTGGAAAAATTTGCATCACCTTAAGCAACCATCTATGGGATGTTAGGACTTCCATAAGGATGGGGAGAACCCTCTGAGATATACTCCATAGATGAAGGAGAAGAGGAAGATGGATGATTAGGAGGTGTCTCATAATTATCTTGGTCTCTTAGTTGTTGCCTAGTTAAAACCATGCAGATAAGGGAAAGAGGAAGATACACACAATCTCACAACTCAAACAAATAGAAGACAAGAAAAAGTCAAGGAAACAAAACACACACTAAAGCATGCCAAATTCTAGGGTTCTTTTTAGTCTCTCTTGTGGCTTATGCCTTAAGCTTTAAGAATTGTGTCACTCAACTTGGCTTGTAGAGTGGGTACTAGAAAAAAAGTCTATGGTTGGTTTTAGGTTGTGTTTAGGATCTCAAAGGGATCTATGTTGGAATCAATACATGGCTTGATATTGGGGCCTACCCCCTCACTTCACACACCACAATGATAAGGGTGTTGGGTGCTTAGCCAAGATATAATGATTGATAAAGATTATACTCAACCAAAGAGCTAAGTTGGTTCTCCCCTTGGTGGTGAAATCCAAGTAGGATAGTCGGGAAAGGTGATCGCTAGGTGATGAAATCTCAATTAGGCCTTATGTTAATGTTTTTATTCTTGATTAAGTGTAAGTGGTTTGGTCTTGTGTGTGTGATAAGAGTGAAACTATGGTTGATTCACTTGGTTAATTAAGCTATGTGAGCTAAAATAAGTAAGCAAATAATGGATGCAGTTAATTTTAAGCCTAAAATGAAATTTTGATTTCATTATATGAGCAGAAAGACAGAAGAAGAAGCACCTAGATGAAACTATGAACCAAAAAAAAAGACTCAAGGATCCCACCAGGTGTGCCAAAATGTTTTAGAGAAATTTTAAATATATTCTTTAGAAGAAAGAGAAAAAAATTCGAGAAGGGTATGATTAGTAAAACCTAGTATGCTGTGCACGTGTTGATCTAGACAGTTGTAAATACTCCTTTTTGGATGGGGAGGATTGACCTGTAGATAAAAAACACTAAATAAATGGTTGATTAGTTAGATATTAGGGTGTATCTCTTAGAAATCTAGATCCAAGAAGAATGAGCTCCCTTGGAGGCTGTCAATCCATACTTTTAAACAATTAAGTTCTGAAAGCAAAAGACAAAATAATTGCATAAATAATAGAAGGTAATTAAAATCAAATGTAAGAAGTGATTGATAAATAAATAGGTGAATTTGACTTAATTATAGTAATAAACGTATTGATATTAATTCCAAATGAATCAGGTGTGGTCCAAGAAATAGGGTGAGGCTCTATGATCAAGCAGAGATGGAGAAAATTGGGTTTGGTTGAGGTCTGGTGGGTGAAAATAGCTTATTATTTATTTATCACATAATGACCATCGATGGTTAGGGTAACCATCGGTGGTTATGGTCAGACTATCAGTGGTCAGGGTGATCGTCGATAGTTACTGTGGTTTTGGTCTAGTTTAATAAATTGGTCTGATAAGGTTGTAGAATGGAATTTTGGAAAGTGGGTTTGGGTTGGGTTGGTTACAAAATAGAAACAAAGTAATTATTAGTAAAAATAGATACTTAGCTTGCTGGCTACTAATTTGAAGAAGGGTTGAGGTGGTTGAGAAATCTATTGGTGGAACTTGGGGTAATTCTGATAGAGTAACAATACTTGGCTATTGGTTGATGGATGGTAACTTTTTGGATCTCTATCACACTTGCTGGTTTGTTGGAAGAAGACCTACAAAAGGAAGTTCTGATGTAAGAGGATCTATCATTTTCACCTCCTCCTCCTCTCTTTTTATATGATGGAAGGAGAGGTGAAACAATAGGTTAACAAGAGATTCAACAAGAAATTTAAATTTAGATTTCACATGCATTTGCTTGCACATGAATTCGATAAGCTAAATATAAAAAATAAAGTAGGAGTTGATTAGAGTTGACTGTTTAGGTGATTAAAGGATGACCATCGATGATTAGGCCTAACCGTCGATGGTTAGGGTGACCATCGATGGTTGAGTGGTAAGGTTAAGTTTGGTTAAAAGTTAGTTGGGGTGAGTTAGGTTTGGGGTCAAAAGGTTGCAGAAGAGTCCCTAGGGGGTCTTAAGGTGGTCTAGGGGTTAGTTTGACATATAGAACCATAGTGTGCAGTTTTTTGGTGTCTACACCCTCAGTTAAAACCTCTTTGAGGTGCTATCAAATAATCCACATCCAATTCACAATCAAAACAATCAAGAAGAGTCCCTTAGTGAAAACCTTTCCAAGGCACCAATGAATAAATAACTCATTCTCCCTGTTGTGTCAACACAACCACAAGACAACTCTCCTTTTTTTATTAAACACACCATCAAAGTATAAAATCTCTTAATCATCTAACTTGTGAATATTCTTAGTCTCTTGAAATGTGAAATTATTTGTCCCAATCACTTTTCACATTATGATACCTATCCCCATATTCATTCCATCCCTCAAAATATTTCATGCACTCAACACACATCATTCATCCAACAAATGTTTTGATTCACCCTCTTTGGCAACACCCTTTATCATAGGGGATATGATGGTATCTTGGTAAGTTTAGAAGAAGCCAACTTAGAAATCAATGAAGTTACCAAAGACATATTTGAAGTGCATAATTCAAAGATCAATAGGGGTCAATATCATACATCCCAAACAATTCCAGAATTGAGATGCCAAAAAAATATAAAATAAAGAGAAAAATAAATACGTTGACATGTGAAAACCACTTCTATGGAACAATTACCATGATGAAAATATATTTCCAACATCATGCATAAAATAATCAGTCATCTACAAGTACCTTTCACTTGGGGGCAAACCCATTCCATCTCAACCATAAGCATTCTAAATCATCCCTCCATCCTTACCGACCATAAACCTATCCTAAACCATGTTTACTATCCTTCCCCATCCTTATCCATTTAATCTTTATCCATTCAAAACCCATCAAAATAATATCCTCATCAATCCAATCCTCATCATCATACCATAGTTTTATTCCCAATTTCGACCTTGATAAGGAAGTAGAAATGTCTTGAGACATATTCTTAGAAACTTCTTAGTATATCCCTACAATAGTACTCTGATGACTAGACATTTAGTTTTTAGAAAATGTGTTTTTGGGAGTTCTCGTCTTAACTCTTATCCACTCCTATACATCCCTTATCTTTCTACTATTCCAATCTAGTATCACTCCCATCCCTGTTGCTAAAATAAAATTTCCATTTTCTAGTATCCCTTGTGTTTAACATCTAAAAAATCCAAAAATATTTAAAAAACCACAAAATACAAAAAAAAAAAAAATCTAAAAATCCCCTATCCTTAGTTACATTCCCTTGTTATATGTTATGCATATTTTACTTCACACAATTATCATTCTCAAAAATCTCATTTCTAAATGGTTTGTAATCTACCAAAGGACATAACAAAAAAATAATTTTTCTTATACAGTTATTTACTTGCTTACATGTTTTTACAATTATTTGCTTACTTACTTGTTTATACAATTCTTTACTTACTTATGTAGTTCTTTGCTTAATTATTTTGTTTGTACAATCATGTTTTATTTTATTTTCATTGTTGATTTGAGTTTAGATCACTAAATACACTAAAAATGATGCTACTATGATCTTCCATATCATGATGCATTACATCTTGTAATTATGGCTATCAGTCCCTGTGCATATTAAAAAATAAACATAATGGTTTTTCCATACCATTGGTGCATACTGTTATGTTCAAAATAAAATATAAGGTTGCTCAATTCATATTCATAGTCATGTTGGAAATTCTATTGGAACTCCATGCAAAGACTACAAAAAATAGACATTCCCCCAATCCACATCATTAACTCATCTCCAAACATACAACACATCCCCAACACACAACAAACCATTCAAATACTATCCATCTAACTTCACCATTCATCCCATAATCACCTATATCTACTAATAATAATTCAAATCCATGGTATCCAATCATGTTTTTAATCATCATTAATCCATATAATCGATTAATGTCTTGGGTTCTGCTTGTGCATCAATCAACTAAATCAAACCATCCACTTAATCACTTCCCTGAGCTTTCCATTCAATCTCCTATACTTATTGATTGGGAACTGATAAATATGTAGACACTATTGTTTGGATTATATAGCACTCCAATATTGTACACTTTCCAAAATTAGACCTTATTTATTCCTCTTAGATCTAGACCTTTCCCACTTTTAGAATTCTTACATCTGACCTATCTTGTTCCCCTTCACCTATTGCTTGGTCTGGCCAGTCTTATGTTATGATATTACTATCAGGATTTAACTCTGTAGTTTTTAAGTCAAACTCATTGACCTATGTTTCATGAGTAGTGGTTCACATGAACCCCTCTCTCATGAGAAGGAATGGTCCACTTATCACTCATTGCATCTAGGTGATGCTCATAGGGGTGAAGCACTGGGCCTTATCAGGAGGTCACCCATCCCAGTACCACTCTAACTCAAGCATGCTTAACCATGGAGTTTCCTCTAAGGCTAAGCACACTTAACTATCTACCCCATTTATAAAGCCTTTAGAAAGTGTTGTGACTTATGAACCATTCCTTATAGAGCCCCTTAAGCTCATCAATTGATAAGTAGGATGTATTTTCCATAGCCAATAAAATTATGATATTTCTACCAGGATTTAACTGTGTAGTTTTTTCATCAAACTCATTGACCCATGTTTCATGAGTAGTGGTTCATTGCTTGAGTTGGAGTAGTACTAGGATGGGTGACCTCTCAGGAAGGCCCAATGCTTCACCCCTATAAGCATCACCTAGATGTAATGAGTGCTAAGTGTACCACTCGTTCTCATGAGAGATGGGTTCATGTGAACCACTACTCATGAAACATGGGTCAATGAGTTTGACTCAAAAACTACATAGTTGAATCCTGATAGCAAGATCATAATTTGACTCATTGTGGAAAATACATGCTACTTATGAATTGATGAGCTTAAGGGAATCTATAATGAATGGTTCATAAGGCACAATACTTACTAAAGGTTTTGAAAATGGGGTAGCAAGCTAAGTGGGCTTAACCTTAGAGGAAACTCTATGGTTAAGCGCACTTGAGTTAAAGTAGTACTGGGATGGGTGACCTCCCATAAAGGCCCAATACTTCACCCCTATGAGCATCACCTAGATTCAATGAGTTCTAAGTGGACCATTCATTCTCATAAGAGATGGGTTTGTGTGAACCACTACTCATGAAACATGGGTCAATGAGTTTGACTTGAAAACTACACAGTTGAATCCTGATAGTAATATCATAATTTGAATCATTGTGGAAAATGCATCCTACTTATCAGTCTTATGTTGATGAACCAAACCTTTTATCTTTCCCATAATGCTTAAAATCTACTTATCTTCCACCTCTGTAAGTTCTAATTTTGTACCTATTTTCTTTCTCCCTAGACACTAGCATCCCAAATAAACACCTAGATCAATGTAGGTGTCTTGCTCTAATGTAACTGTCCAATGCCCTAAATTCATCTAATTTTCAAATGAAACATGTCCTAATGGTCAGCCTAAGTGATTTAATACATGTTACTTCTCCAAAGGGATTGATATAAATACAAGATCAACCCTTACTATTCCTCATTGAGTAGAACCTAGAAAGAACTGAGACAAATTATCAAAGCATTCAATCAAGCACTTTATAAAACAAAGCTTTCTTATTTTCTTCTATTTTCATACCAGTCATACGGACAACACATACATAGGTCTGAAGTACTGAAGGAGTAACCCAAGAGCTATATTTGCTAAGTTACAAGCTAGGTCACTATTATAATTGATTTTGCACATATTACATGATTCATGTTATCACCCAAATTTGTACCTTAGATATGGTTGATCAAGCCTTCTCAATTTTGCATAACATGGAATCACCTCTAGGTGTAAGTAATCTGTTTGAAGAGGTGAATCTCTAGATTATGGGATAGCTCCCATGTACGACACCTAAATCTAATCACTAACCTATTTGATTAAAATGAAATGGGTAAGGAATAACTAAAATAAAAGGGTAAACATGGAGGTGATGCACAAAAGATAACTCCACCAATTGTTCACACTTACACTATGAAAACAACAACAAAATTAATTTCAACTCTCAAAAATCAATCCCTCTAACAATAATACTTTAATATGAAGGTAAGATGCAATGTAGTATTTAAGGTGAAAATTTAATAGGATTGATAATAGACACTAGTAACCTTTATCACACTTAAAACCATACAAGGCCACTAATTTCACATCATATGACTTGCTAAAAGGCAAATTGCTCACATAGAGGCGTGAAGGAAATGGATGAATGCAAGGAAGCAAATTATCCCTTACCAATCAAAAACAAAACCATGTCAAACACTAAATGCAAGATTTGAGGAGACTAAGATTAGTTTGAATTCTTATTTTAGAGGCAAAACAAGCATCAAATTCAGTAGGGCTTTGCCATACCAATTTTGTGTATGCTTACAATGTCTCTCAAGGCTGCATGTATAAAAGAAAAGTAAAGAAGAGAGAGAGAGAAGACAATAAGAGAGTTCATGAATTGCTTTCATGTTCATATCAATTACAAAATAGAGGAAATTTTACACCAAAACTATGAATAATCTGTTGTCATCTTCTTTCTTAAGATCTTATGACCAAGTGTTTATGAGATTCCTTATGAATATTAGCGTGGGAGATTACTTTGACAATCTTGAGCTTCTTAATCCTAACTCCTTCCACTTAAGGTTAAACATTTACACCTACAAGGATAGTTACAAAGTCTTCAACTAATACATGGCATGATTTAACCACCTCTACACCAATCTTGATCTCTTCGATGTTTCTCTTGCCATCAAGACTTAGTTACTCAAGTAAAATCTAATGACCAAATCATGCGAGCTTTCATCTCAATTTACCATTGATTTCTTATTCTTGATTCATGGTTTTGAATTTTGATTAGATGATGTTTATAGGATCTTCAAGGTTTCTATAATGTTTGTGAGTATGTCTAAAGTCAGTGCAAACTCCATTTAACCCGTTCAAGGCTTGTAATTAGGTCTCTTTTAAACCATCTGATGTAACAATCCCCATTTCTACTCCATATGATGAATTAGTGACTTATTTATTACCTAGAGAGGTTTGGTAAAGGAGTGTAGAGAGTCACATCATATATGTAGAGGTTCACAAAGCCTTTCTCTTTGATTTAGAGACCTGCTACAACTTTCCACCATTATCTATGTTCACAAATAGATCTACAACCACACTTTTTAGTCCATTTACATACAAAAATGGCTCACACGTGCCAAATTTACACTCAATAATATGATTATGAGACTCATAGGCACCATTCAAGTCATTTTAGGTCCTATCCAATCCATTTTAAGTGTTTGAAAGCACTATCTCTCTCATCAGGCTCTTATCAAGGTTTTAGAAGGGTTTAAGGTGCCTTGGATTCTTAAGAGTCATTCATAGCCCTAAGGGCCTTAATTCCCAAAATAATGCTATGAAAATCTGTCTAAAACCTTACCCACCTCTCCCAAATGGCTCAGGATCCCATGCATTTGCTCATGGATGTTCACATGTGAAGAAAGTGCTTCTCGGGCAACCAAGTCCACATTCTTGAGCTCGAGAGAGAAAGATTTGTGGAAAAAGGAGTATGAGTGTTTGTTTTGAGTTAAAAAACCTCATTGAGGTCTATAACACACCACATGATATGTTTAGGTCATCCCTTGAAAGTATTGACCCTTATAACTGATGAAATGTGCCTTTAGCCATGTATGAGGGCTTACACACTGTCCTAGTCTTCCATCCCTAACAAGCTTTTCTCACCTTTTCCCCTCTTTCTCAATGAATATAATATTCATAAAACTAAATTAGGACATGTCAATCACCTAATTTGACTTTGATATTACTCCAATTGATTTAACCAAATAAAATCACATAAGGTAAATCTTGTGCCCACTGAGGTAAGTCCAAAAGTATTTTATTAACTAAAATAAAACAAGTACATGAAAAGGGTGTTTATATCCTATTAACCCTTTTACATAGAAAAACATGTATTTATAGGTTTTACCCATGACCAGTAAAACCAACCAACCTACTAACCAACTCTCACAGGAATTCCACCCAAAAGGTAGTTCTAATTATTTAACTCAAAAACATAAATCAATATAACTAACGATTGTTTAAGGGGGCGCCTTTTTATAAAAGATGCATGCCCCTTTACATTTATTATTTTAATTAATATTTATTATCTACCTAACATCCTAACCTAATGTTAAGACTTTGGAACAAGTCATAACAAACCCCCCCATGATCCAAAGTCAATTCTTTGGACATATGCCAAGCATTTTTCTGAATTTCTCAAATTTAATTCTGTCAAGGGGTTTCATGAAAATGTCAATTGTTTGATCAACAGTTGGGTAATATATTGGATCAAGTTCTTTATTCACCAACATAATTCATAGATAGTGATATTTTACATCCGTATGTTTTATTTTGGTATGAAAGACTAGATTTTTAGACATTTTGATTATATTTTGATTATCAATGTACAACTGTGTAGGAGCAATCTGAAAAATTTGAAGATCTTCAAGAATGTGACGTAAATATATAATTTATTTGGAAGAATTTCATACTATGATGTATTATGATTCTATTGATGAATTTGCCACTGTATCCTACTTTTTACAACACCAAGTAATGGTAGTTGAACCCATATGTATAGTGTATCATGGGATGGACACTATGTCATCCATGCATCCTGAAAAATTTACATCTTAATACCCAACAAGTTTCAAGTTCTTGTTTTGGTAGTATTCAAGGCCATATGTTTTCTTTCCTTGAAGATAATGAAGTACTCTTTTTGCTACATGCCAATGAATTTCTCTGTGCTCATGCATAAACTTAGACAAAATTCTAACTGAAAATGATATATCAAGCCTATTAGTCATCAAGTATATCAAACCTCCTACTAATTGTCTATATTTGGTGCCATAAAAAAAGTCACTACCATCATCCTTAGACAATTTCAAGTTAATTTCCATGGGAGTGAGGGTAGGTTTACAATCATTCATGCCAAACCTAGCTAATAACTCATAAATATACTTAGATTGTGAAATGAAAATACTTTGATATTTTTGAGTTACTTTCATGCCTAGATAATAGTGAAGAAGTCCAAGATATGTCATCTCAAACCCATATTTTAATTCCTTCTTCACAGACTTGTTATGGTTTTCATCATTACTGGTGAGAAACAAGTCATTGACATAGAGAATAAGAATCACCAATTTTTTAACCTGCACTTGAATATAGAGAGTATCATCATATTCACTATGTTGAAAGCCAATTTTCTTCAAGTATGATTCCACTTTTTAATACCAAGCTCTGGGTGCTTATGTAAGCCCATAGAGAGCTTTGATCAATTTACACACTTTGTGCTCTGCACCCACTTTTTCAAAACCTTGAGGTTGTTTCATACATAACTCTTCCTATAAATCACCATTTAAAAAAACACTTTTAACATCCATCTGATGCACTTTCCAACCATTCTATGCTGCTAAGTCAACTACCATATGAATAGTGTACCATTTGGCAGTTGGTGCAAATGTTTCCTCATAGTCAATACCTTCTTGTTGCACACAACCTTTTGCAACAAGTCTTTCCTTATGTTCATCAATGGGCCCATATAATTTATACTTATTCCTATAAACCCATTTGCATCCTATGGGTTGAACATGTGGAGGAGGATCAACTAAAACCCAAGTATCATTATTAATAAGTACATCATACTCACTTTTTATTGCTCGTTTCCAAACCTATTAGTAGAAGCCTCCTCAAAAATAGATGGATCAGTGGAAGAAGTAGTAACAACCATTGCATAGTTCACCTATTTAAGAGAACTCTTGGGACTTGTGAGACCAATTTCATTTGTTGTCAAGTCATAAAAAGTATTTTGAGCCCATTTTTTATATTTGTTCAAATTATTCAAATTAGAAACACTAGAATTCTCATCATGTGTACTGGTTGAAGGAAGACTTAGATAGTTTTCAACATTGTCTAAATCATGAACCTGTGAAGTATTAGAGGAAATAGAAGGGATACTAGTCTCATACCACAACCTATGAGAGTTGGCCTCATTAATCAATCCCTTATCATGTTTTATAATCTTCCTCTCTAACCTATCAAATTGAGAATCAATCTCTGTAGTGTTCATAGTACCAAATTCATTAAATATCACATCCCTACTCACTATGAATTTGCCTATATCATATGCAAGAAAATGATACCCCTTTTTATTTTTTGAATATCCAAGAAAGATGCATTTTCAACTTCGTGATTCCAACTTAGTTTTTTATTTAGTGGGAAGTAAAGTGAAACAAAGGCATCCAAAAACTTTCAAGTGTTTAACTTTTGGTTTAAATCCATACCAAGCCTCATATGGAGTTTATCCCAAAAGTGTAGCCGTAGGGGACTTGTGTCTCAAATACACTACAGTACCAATAGCTTTGATCCAGAACTTATCATTGAGATATTTATAGTGCAACATAGCTCAAGTTGTGCCTTCCTCTAAAGTCCTATTCATTCATTCAAAGACTCCACTTTACTTTAGAGTATAAGCATTATTGTATTGTCGATGAATACCATGTTATTGACAATAATCCAAAAACTCACTTGAAGTATACTTACCACCATTATCTGAATGAAGAGTGGCCAAGTGTGAACCTATTTTTTTTCACTTAAGTGTAACTAATCAACAAACTTAGTGAAATTTTTTGATTTATTTTTCATGAAAAACACCCAAGTCATCCTATAAAAATCATCGATAAATAACATAAAATACCTACACCCTCTAATGGATGACTTATTCATGTCACATACATCACTACGAACTAACTGTAAACATTTTTTAGCTCACCATGAAGAATTTTAGGAATTTTTTCCTGATTTTATTTATCCAAAACACATGACTCACAAAGAATATTATCTTTGCAAAAAATTGGCAACCCACTCACCATACCATATCTCTACAAGTCCACTAAAGAGTGAACATTAGAATGTCCATAGTGGAGATGCCACAATCACTATGTAGACATAGTATCTGTACTTGCATCAACAACTATTACAAGTTCCACTATGGGAGAAAACACTTTACAATGCAATCTAACCAAATTTCCATCCTCATATCCTGTTTACATGGTTTTATATCCATCCTTCATTGAGTTGATATAAATGAGTCCATTTTCAAGAACAATTTGATAACCCTTTTTGTGAATATTTACCAAGGAAAGAAGGTGTTTTTGCAATGTGGAAACATACCAAACATTCTCCAAGTATTTGATAAATCCATTAGGAAGGAGAATATGAATAGACCCAAGACCTTGTGGAGTATGCATAAACTTATCTGCCATGGATAATAGATAGAGAGAAGTTTTTTTGAAAGTACAAAAAAGTCTCACCTAAATGTCATGTGTTTGCTTGCTCCTGTATCTAAAATCCACACATCTATGAACTCATCTCTAGCCTCATATTCTATATAAACAATGTTTCTTAAAATAATGAATGTAGATTCATGAGCAACATTGCTAGACTCATCATAATCATGGTCAACATATTGAGCAGAGTTAGTAACTTTTTGTGGCCTTTGAATTTTTTCAAAAGGAATCCTACACTAAGAGGCAATGTGACCAAATTTCCCACATCTATGACACTGAATGTCTAATCTACCTCAACCTCTACCTTTATAGGAGTTGTGATCACGTGCTCTATCACTCATCTAATTTGAATGAGAATGGATAGATTTTTGATTTAAATAATTATTCTGATGATTTCCTCTACCTCAGTTTTGAAATATGCCTCCTCTATAACCTTGAACCCCTTTATAATTGTGCCCTCTATAGTTTTGTTGACCATAAGAAGATGAACTAGACTTAGACTTTGAAACATTGGTTTCCTCAGTTTTATTTGATTTATTGGGTAGAGAGAGGTAATGTTGAATAATAAATTTAACAAATTTATCAAAAGTGATGCATGTGATATTGTCAGAGACATGCTACATTTCTACAAAGTTTTTATAGGACACAGGTAGTCTTTTCAATATAGCAGTAACTATGAGATCATCATCTAGTTTTCTAAATCCAACCATAGTGTACTCAGTAGTAATATTATTCAACTTAGACATGTACTCTCCCATATCCTCATCTTCCTCTAATGACAAAGTAAACAACTGCATGTGGATATCTATCTTCTTATGTTTAAGATTTTTATCATACAAATCAGATAAGGTTTTCTATGTAGTATAACAATGAGGAGAGTTTTTAATATGTATATAGGTATCATGAGTACAAAAACACTTGAATAAAGCTATTTTTTTAGAATCACAAAGATTAAAAATATCAAGTTTGGTCTGTTCTGTAGGCAACGTAGGATTTTCATTCTTTACAATATCCTATAACTCATTGAAAACTAATGAAGCTTCCATCAAACATTTTCAATTAGAGTATTTAGAAATAGTTAATATATCACCATATGAAAGTAAATTTTGAATCTTTGGCATCTTAAAATGAAAGTAGGTGTGAAAAATGAAAGAACAACACACTTAAAATAACACTTTGCACAAAATAATGCTTCTACTGAGTTTTTCACTTAACCTCAACGTAGAGCAAAAAAAAGAGATTTGTTATGGGTTTTGCACTTAACCTCACCAAAAATAAAATATTTAAACTAGTTACACTCTTATTTCACCAATAAAACATACAATTATTGCTTTTATCTCACTAAATTTCATTCTTTCACATGATTGATGTTCTTTACAATATTCAAAAGATGTAAAATATTCCAAAAAAATGGAATATTCCTCCAAAAAGTAAATGCCCAAATAGAAAATTTTACCAAAAGAGAGATTTGAACCCTGAACCTCCAACTTCCAAGGGTTTTTACAAAATCATGCTTTCTAATTACTCTATGACCCTTTACATGGCATATAATGAGAAATTTATATTTAAATCTAATTTTTGCTATATGAAAAATTAAAACAATTTCTTTCCCAAGTAAATATTAATTCATCCATAAATTTTTTGGAAAAATTAAAAAGCTCTTTGATTTGTGGACCCCTCAAACCTTAAAATATTTGATCAAAATTTATCAAACTTTGAAAAATAAAAAATATTAATTAACATCTATATTCCAATGCCATGCTACAAAAAAGGACACCATGGTGGCAAAAAATAATTCTTAGAACTCTTTTTGTGATGTACCAGGCCTTACAAATCTATATAGGGCCAAACGATGGAGTTTTAAAGCAAATTTGAGCAAATTTAAACTACTAGAAAGGGATTTTATACAAAATGAAAGATGGCTAGAATTTACAGACACTATGGGAGTTGTAAAAATTTAAAACCAAGCCATACAAATCAGAAATTTGCTTTATGAGCTTTCAAGATAGTTTTAGATCAGATTTTTAACATAAAAATTTAAAACAAATAGAGATTTATCTAGATTCATTTCAGATTTCTTTCTACAAACTCATGGAGGCCATACCACTTGTTAAGGTGTGGAGCCTAAAAGCTTCACCAAGGAGCGTTTTGCAAGGTTGCAGCAGTTACACAGTCACCGGCGTCGGTCAGGAGCGACCGACGTCGGTCAGGAGCAGTTCAAGAGACGCCGGCGTTGGCAGGGATTGGCCGACATCGGTCACAGGCAAGCAAGCAGGAACCGGCGTCGGTTACCTGTGCGTCCAGAGAGCTATTTTCGAGGATAGAATCGAGTGTTTGCATGATGAGATTAAGTTGTAGTCTTAAGTCCACGTCTCTATTATTAGTAAGACTATTTTTAGAGCCCTTGTTCAAGAGGCTTAACTGTTGGTTGTAAATGCATGCTCAAGTTTCCTAATTCTATATGTAGGAAAGATCTTCTTAGCTTATTGTAGAACATTGTGTATGTTGAAGAACAATACATAATTGTATAGGTGAATCATTCCAAGTTGTTGGATTTGATTGTACTTGAGAGAGAGAGCTCTTGAGGGAAAGAGATCTAGAGAGAGATCTTTACATCTGAGAGAGGTGTGGAAGAAAGAAGTTTCTTCAATTGTATTCCTTCTGTAAAGAGTTTAATACAAGTTTTTAGGGTGGTTTCTTGTATCTCTTGTTCTTTGATATTTATCATTTCTAGTTACTTATCTATCTAATTTAATTCTGCAATTTATTGCTTTCATAAGTGTAATCAAATTGTTTAGGGTGTGGAGCTAAAAGCTTCACCTAAGGCAAACATGGAGGATTTCTACGCATGACAGTCACCAGCGTCGACAGGCCACAACCAACGTCGGTCAGGGGATAGTGCAAGGGAAACCGACATCAGCAGGAGATCAGCCGGCGTCGATCACCTCCAGGAAGGCAGGGACCGACATCGGTCACCTGTGGCGGTCAGAACTGCTGTTGACGAACAATCAGTTAAGTGAACGTAGAGTTTGCATGATAAAGACCAGTTCGATTCTTTGAGATGCTTGTCTAATTTAGTGTATGCATGAGATCTATATAATAGACTCATGGGCTGTATTGTTAAGTGTAGAATTTGTAGAACCCAAGTGTGGAGCTTGGAGAGTTCTTCCCATGGTGGAATCAAGTAGGATTCCCCATGTATGTAAGATTAGGTTTGATATGCAGGGTGTTGCAGGATCATGGTGGAGATCTACATGTGATAAGTAAGATCAGGGTTGGTCTGCTGGGATGTGTGAATGCGAGGGTCAAATGAAGATCAGCGGGGGAGCAAGATCCAAGGTGACAGCAATACATCAGGAGCAGGATCATGGTTAGATCTACTTGGAGTACCAGTTTGTACTCGGTTATACTGGATGTACAATGAGGTGAACAACAGCTTGTGTTAGTTGTTAGTTATGACCTATGAGAGAAGATTACTCAGATAGGAAGATTACTTGGAGCCCTTGAGGAGGAAGCCTCACAGAGGTGGAAGAAGAGTGTGATCTTTTTATTGTAATTTCCTTTTTAATGAGTTGAATACAATTGTGTGTTGCCTCTCATATTCTTTTTGTTTTCTCATTAATAGTTATTTGTTCTTCTGGTTATTTCCGCATGTAAGTTGCTTATACATTGGTAATCATGTGTGCTCTTAAATCTGACAAGTTGTGTCAGAGCTTTGGGGAACTTAGGTCTGGGGAACTTAGGTCCTGTCAAATGGTATCAGAGCGAGGTTGGACGTTCTCAGAGCGAGCTTGACTAACAGGTGGTTCAGATTTGTTAAGTGTTGTTGATTACAGGTTACTCACAGGGATTGCTGTTTAAGTGGGAGTATAGCAAGGCAGAAGAATGGAGAAATTCAGGCACAGGATTAGCACCACAGGGAGTGTGGTGGGTTGTCTTCAAGTGGGAGCTTGAAGAGGAATACAAGCTAGGATGCAGATTAGATAGAGTACTGGTATGGGTACAGGTGTAGCTCTTTATCTCCAAGTGGGAGATTGTTAGGGTGTGGAGCTAAAAGCTTCACCTAAGGCAAACATGGAGGATTTATACGCATGACAGTCACCGGTGTCGGTAGGCCACAATCGACGTCAGTCAGGGGACAGTGCAAGGGAAACTGGCATCGGTAGGAGATCGACCGGCGTCGGTCACCTCCAGGAAGGCAGGGACCGACGTCGGTCGCCTGTGGTGGTCAAAACTGTTGTTGACGAATAGTCAGTTAAGTGAATGCAGAGTTTGCATGATAAAGACTAGTTCGAGTCTTTGAGCTGCTTGTCTAATTTAGTGTATGCATGAGATCTATATAATAGACTCATGGGCTGTATTGTTAAGTGTAGAACTTGTATAACCCAAGTGTGGAGCTTAGAGAGTTCTTCCCATGGTGGAATCAAGTAGGATTCCCTATGTATGTAAGATCAGGTTTGATATGCAGGGTGTTGCAGGATCATGGTGGAGATCTACATGTGATAAGTAAGATCAGGGTTGGTCTGCTGGGATGTGTGAATGCGAGGGTCAAACGGAGATCGGTGGGGGAGCAAGATCCAAGGTGACAGTAATACATCAGGAGCAGGATCATGGTTAGATCTACTTGGAGTACCGGTTCGTACTCAGTTGTATTGGATATACAATGAGGTGAACAACAACTTGTGTTAGTTGTTAGTTGTGACCTATGAGAGAAGATTACTCAAATAGGAAGATTACTTGGAGCCCTTGAGGAGGAAGCCTCATAGAGGTGGAAGAAGAGTGTGATCTCTTTATTGTAATTTCTTTTGTAATGAGTTGAATACAATTGTGTGTTGCCTCTCATATTCTGTGTGTTTTCTCATTGATAGTTGTTTGTTCTTCTGGTTATTTCCACATGTAAGTTGCTTATACATTGGTAATCATGTGTGCTCTTAAATCTGACAAGTTGTGTCAGAGCTTTGGGGAACTTAGGTCTGGGGAACTTAGGTCCTGTCACCACTTTGTTATAGGGGTTTTCCAAGTTGATAAATCCATAAAATGGATTATTGGGAATTTTTTTAAAAATTGGATCAAACAATCAACTTCTAGGCTTCAAAAGGAAGAATCAAGCTTAAAAAATGGAACATGAAAAATTTAATTTTTTTGCTTCTTAGTCCAGTCATACAAAATTAATTTCTCAATGTATTTTAATTCTCAAAGCCCTCAAATCATAAGCTTTGGAAAAAAAATTATTTGAAAAATTTGACATTTGAATAATTTTTTAAATATTAACTCCAAAGTATTTTAATAAAAGACATACCTTATATTTGCCAAAATCAATTCCATGTGAGCCTTTTTTATCCAATCATGTGAATTCTTTCACCTCTTCTTCTCGAGATCACCATGTTATCTTTTACCATGCATTTACCAAAAATTTACCAAGTTACCATGCTCTGATACCATTGATAGCCCTTTAATTGATTTAACCAAACAAAATCACCTAAGGTAAATCTTGTACCCATTGAGGCAGGTCCACAAGTATTTTATTAATCAAAATAAAACAAGTACTGAAAAGGGTGTCTATATCTCATTAACCCTTCTACATATAAAAACATGTATTTATAATTTTTACCCATGATCGGTAAAACCAACCAACCTACTAACCAACTCTCATGGAAATTTCACCTGGAAGGTAGTTCTAATTATTTAACTCAAAAACATAAATCAAAATAACTAAAGATTGTTCAAGGGGGTGTCTTTATAAAAGATGCATGCCCCTTTACATTTATTATTTTACTTAATATTTATTATCTACCTAACATCCTAACCTAATATTAAGACTTTGGAACAAGTCATAACACACTCTTCAGTTGACTAACTAGTCAAGAGAATGTAAGCTTTCTCACCTTTATACGTAAACCTATGTATACTTGTTTAGGCCTAGTTAGCCTCTTGGGTTTTTATGTCCTTCAATGGTATAACCATTCAATGAGAACACTATAGTCCTTTAATAATTAAATGATATGCCTCTTTTACTCTCTTTTACTTCATCATTAATGATAGACTCGTAGGTCTTCATAGAGGCCTAATACTTGTCTTCATTTCCTTATAGACCTCAAAACATATATATCTTCTTATCTAGGACATTTAAAAAGTAATCCTAACACAAAAACATGGATTTGGGTACCCATTTGGCTCTTCCTACTTTATACAAAGTTTAATGATCAGACACTTGATCTAAGTATGCTTGATCCACCCGTTCTTTCCTCAATTAGCCCTTAATCAGGTCTTTAGGCCTAAGAAACTAAGTTTTGGATCTACACACTCCTCACACATGTGAGATTATAATCAAATGTTTGATTAAATTTTGGGACCTCCTAACCATGTTCCATGTCAACTTTTAGGGTTTATAACCTTGTATAGATGGGTAAACCAATAAATGGATAAAACCCTAACATAGGTGTATGTTCGGCTTGAGAGGTAACTATGATGTTTTATTTGGTGTAAAGAGATCTAAAAGGAGTGTGGGATGATTTGAGTGATTTGACCATCAAGTGATAACCTTATTATACCTATTTTCCTACTCATAACATCTTTTCCAAACCTTCAATCAATAGATGCACCTTTCTATAGGTTTGCATAAGGGCTATTTCATGCCTTTTCACTAAGTTTCATCTTCAACACCAGGGGCCATAACTACTGAAAAATCTCTATCCATTTTATTTGCACTTGGAAGAGGCAATTACTAATCTAAGACCCTCCCAATGCATCACTTTATTTTCCAAATGCTTATGTTTTCTCCTTGTTGGTCTTCATGCTTGGTATGTAGCTATAGGTGTGCATTTGGCTCTTAGTCTATTAACACTATTAAAGTGAGTTTATTTTTGGCTTTCTATATTTCTTGATGGTTATAAATGGGATGGAAAACATCATTCATACTCTTTTTAATCCTCTAATACCCTCTAGTACCTCATTACACAGTCATAACTCCCCTTTTCTCATCTACTTATGTAGTCTTGTGAGTGATTACTTGAGAGCATGCCTAACTAAGACTGAGGATAGGTTCTTGGTGTGAAGAGGTGAAAAACATGAGATTCATCCATATGTTCTAACCCTTATATTAGGGTATTTTTATGCTCTAATATGCCTATATAAACCTTTATAACTTTCAACAATGAAACTATCCTTATTCATAACTTTTAATGAAGATCATTCCATGTGTGGCAGTTATATTTAGGCCTAGAATTCGAAGGGGATTGAGTGCTCATTTGGGACCTTATTGTTAATTTATTGTTCTTGGGGTTATATGGACCTTTGAAAATGTGTATTGGACTTCTCAAGGCCTAATAAGTCTTCAAAAACATCCACCTACAAGTCTACAGACTTATAGATGGATAAGACCCTCCTTGAATCTACTTATGAACAAACCCTAAGCTATTTATCCTCTCAAATACATCTCCACTCTTCATGTTATTATATATACCTCCTTTCACCTTCATTTTTCATGCTTAAAAACCTATCTACATGTTATACCCTCTGTACAAGGCATATCACCAAGTATTAGCTCAAAGAAAGCACTCTAAGTGATAACTACAAACTGAGGAAGAGTGTGAGTGAAATGAGGAGATCATAAGAGATTACATGGGGTTTTATAATGTATTAAAAACTCTCATTTTAACTTTCAATGAATTCAAACATGTTTGCTTTTAAAGACAAGTTGTATTCATCTCTTTGAATGTATGGTCATACCCCTCTCTTCACTGTCTTGGTCCATTAATACCTTGAAAATTATTTACAAAGGTTATTAGAGGGAGTTATGAGTTGGAATAAATTGTTATGAAACCTATAGAGGTGATAAACCTCTCAAATCAACCCAAAATTCACAAATAGTCTTGATTGTAACTTGCTAGCCACTAAGGGAAAATGGTTTTCATCTTCAATGCATCTTCTCCAGCCATTCACCTGATGAATTTGATGTTTTATGGGTATCTTTGAGCCCTAAATTTACCCAATCATGACCATTTTATTCCATTGAGCTCTAAAGTGGAAAAACATGGGTAAATTTGAGCCTTGCCTAGATGAATAAGACATTGTGAGCCCCTTACACTCTTAGAGATTATTCATAGATCCAAGGGGCTTAACTAGACAACTAATTCCATAAAGTAGAAGGTCATATGGACCCCTTACTATGCCTATGAGATGAGATTCCAACCTTATCTCTCCTACCTATACCAACTAAAAATCAAAGTGCCTTCTAGAGCTACCAAAAAGAGCAATAGGAAGGATGAGTAGGATTTTTCCCCGTTTGAAGTTGAACTTCATCAAATACATAGATTTGATCCTGTACAAAATGGTGGAATCTATAGGAGTGTTTGGAAGTGATTTTTAATTTTGAACTTGCACATCATATTCTACATAGAAAAT
The DNA here is from genome assembly GCA_037957365.1 of Torreya grandis. NCBI lineage: Eukaryota > Viridiplantae > Streptophyta > Pinopsida > Cupressales > Taxaceae > Torreya > Torreya grandis. Next base: position 501,358 of record JARHVA010001168.1, on the reverse strand, counting down.
AATTGAATTGAAATGATAAGTAATCCTAGAGTTATTTCATGCCTGTAAAGACATGTGGTGATGTGTTAACCATATCCCTCTCCTACAAAACTATCATTTCTTATTATATTCCCTCTTGAAATGTTACAAGTGGTTAAGAGAGCTTTTCAAAATGAGTTGCAACATTATAAAATATATTTGACTTCATTTGGGACACTTGTACAGATCAAGATGAACATGAAATGACTTTGAAATGGACTAGATGACTCAACAAAGACTTCTAAACCCTTTAACACTCTTGAACCTACCTGACCAAGGCAAGTCATGACTAGACAAACATGATACTAGAAAGCACACTTACCTTAAACTTGTCAAAAATACCCTAAAATATGATAACTATGATTTATAAAGGATTTCCAAGATTGAGAACCAAAGTGAAGGCTTGACAAGATAAGTTTTTTTTGAACTAGTCTATGGTAGTGAAAATTGTGCTAACATTTTTGGTGACTTCTTGGGAATGTATACTTGCTATGCATCTATACTAGTGGCTTAGTGACTCTAACTGAAATAAAAAACTAATACACCTCCTAAAGACTCAAACTCACACCACACCACACAAAAAATGGCAAAACACAACATGCCAAAGGCATTTAGGGAAAACCACACAACAAAGCTCACACAAAACATTGGTTAGGCACTTATGAAAAATAAGCACACTACACAACTATGTGGAAAACAACAAACTAACCTTAGTAATAAGGTTTCAAGTGTATCCCATTGAATGGGATACTCAGTTATTCTCTATTGAGTCTTGATAGCTGGAAGGCATTATGTTCTTTGCAGCCAATGATCACATAGGGCCCACTCCACAATGTGTCAAAATTTGTGTGTTTATCAAGCTTGGCCCTGTCCTCACCCCACTTTAAAAAAAAACTATCCTCTTGATAATCTATTTCACTAACTCTCATATTAAATACTTTATTAATTTGGACTTGGTGGTAAACTAACGTATGCATGGATTCATCCCTCTTCTCCTATAGTTCCATTAGTTTTGCCATCCTCACCTCCATAGAATCATTCTCCATTAGTTATAAATGATGTGCTAAATCCAAGGCTAGAAAATCAAGAGAAATAGGTAATTTGGCCTCTTTTCCATACACAAGCATGTATGGTGAGTTACCCACATCCCTTATAGGAGTGACTCTATCAGCCCATAAGGTTGTCTTTAACTTTTGTATGCCAAGTCCTTTGATTGTCATCAACTATCCTCTTAATGATTTTGATCAAATTTTTGTTTGTAGACTCAACAAGCCCATTCCCTTGGGGATAGGAATTAGAAGAGTTGCTTAGGTATATGCCATGGTCATTATCCCACTCACTTATCTTTGCACCAAGAAATGCTAATGCATTATCATATATGATGGTTGATGGTGTTCCAAATCTAGTCACTATGATTTCATAGAAATCAATGACTAATTTTTCATTAGCTTCTTTAAGATCTATTGCCTCTACCCACCTTGTAAATTAGTCAATGGCTAGAGTATCCATTTATGATTTGCACTTGAGGGGGGTTAATCATGCCTATGAAATCAAGCCCCCATTACATGAATGGTTGATTAAATTGGATAAGATTGAGGAGTAAGGCTACCAATATTTTCTTTCTAATGAAGAAATGACACTTTGAACATATTCTTACCCATGCATAGGAGTTTTTAAATAGGCTAGGCCAACAATAGCCTGCCCTCATTATTTTTTCTATTGTAGTTTTAGGAGAAAAGTGACCTCCTATAGGTCCATCATAGAATTTCTCTAAAATTATGATTACTTGCTCAATCTCAACACATCTAAGCAATAAACCTTTAAGATATTTTATAAAAAGGACCCCGTGTATAAGAACATAAGGTATAAATTGAAGCCTAAAGTACCTTCTCTTTAACTTGTCTAAACTGGTTGGACACTCACCTATTTGCAAGGACCTTATCATGTCTTGTATCCAACTAATAGGAGATGAAATTACTACTGATTGAGGCCCATATTATAGTTCCAATACTATCTCCTTGTTGCTTTTATTGAGTTGTGGAGCTAAAAGCTTCACTGAATGTGCAAATGTGGAGGTTGCTGGGTTACACAGTAATCGACATTGGTCATGCCAACCGACATCGGTTATCTTCAGCTACATAGTAACCGACATCAGTTATGGTTGGCTGGCATCGGTCAGACAAGAACTGACATCGATCACCTGTGCATTTCCAAAACTGTTCTAATTTTAGGAGAACAATTAGTTTGCATGTAAAGACTAATTTTAGTCTTAAGTCTACGTTTCTAATTATTGTTTGGTTTGGGATCTATTTAAGAGACCCATGGGGCTGTATTGTAATGTAAGCAAGATCAATTAGATCTGCAGGGTGCAAGATCAAGAAGATCTACTGAGAGAAAACAAGATCAATTAGATCTGCAAGGTGCAAGATCAAGAAGGTCTGTGGGGGTCAAGGAGGCAACAACGGTTGAGTTGATTGTCACAAGGACTTGGAAGTAGGCAACAACAACCATTGGGTTGATTGTCACTAGAGGGAACAACTCAGTGTTTGAGTTGGTTGTAATTGATTGAGAGAGAGAGAACTCTTGAGGGAGAATTACTATACACCCAAAGAGGTGTGGGAAGAAGAAGAGATTTCTTCATTGTATTTCCTTCTAGAAGAGTGTAATACAATATTGTATTATTTCTCGTATCACCTATTCTTTGTTGTTTCTAATTTCTAGTTATTTATTACTTCTGGTTTAATTTTGTGTTTTGTTACTTATACAAAGGTAATCAATTGTACTCTAAGGAGGATCCTAACAGTTGGTATCAGAGCTAAGATCACTAACAAGTGGTAGAGTGGGTTAGTGTTTGTTGATTATAGGTTCACGCACAGGGGTTTCTGTTTGAGTGGGAGTAAAGCAATGGCATAAAAAAGTAAACTAAAAATGGAGAAATTCAATGGCAAGAATTATCAATTATGGAGGATACAGATAGAAGATTATCTTTATCAGAAAGATTTGTACTTATCGTTAGGTGGGGTTTCAAGTAAGCCCACATATATGTAAGATAAAGAATGGAATGTTCTTGATATAAAGGCTCTAGGATCTATAAGGTTAGGCTTGGCATCGTCTATGATTTCCAACTTATCACAGGCAAAGACAATGGTAGAGTTAATGGAATCTTTGGCAAATTTATATGAAAAACCCTCAGCTTCGAATAAGGTATTTCTTATGAAGCAATTATTTAATTTGCAAATGCAGGAAGGTGGATCGGTATATAGTCATCTTAGTGATTTCCATGGATTAGTAAATTAGTTAATTTCAGTCAAAATAGATTTCGATGATGAAATTAAGGCTCTCTTAATCTTATGCTCTTTACCTGAAAGTTGGGACAGTTTGGTAATGGCAGTTAGTAATACTGCGTCTGCTTCAAATATCTTGAAAGTTGATGATGTTGTTAGTGTAATATTGAATGAAGAAATTCGTAAGAAAAGCATAGGGAAAACATCACATAATGCTTTAAGTGTTAAAAGTAGAGAATGGCAAAGAGAGAAGGGCAAGCAAGGGAAATCAAGGTCAAAGATAGGCAGTAGATCCAAATCTAGAAATGGAGGTATAACCTGTTGAAATTGTGGAAAGAAAGGACATGCAAAAAAAGATTGTTGGTTGAAAGAAGATCATCATGAAGGTAATGAAGAAGTAGATGTTGCAGGTAGTATTGCACATGATGCTCTTATATTTTATTTGGATAGTCAGGTAGAATCATGGGTTTTAGATTCTGGTGCTTCTTTCCATGCAACCCCAAATAGAGAATTTTTCCATGATTATGTCCATGGAGACTTTGGAAAGTTTATTTAGGGGATGGTGAGCCTTGTCAAATTGTTGGCAAAGGAAAAGTCTAGCTGAAATTGCAGAATGGCAACACATGGGTGTTGAAGGATGTCATGCATGTACCTGTCTTGAAGCAGAATCTGATTTCTACAGAAAAGTTGGGTGATGAGGGTTGCACAGTAACTCTCACAGCAGAATCTTGGAAAGTTTTCAAGGGTGCACTTGTATTAGCAAGAGGTAAGAAAGTAGGTACACTTTATCTATCTACTTGTATTACTGATTCTCTTTCTGTTTTATCTACTTTAGCTATAGATGCAAAGATGTGGCACTGTAGGCTTGGTCACATGAGTGAGAAGGGAATGCATGTTCTTAAGTCAAAAGGTAAGCTTTCAGATTTGATAGATCTAGATTTCTGTGAGCATTGTATTTTTGGGAAACAAGAGAAAGTGAGGTTTCTCACAACTGGGTCAACAAAGAAGAAGCACAGGTTAGAGCTTGTTCACGCAGACGTGTGGGGACCAGCTCAGGGAGCTTCTATTAGAGGATCAAAGTGTTATGTTTCTTTCATTGATGATGCTACAAGAAAGGTATGGGTTTATTGCATAAAGAGGAAATATGATGTTTTTGACACATTTAAGAACTAGAAAGCCTTGGTTTTCAAGGAGAAGGTGATGGACAGTGATCAGCTCAAGAGGTTGAATAATTTTGAGCAAGGCAATATTGATTTGGACAAGGTTATGATCTAAAATGAGCTCATGGGTAAAAATCATCACTCACAAGAAAACACAGACACTAACATTGGTCAGGCAGAGACCGATGTCGATCAGGCGAGAACTGATGTCTCTTTGATAGAGACCAAAGTTAGTGATGTCAGGCAGGTGGAAACCGACGTCGTTCAGGTGAGAATCGACATCAGTCAGGTCGGTCACATGGAACTGACATTGGTCTGGTGCAGACTGAGAGATGACCAAGATCGGTCACTATTAGAATAAAAATTGGGTGGATAACAAGCTGTCAATGAGTCTCAAACATCCATGAGGAGGTTTAAAAGGGTAAGTAAACCTCAAATTCGTTATTTCCCTTCTTTATATTACTTGTTGCTCATTGATGGTGGAAAACCAGGAAGTTTTGAAGAGACAATGTAGGTAGAATCTAGGAAACAGTGGGAGCATGGCATGAATGAGGAAATTGATTCCTTGGAAGAGAACCAAACGTGGGATTTGGTAGAGTTGCTAGTCGAAAAGAAAGCACTAAAAAACAAATGGATTTACAGGTTAAAGAAAGGAGAGAATGGACAAGTGAGACATAAGACCAGGTTATATGGTCTTGAGCAAGCTCCAAGACAGTGGTATTTAAGGTTTGACAGGTTTATGATAGAGCATGGCTTTAGTCAATGTCAATGTGACCATTGTGTTTATTTTACCAGGTTGGATAATAGTAGCTACATTATCCTGTTACTGTATGTAGTGTATATGCTTGTTGCAGGGTCACACATGCAGGGAATTACTGAGCTAAAGGTAAAATTAGCTCAGACATTTGCCATGAAGGATTTAGGAGTGAAAATCCTTGGCATGAGTATTTCAAGAGACAAGGAAAATCACAGGTTGATTTTGTCTCAAGAGGATTATGTGAATAAGGTAGTGGAGAGGTTCAATTTGCAGGATGCAAAATTGGTAAGCACACCTATGGTTGGACAGTTCAAGCTGAGCAAAGAACAGTGTCCTAAATCACATGATGAGGTTGAGTACATGGTATGTACTAGACCTGATATTGCCCAAGCAGTGGGAGTTGTCAGTAAGTTTATGGCCAATCCAGGAAAGAAGCACTAAAAAGCAGTTCAGTGGATTCTCAAATATCTGAGAGGGACTAGCAGCAGGTATTTATGCTATGCAGGGTCAAACACTTCTCTACATGGGTATGTAGATTCAGATATGGCAGGTGACTTGGATGGTGGGAGAAGCACCACAGGATATGTGTTCACTGTTGGTGGAACGACGGTTAGCTAGATTTCAGAGTTGCAGAAGGTTGTTGCAGTCACGATGGCTAGCAAGGATAAGAACCCTGCAGATATGTTAACAAAGTTGGTAACAAAGGAGAAGTTGAATTTTCATTCAACTTTTGTTGGTCTTCAAGATTGAACTTGAAGATGGAGATACAAGCTAGCAATAGATTAGAGGATGTTGATGTACAGGTACAGGAACAAGTGCAGTTGTTTATTTCCAAGTGGGAGATTATTGAGTTGTGGAGCTAAAAGCTTCACTGAATGTGAAAATGTGGAGGTTGTTGGGTTACACAGTAACCAACATCAGTCAGGCCAACCGACATCAATTATCTTTAGCTACACAATAACCGACATCAGTTATGGTCAGCCATCATCGGTCAGACAGGAACTGACATCAGTCACCTGTGCATTTCCAGAACTGTTCTAATTTTAGGAGAATAGTTAGTTTGCATGTAAAGACTAATTTTAGTCTTGAGTCTGTGTTTCTAATTATTGTTTGGTTTGGGATCTATTTAAGAGACCCATGGGGCTATATTGTAATGTAAGCAAGATCAATTAGATCTTCAGGGTGCAAGATCAAGAAGATCTGCTGAGAGAAAGAAAGATCAATTAGATCTACAAGGTGTAAGATCAAGAAGGTCTGTGGGGGTCAAGGAGGCAACAACGGTTGAGTTGATTGTCACAAGGACTTGGAAGTAGGCAACAACAACCATTGGGTTGATTGTCACTGGAGGGAACAACTCAGTGTTTAAGTTGGTTGCAATTGATTGAGAGAGAGAACTCTTGAGAGAGAATTATTGTACACCCAAAGAGGTGTGGGAAGAAGAAGAGATTTCTTCATTGTATTTCCTTCTGGAAGAGTGTAATAAAATATTGTATTGTTTCTCGTATCACCTATTCTTTGATGTTTCTGATTTCTAGTTACTTATTACTTCTAGTTTAATTCTGTGTTTAGTTGCTTAGATTACTCCAAGGAGGATCCTAACAACTTTGAGGGTCCAATACTAAGTGCTCACATAGGCCTTTTCCCATTACTAACTTGGCAACCTTAATCTCTACATCATACTCCATTACTTTAGTAATCCAACCTGCCCTCTTTTCATTCAAGTCTCTATTGAGGAGAAAGTCTTTAATGCTTGGGTGAGATACCATAATGTGCAGTTTATTGTTTGAGACCATATTCTTGAATTTTTTTAGAATTCCTATGACTACCAAGACTTGTTTCTCCACAAATGTATACCTTTCCTCATAGCCTTCAAGCCCTTGACTAAAGAATACAATGGGTTGATCAATACCCTCATTATTTTATTGCATCAACATGGTAGATATGGTGTCAATGTTGGAGAAATCATACAAAAATAAGTATTTTGAGAAGTCAAGGTTGATCAAGGTAGGTATTTGTGCTATGACTTGTTTTATAGCCTCAAAGTTGCTTCTCCCTTATTTAGTCCAACTTGATGATTGATGCTTCTTTAACATGGTTGTCAAAGGTTTTAAAAGGTTGGAAAAACTAGGTATAAACCTTATAAAGAAGTTTATCTTTCCAAGAAAACTTTTCATTCCTTTCTTTTGTAATGGTAGAGACAAGGCCAAAATGGATTTCACCCTTTTAGGGTCTTTGGCTAACCCTTCATTTGAGACAATGTGGCCTAGTAACTTACACTCATAGACTGAAAAAAAACATTTTTTGGGTTCAAATATATCCTAAACTACCTGCACCTTTCAAAAATCAGTCTCAGGTGAGCTAAATGGTCACTAACATTCTTTGAAAAAATAGTAATATCATCAAGGTACATTATCGCCATCTTGTTAATCAAACCTTGGAAAGTCATGTCCATAGCCTTTTAAAAAGTATCCCATGTATTAGATATCCTAAAAGGCATCTTCTTATAGGCATGGGTGCCCCATTTGTTGTAAAGGCAATTTTATATTGGTCCTCTTCTTTCAACAAGATTTGGTTATAACCAGAATATCCATCTAAGAGGGAGAAACATTCAAACACTGCAACCATTTGAAGTATTTACTCCATTGAACGTAGATGATGATGATCATTCAAAGAAACCCTATTTAAATCCTTGAAATCTTCATATAATCTGATTTCCCCACTCTTCTTCCTCATAGGGACTAGATTAACAACCCATGAAGAGTGCTTAATAGGGAAAATAATGTTTGATTCAATCAACTTCATCATCTTTTTCTTCATCAAGACTTAAATCTTGGGATTTATTGGTCTTTGTTTTTGTCTCATTGGTTTTAAACTTGGGTCCAACACAATGGTGTGTTGAGCTAGTCTAGGATTAAAACCTTTAAGGTTACCATACTCCCATGCAAAGACATTTAAAAATTCTCTACATAACTCAACAAAAGCAACCTTTTCATCCTTAGCACACACCTTTCCTAGCTTGAGGAGTTTGTCTTTGAATATGGAAACTCTTTCAAAATTATCCACATTTGTAGATATGCCTACCTTTTCATTTCTCATTTGATCTTCTTCATTGAAGATGCTTTCAAGGGTCATAATCTTTTAGGGGTTTTATTGGACTATAGTTGCACTATTTGGTCACCATATTGTTGTTGAAACTAGGCTTGATTTTCTTAGGATAACTCAAATTTCTCACATGAAAAACATGTAATTTATTTATCACTATAAAAAACTTACCAACTTGCATTGTTATTCAGGATAGATGTCCTAACCAACACTTTGACATGTGATTGATATTTCTCACTTTTGACATCATTTGGGATGTCATAAAGAGCCAATTTATCAACATGGTGATTATTTTCTCTTGGGATTGATTGCAAGTTGAAGGCCTCAAAGTCTTCAATAAGGTCCCTAATCCTATGCTTATATGCCTTCAATAATGGATTATTTGTATCATTATGTCCTTTAACCTACTTTACTACTAGTTCACTATCAACATAGGCTTTAAATTACCTTATACTTTTCTTCTTTACACATTGGAGGCCATGAACAAGTCCTTCATATTCTATTGCATTATATGAGCAGCTAAATTGGAGCCTAATGGTAGACAAGTACTTCTCCTTAGATGGATAAATAAGCATAATACTTGCCCCTACTCCATTTTTGCTCCTTGAACCATCAAAGAATAATTTCCACACTCCTTATTCATTTTCATTGGGATTTGAAAGGGCTAGTGTGACTCCCCCTTCTTCATTCATGTATTAGACCCATAGACTAGTCTCTTCAATGTGTTTTAAAGGATCAAACTCATAATTTTTAGCATACCATTCATATAGAAATAGATCAGGTATGCAATTAAGAGGTACAATTAGTTCTTGGTCATTAGGATGGCCCCCCTTATTAATGATAGTGTAATTCATGCTAGATGTGTTTGGTACATAAGGTTCTACATGAAACTTAGCTAGAGGTTTAGACTTGATTGAAACCTTAGCTCCATATCTAGTCCTCAATGCCATATAAGACCAATTTGAAGTTAAGTACCCACCAATCTTAGCAATAAAGTCCCTTGATAAACATAAAGCAAAATGGGGAAGGACATCCACAACCATAACATATTTTGAAATGGAGAAGGTAGGACAAACATGAAGAGTGAAATTTAAACCTTTGATGATGTCAATTGTTTTAGCTACTGATCCATCTAATTGCAACACACCTTTAGAGTTTGGTTCATACTTCAAGTTTAGCTTGTCAACTACTTGTTTTGGCATGATTGAGTTTCTTGATCTACTATCAATCAAGAAGTTATGAAAAAATGAATTTTTAATGATTATAAAGACATATAAAGGAGGAGGTTTATCTATTTTCTTAGTTTAAATTGGCTACCCATCATTAGAATTTAATGCATTTGTTAAAACTTCCCCCTTTTTACTAGCTTATCTTGAAGATGTATTGTATTTGGACAATTCCTTTTGGAGCAGGTCACTTTGTCTAGGGATTGATAATGTATCCCATAATGGGATGTTTACATGGACCCTTTTCATCTACTCTAAATGTTTGTGAAAGAGCCACTAACCTTATCTTGTCTACTAGTAGGCATAATATTGCCTAGAGCTTGTGAATTTTGATGTATGAAGGAACCTTTAACATTCTAAAATCTATGATTTTCCTAAGCATTAGGGGATTTATTGGACACACCTACCCATTGGGATGTTGGAGAGTTCATAGTTGGACCCTTACTTGTCTCTTGTGTCTCTTCAACTACTCTTCTCTTTGACCTTGTGTTTACAACTATAGGATTTGAATACTTATTTAGCTACCCTTGATATTCATTGCACATGAATATTATTGGGAATAATTAACCGAAGTAGCTTCTAATTGAGCATTCTATCCATTCACCTCTCTATTATTAGGTAAATCATTTTGTGTCATAGTAGGCATTATTCCACATTGTGCCATAAAATCTTGATTGAGTGCCTCATTTGCATAGGTGGATTAATCATGAGGCTAGTCCCATGGAAGTCACTCTTCATTATCTTACACAAGATTATTTTGGATAGGTACTAGAGCTTTTAAAGTAGAGGAATCATTTAGATTTTGACCATTATATTATCTTTCTTGAGTTAGATATCCTTGCCCTTGAGAATAACCTTGAAAATATGGTCTATTATCTTGATAAGACTGATAGGGCTGATGTGGCTAATAAGAACCTTGGTGAGATCTCCATTGCTACTATTATTGTTGCCTTTTGATAGTTTGGATATCTTCTCTAAGATCATTAATCAGATTTGCTTCATTTGACTTGCTTAGCTGGTTATAGGCAACACACTTATTCTTAGATGTAGGGATGGGAGCAATAGTGGGCATAAGAGTTTGCACATCATGAAATAATGGCATAGGGGGTATTGGGGAGATCTTCCTAGCCTATATAATAAATTTTTAGCCTTTATAGCAATTTAATAGTCATTAGGTAGTGTATCCCCTCCCATGGATTGTATCATCATGGACATATCACTATTAAAAGCCCTGAGGTAATAGAGGAATGCATGATGTGTAGTAGACCTCATCAAGATTGGGATTATATTCCATATTTTTTTAATCTAGTGTTAATGTCTTATATGACCTCTTGAAGATAGTTGCTTGATCAATGACAAGTGATCACTCATGTCTACAAATATCTTCATCAAAATCTCACCCAAGTGATCCCATGAGTCAATAGAATTAGGGGTCAAAGTCCCATACCAATCAAGTGCCTTACTCTTGAAGGAGATTACTAACACCCTAGTAAATATATCCTATTGAGTGATATTATGTATATTGTAGAAGTTTTTTATGTTCTTTATATGCTGAATAGGGGTAATAGTAGAATCTCCCATGTAAGAAGTAACACTCTTAGGGGATGCCATATGCATATCCTTATATTGTGAAAATGCTAAAGGGCTTTGACTATCGAAGGCAATAAAGGGAAGATTTATTTGTGTTACCCTCTTACAAATCAGACCCAACAAGAATCTCCTTATAGGTATGTGAGTAACAAAAGACTTCTTTGGATATGGATGAGTGTTAGCAAATCTTCTTATCTTAACTAAAAAATAAGGTAACTCTAGGAACTCAAAAGGAACAACTTTAGTAGAGGATCTTGTGTTTACTTTAGGCATGAAATTGAGGCACTAGTCTACAACTAAGAGCCAATGATTCTAGTAGTTGCCAGATATTGCATGAATGAAGTTATTACAAATTTAAATTTGTCAAGACTAGCATCAACCTTAGACAACTTCTTGGACCATATGTCCCATCAGGCATACTAGAATTTTTATCACTCAAATTTTCACCTTAGAGAAGGTTTCTCAAGCCTTCTCAATTTGGGATAACATGAAATCACCTCTAGGTGTGTGTAACCTATTTGAAGAGGTGAATCTCTAGATTATGGGCTATCTCCCATGTACAACATTTAAATTTGATCTCTAAACTATTTACTTGAAAGGAAAGGGGTAGGGAAGAATTGAAATAAAAGGGGAAATATGGAGGTGATGCACCAAAGATAACTCCACTACTTGTTCACACTTACACTATGAAAACATCTATAAAACTAATTTCAACACTCAAAAATCAATCCCTCTAACAATAGTACTTTAACATGAAGGTAAGATGCAATGTAGTCTTCAAGGTGAAAACTTAATAGGCCTAATAATAGACACTAATAACCTTTCTCACACTTAAAACCATATAAGGCTGCTAACTACACATCATGCGACCTACTAGAAGGTAAATTGCTCATAAAAATGCATGAAGGAAATGGATGAATGCAAGGAAGTGAACTATAACTTACCATTCAACAAAAAAACCATGTAAAAAATTGAATGTAAGATTTGAGGAGACTAAGATCAGCTTGAATTCTTATTTAGAGTTAAAACAAGTATCAAATTCAGCAGGGCTTTACCATACCAATTTTATGTATTCTTACAATGCCTCTCAAGGTTGTATTTACAGAAGAAAAGTGAAGAAGGGAGAGAGAGAAAAGACAAAAAGAGATTTCATGAACTACTTTCATGATCATATCAGTTTAAAAATAGAGGACCTGAAACCAAGCCTATGAAGAATATGTTGTCATCTTTTTTCTTGAGCTTTCATGATTAAGAGTTTATGAGATTCCTTGTGAATATTAGAATGGGAGGTTAGTTTAGAAATCTTAATCTTATTGATCCTAAGTCCTTCCCTTTAAGGTTACACCTTTACACCTAGAAGGATAGTTTCAAAGTCTTCAACTGACACATGACATGATTGAACCACCTCTACGCCAATCTTGATCTTTTCTATGCTTCTCTTGCGATCAGGCCTTAGTTGCCCAAACAAAATCTAATGACTGAATCATGGGAGTTTTCATATCAATTTGCTACTGATTTCTTCTTCTTTATTCATGGTTTTGACTTTTGATTAAATGATGTTTATAGACTCTTCAAGGTTTCTAGCATGTTTGTGAGTATGTCTAAAGTCAATGCAGATTCCATTTAGCCCTTTCAAGGCTTACAATTAGGTCTCTTTTAAATCAACTGATGTAATAATCCCCATTTATGTTGCATATGATGAATTGGTGACTTATTTATTACATGGAAAGGTCTGATAAAGGAGTGTAGAGAGTATTATCATCTTTTTAGAGGTTCATAAATCCTTTTTCTTTGATTTAGAGACCTACTACAACTTTCCACCATTTTGTATGTTCACAAACATACCTATAACCACACTTTTTAGGTCATTTTATGTACAAAAATGGCTCACACATGTCAAATTTGCACTCAGTTAGATGCGTAGGAAAGTCATAGGCACCACTCAAGTCATTTCAGGTCCTATCCATTTATGAGAATTCATTTCTAGTATAAAAATTATAGGATTTAGGCTTTATGAATTCCTGTAAATGGGTTAAAAATAATAAAAATTACACTAGAAATAGGTCATATCTATATGGAGTATTTTTTTGGTTTGTTCGTGTTTCTTCTCTTATTTGTTGACTTAGGAGGTCTTTTTATGATCTCAAATAGGCCCATCAGTATTGGTATGAGAAGATGAATTTATTTCTTCTCTCCACTGGCTTTGTCCATTGCCACTATGATCCCACAGTGTATATTCAACATAATGGGGAGGATATTGTTATACTGGTATTTTATATTGACAATCTGCTTCTCATAGGCATCTCTTCTCAGATTCAGGCTATTTAGTAGGCACTTTCAACATAGTTTGACATGATATATCTTAGTCTTTTACATTTATTATTTGGTTTATATATTTTATAGTCAGATAAAAGGATTTATTTGACTCAACATAGGTACACCTTTGATCTTCTTTAGTGTTTTGGCATGGCTGATTGTAAGCCAGGTCCTTCTCTTTTTTAGTCTAAAGTGACTCTCACTACCACATGTACTAATCCACTTTGTGATCTTACATTATACAAGTAGATGGTTAGGAGTATTATGTATTTGACCCATACTCACCCTGACATTTAATTTGTAGTTGGTCTTGTATCTAGGTTTGGACATGCCCCTCATGATAGTCATTAGTTGGCTGCCAAGAGGATTTTATGATATCTATGAGGCACTACTCATTTTGGATTACACTACACCAGGGGTTATACTTAGTTGGTTGGGTAAAGTGATTTAAATTGGGCAAGTTATCTTGATGATAAGCATTCCACTTCTACCTACATATTTTGTTTTAGTTCTTCACCTCTTGCTTGGTTGTTCAAGAAGCATTAAGCTATTACACTTTCATTTATAGAGGCTGAGTACAGGGCATTAGTTACAACAAGTCAACAAATTCTTTGGATTTTTTAGTTATTAACTTAGTTTAGCTTCATGTAAAATTCACCTACTATACTTTGATGTGACAACCAGGGTGCAATTCACATATCTTGTAACCTTGTTAAGCACCAGTGCACCAAACACATTGAGGTACATATGCACTTCATTTGTTAGGACATTCATGATGGAGTTCTTAGCTTGGAGTACATTATAGCTTAGTAACAGGTTGTAGACATCTTCATGAATCCTTTTGCATCACCTCATTTACTTGAGTTATATGGTATGCTTGGGGTTGTAGAATTTTTCCTTAGGGCTGTTTGTGAGGACATCTTCCTTCTTCATTTCATGGATACATATTGTACATGAGTACCTTATCAGGCCTAGTTACTAGAACTCATACTATGGATATGCCATTATTTATATTTTGGCTATTGTTATACCCTAGCTTCACCTAAGTGGGGGTGTTAGAGTATGTATTTCTCATGTTTTTTAGTCTATTAGCTAGGTATTTCATCCTTTTTATAGTTTATCTTATGTGAGGATTTATCCCACTTTGCTTAGTTAGGCTAGTTCTTTGTTTTATCTTGCCTACTTATGCAAGGGCTTCCTATTATACTAACATCTTATTTTGAATAACATTTGACTTGCCTTATTTTACATCTCATTTGTTTGGATCTTCCTTGTGTGATGTTTTTATCGTTAACACTTCAAAATATTGGGTTGGAATGTCTTTACCATTCCTAAAAATACCCTATGTAGAAGGCATATCACTAAGGATTATCTCAAAGAGATCACTCTAAGTGATAACTATAGACTGAGGAAGAGTGTTAGAGAAATGGGGAGCTCGTAGGAGATTACATGGGGCTTTCCAATGTATTATAAACTCTCATTCTACCTTTCAGTGACTTCAAACATGTTTGATTTTGAAGACAAGTTGTATTCATCTCTTTGAATGTATGGTAATACCCCTCTCTTCACTATCTTGGTCCATCGTTGCCTTGAAAATTATTTGAAATTTTTTCTAGAGGGAGTTATGAGTTGGAATAAGTTGTTAGGAAACCTATAGAGGTGATCAACCTCTCAAATCAACCCCAAATTCACTGATAGTCCTGATTGTAACTTGCTAGACAAGAAGGCAAAATTGTTTTACTCTTAAATGAATTTTATCCAACCATTCACCTAATTAATTTGATGTCTTAGGAGTATCTTTAAACCTTTATCTTACCCAATCATGACCATTTTATTCCATAGATCTCTAAAGTGGAAAAACAAGGGTAAATCTGAGCCTTACCTAGATGGATAAGACATTATGAGCCCCTTAAACTCTTAGTGATTATTCACATATTTAAGGGGCTTAACTAGGTAACTAATGCCATAAAGTGGAAGGTCATATGGACCCCCTATTATGCCTAAGAGTTTATCTTCCAACCTTCTCTCTCCTACCTATACCAACTGGAAATTGAAGTGCCTTCTAGAGCTGCCAAGGAGAGTGATAGGAAGGATGTGTAGGTTTTCCCCCCTATTTGAGTTTGAAACTTCATAAAATGCTTGGATTTAAAATTGTACAGAATAGAGGAAGTAATAGGAGTGTCTAGAAGTGATATTTACTCTACAACCTATATGAACTTCTTGAAAACCTCTCCTTTTTGCTTGAGGACTATCATGTTCTACCTAGAAACTAATTGAACCAAAATAACAAGTGTTACTAGAGTTATATCATGCCTATATGGATGTGTGGTGATGTGTCAACCATCTCCCTCTACTAAAAACCTATCATTTATGGCTATATTCCCTCTTGAAACATTATAAATGGTTAAGAAAGCTTTTCAAAATGAGTTGCAATGTTAGAAAAGATATTTGACTTCATTTGGGACACTTGTAAAAATCAAGAGGAACATAAAATGAATTTGACATGGATTAGATGAATCAACAAATACTTTTAAACCCTTTGACACTCTTTAACCTACTTGACCAAGGAAAGTCATGACTAGACAAACATGATACTAAAAAACACACTTACCTTAAACTTGTCAAAAATATCTTAAAATATGTTAAACATGCTTTACTAAGGATTTTAAATCTTGAGAACCAAAGTGAAGGCTTAACAGACAAGTTTTTGTTGAACTAGTCTGTGGTAGCCAAAATTTGACTAACAATTCACACACAAGCCAATAAGTAGGGTAGATCTACATTAGTCTAATTCCCTCTACAAAGTATTAGCTATGTAGGCAGCTCCTGGATAGAGGAGTATTTGGGGTTAGCTCGACACCATGTGCTTATTAACCCATTTTTACTAGGGAATCATTCAAGGGAAAAGAGAAGTGAACATATGTTTTTGATCAATAAACCAAGAGTGATAATCTATGTGCAAGATCTAAAGACATCAGGCAGAAGGTGACAAAAAACTAATTGATGAATTTGAAAATAGAGCTATATTATGGTTTGGACATTAGCATCAACATCAAAACACTATCATCGATGCATGTGTCCAACTTGTATGCAAGTGTCCAGGGGTTAAATGTAGTTAGAGTTCAGAGCAAACTAAATCCAAATCTCTGTTACAGTCCTATGATGATTCCTGATCATTATCATATTACAAAATAGAACATCAAACAAAATATGGTCTCTTTTATCCCTTAGATTATTGCACATGATAAATTAGGAAAATCTATATTATTGAATAATTTTAGTTTAAATTTAAATATTGTCATTCTTTTCAAATAATTTATTAGTTTGTGTGTTTTCTATGAAAATTCCTAAAAACCATAAAATAAAATCAAGACATCCACCTTTTCTCCCATCTAAATCAATCAAATAAATTGTCAATCAATTAATTAAATGATCAATCCAATTGAAAATCACATATTTTCAATGGGATATATCATTCACACATCTTCTATCTTGAATATATCATTGCTTAGGGCATATCAAAACATGTAACTTATCTTGAGATATATCATTGCCAATCCACTCCTTGCATATATCATTGTTTGGGGAAAATCATTTAATCATCAAATTCAATCAAAATGTGTAAGCATTAGATTTAGTAGGTTAGTAAATTCATGGGTTAATCTCATACAAACTTCACATCATACAACCAAATAATTAGAATACACTATTTATTTATTCTTTTCTTGAAAATCAATTAATTACATTAATAAATAATCATTAGAAATTATATTTATCTCATCACAACCGAAAACTTATCAATGAGATTTATCATTCTCAAATTTGCTTCCATGTAACAATGTTCATGGGGAAAATCCAAGTGCACAACTTATTTTAGGAAATATTTTTTCTCCAATCGGCTCCCTAACAACTTTTCACTCAAGGTAAATCATTTTACATATGGCCTCAAATCATAAACATTTTATCAAGAATGGTACTTCCATTTATTACTATATCAACTCTATCATTTTTTGTATACCCTTCATTTATTAATTAATTTTGAGCACTCATTTGCATCCATTCTCCCCACATGACCAATCAAAGAAGACATCATTCATAATCACTTAAAGCCACCTAGGGCATATTTTTGCATCCATTTACACTCTACTTTTTCTTTATTCTTTGAAAATACATTATTTCTTCTAGTCGCAATACCCTTTCAAAGAAGGTAAAATGTAGACACCTAAATTTAGCCACATTCAGTGTTGTAATTAACTTTACTTAATATTGACACATTAACTCAACCATAAATATAAATTCAAATTCTATTCAAAGGTGAACTAACATCATTTCCCTCCATTTTTCAAATAATTAATTAATCCATATTAATTAATTAATCATGCACACATAATTCCATAAAACTAATAAAATCCAGAATTTCCAAGTCACCAAACATCATCCACATTTATCTCAACCACATGTTGAGTCATCCAACCATTTCATTAACTTTATCAACCAATTTTTGAGTCATCATTAAATGTTTCAACCATCATGGTGAGTCATCTAACTACCATGACTCATTCATAAGAAACTTTCAACTACCAACTAACTTTCCCCTTTTCTCCCAAACACATGAAGAATTGGTCTCTTCCACTTAGATGAAGACTCAAATCTGAGTGTTTAAAATTAACATAATACAATAAATATGGATTTATCCCAACCGTTCATATTCTCACTCAAAAACCTGTATATTTAAGTGTCATATTCCATTTCCAACATCCATCATCAATCTATCAAAGTGCTATTGAAATCATCATGTGCATTCATAAGAAAATAAAGAAATTGCATCCATATATTGTTGAAATTCCTTTTGCTTTGGAGAATGAATTGTGCATCCACATAACACATTTCAAAATCAAATCGAAGTTCATCAATAGAAAAGGTGATTTACATTAATGGTAAGATGGTAAATTTTAAGTATGTTTGCTTTGTTTTTTTTTTTGAATAACTCTAACCAAGGTTTTAGTTTAGTCTTAGAATAGGAAGTTAATTACTTGTTTAATTTCCTAGTTTGCATAGGTTCTAAAATTATAGCTATCACAACTCCAACATGGAGCCAAATTTTAATATTTTTGTATATAGAGCCACATTTTAATATTTTAGTATACTTCACTTGATTTTCCTTATAAGTTAGGAACTTAAGGATGAAATTTTCTTTATAATATTATCCTTGCAATATAGAAAACACAAATCCTCTCCTTCCACTCTTCCTTAGGAATCATCCCTTTGTCCATCTAACATCTAAATTTGTGGGAAAATTATTCCTTATTTGAGATATGAGTATCTTCTCCCTCCAATTGATTTTATCCCCTATATATGTCATTTCGTAATACTCATAAGTTAGGTTAAATTATGTAGTATACTGTTATCATTTCCCCCATATTTTCTCACTCCATGTGACTATTATAAACCTTATATTCACATAATTATTTATTTATTTGATAATCATTGGGAATTAATTTAGGCTAATATCTAATATACTCATCCATTTATGGTTTTGTTGCATCCATGTGTTCTTCCTCATATGCAACTCTTTTTCTCTTGTAGCCTTAAACCACCAGTTAGTATCCATGTGTAATTTTTTTTTAAAATAACATGGTAACTTAGTCATAGTGGTTGCCTATAATGTGAAAGTATTTCTTTATGAAAGGATTATTTCATAGGGAACTAAAGCCTTGATTCTAAAGTTGTTTATGATTATCAACTTTTAGATCCTTTATATTTTCCTTAATTTCAAACTTGAAGTGCCACTAGCCCATAGTTTACACTAATACAATGCCATAGGAGTGACCAATAATGCAAATAAGACCCCAATAGTCTTAAAATCCTATAAATTTAAATTATTAAATCTATTATGAAGTGCATAAATAGGTCTCCATCCACCGTATATTGAATGAATTAATGGAAGATCTTAATAACATCTACGTGACTAAGTAGTCTTTATGGCCAAAATCACTAACAAGAGTGTTCACTAAAATAATAGTTGAAATAAGGCTTGTCCCATTATGTTTGTGAAATATTCATTCCCTTTTTGACATTGGATCTTCTACTATGAATCTTGATCAAAATAATATGTGTTTTACCTAGTCTAACATCTTCAAACAAGGCAAATAACAAGTATCTCATTACATTTATTATGTCTAACATTATTTTATTTTTATAGAAATTTAATTTTGGTATAAGCCTTGTAATTATAATTTCATTATCATGTTTTTATACATACAAATCATTAATTTAGATTATGATCTTATTGATGTGTTTTCCTTTATCTTGGGTCTCATATTTGTTGTGACCAACACACCCCTCTTTATTAAAAGACATAATAGACCCCCTTCTTGTTTCAAAACAAGATAAAATTTTTTATTTGTAAGATTCATATTTTATCTTGATTTTGAAAGATAAGATTGTTTAGGTGAACCAAATCAGAAGGCAAAAGAGGAAAAATTAAAACTTTTCTCTTAAACCACTTTTATGAGGATATTCACAGTGTATTGAAAGCTTAATTTAAATTATAATCCAATTTGATTTTTGGTTAGATCAAATGGCCATAAAATAATCTCATGTATACCTTTATAAACCATTTAAATTAAATGGATGCGACATATATCTAGGGTTAAGGTTCACACTTTGTAATAGGCCCAACCATAGTGCAAATTGAAATTATTATATTAATGTGTCCACAGAGGTTTGTCTATTCCTTAAAGTGGTTGTTTGTAAAACTCCATAACTATGTGAGAATATGTTGCATTTCAATTTTCCCATGTGTTTTCTTTTGACTATCACAAATTTATTAAAGTGATTTGTGCACATTATTGATTGTTTAAAGATATGATTGTGGTATTTTAATTTATTGTTGTAGGAAAAAGGGCAGACACAAAGAAGTATAAAACAATTATGAAAAAATCAATTAATCCACATAATCTAAATGGAGTCATTTGAAATCCAATCAAGATTTTGTGACCCCTATTAACTTGAGACAATAAAATAATGCCACATGCATCATTCTAAGTGGACACAGAAAAAGGTAAAATAGGAAGGAAGATTTGGATCTTAATGAGAATGCATTGCACAATATTTCACCACATGGCCACACCATATGTAAAGGTGAAAAGGATCTTGTCATAAATAGATATAAAAGGTGAATCAAAGATTTAACACATCCACATATCCTACAAGAGATGAATTGAACACATGCACGTAGCCTACAAGAGATGATAGAACGTTTATTTAAAACTTTTTGGGATTAAGGGTTATGGGAAATAACCTAATAGATTTGGAATAAAATATTATAAAAGCAAATAATTAAATGAAATTAGATATATAATATTATGATAAATATGTTGAATATAAGAATATGTTAAATATGGAGAAGTATAAACTTAGTGTATTCAATGATGTTAAAGCATATCTAAAAAGTACAACTACAAAATAAGGTACATCTTATGTTTCATCTTGATTTGTCAGGTTTTAGAAATTAGTTTTTTATCAACCCGAACACTATGTCAAGATTTGGGCACTATCATCAATAATTATGTCCTAGTTTTAATGCTTACATATGGATACATATAATAAAATATTTTTTAGAATAGCCATATAAACCTATTAAATTTCATTTTCACCCTATAGGTTGTTAGTTCAAATCATGTGCACAGGTTCCTAAAATCAGTCTTTTGCTTAAAACCTTATGTCTTCCAACTTGGCATGTCACCTTGAAAAATAAGGTTTAGTTAGCTCAAATGAAGTCAAGATGACTTAAAATACCCATCTATCAATAAATACTACCTATATAGACATATATACTGAAGAGGGATTCAAATTGATATATTTCACCCCTTATGTGGGCTTGTGTGTGAATAATTATACAATATTCTATATGCAAGTGCATCTAGTGATCTAGTTTGATACTTGAAAAATACCAGGCATGAGATGATATTTGAATGTGTTAGACATTTAAAAATATTGTTCCTATGATTGGTTTGGAAATAGGGAAGAATAGCGTTGTATATCTTAGTTGTGCAAGTGATTTTTAGTAGTGTAGTGTGACCTTGAGAGGTGCTTGTTGGATATTACTTTGATCCATAATGAATGGTATTTTAATTATATTTATACCACCCCTTTTGAAATGATATCACAAGACAGTTAAAATAATACCATATGATGACCCATACATGTTGAAATATTTTTAATTTGACCATTGGGAAGGCAGGGACACTAGTGTCCTAATCTACATGGTAGTGTCATGTAGGATAAAAATTTGATGAGGATATGTAATTGTCTACGTACAATATAAATCAGGTTTGAGGTAGACTATAAACTACAAGTGATATGGTTCATCAAAATATGAGGGTCAAACTATAAGATAAGCAATTAGGTATAGTGAGATGGTGAACCCGAGTCTTGCAACAACAAAAAGGTTTTGAGCTGAAGGGTTGAGCCATGATTTGTATTTATCAAGTGTAAAAGACTAACATATCATGTGAAATCATATTTGAGTATCTACATTCTTCCACCTCCCCCTGCTCTTTAATCTAGTAATGCATAAGGATGAAATTAATAGGTTTAAAGGATATAAATGTGTAACTTGGTGTGTACAACACACCTTGATTTGACTTGAGCCCCATTTGAATTCGTTGTTTGTGTATTACCTAAAACCAAGATTATGGTACATTGTAATTAGTGTATGTAATCTAAAAGTAAAAAATTTAAATGCTTGAAAGTAAAGAGAGCAAGGAAAGAATACACCTATGTGTCGATGCAACCATGTTGTCCCTTGGTACTTTACTTTGGTGATGATGCTTCTTTGTTGAAACATTGGAGAGAGAGAGAGAGAGAGAGAGAGAGAGAGAGAGAGAGAGAGAGAGAGAGAGAGAGAGAGAGAGAGAGAGAGAGAGAGAGAGAGAGAGAGAGAGAGAGAGAGAGAGAGAGAGAGAGAGAGAGAGAGAGAGAGAGAGAGAGAGAGAGAGGTTGTGAAGAGGGAATTTAAGGGTGATCATGCCTTGCATCTAGTATAAGGGTAATTTGTGCAAATGCCATTGAGAGCATTGAATCTCAATCACACATCTTAGATGTATACATAGTCTAGAAAATATAACCAATGTAACCAAGTTCAAGTGGTGTAACCATTTGAACCTAAAAAAGGGAGTAGTACCAAGGTTATTGAGGGATTTGAATCTCAACCACACTACTTAAGGGATACAACTAATATAGATAGATAAAGGCTCAATCAGTGTATGTTGGAAAGGTCAGTTCATCAATGTGTGGTGAGAAAGGAATGAACTATGTTCATTTACCCTCACCAAATCTACTGTAAGTGATGTACAATCTAAAAATGTATCTATGATTTGGTAAATTTTCATGGTATATGTGCCTTTTATGTGTCTCAAGTTGAAGTATCTATCAAAATATAACCTTTACTCTGTAAACAATATATAATATCTACCACAAATTAGAAAAACTATATCCTAAATATATAAAAATTTCTACCAAATACATAAGATTATGTCCTAAGTGTATATCTAAATCATGTAGATTGTATCAAATTATGCTAAATTTATCAATTACGTGTGTGTAATCATGTTTCTATAACATTCCCCCACTAATATGCCCCCTATTTTGATGTGAAGGGAATGCAATATGGTAGTCACCTTATCTCAAAAGGATAAGATAACCATGCCATATCTATATAAATCATGTAGTAAATAAACATAAAGTGGTATCATGCCTAAGTAGATGTATTAATGAAACTCAAAGTATCCAATCACACCAATCCCTAAAATGCATGATATGGATCATGGTAGCGTCTAAAATTAATAAACATAAGCTCAACAAATAATCAAAAACACACACACAAACACTCAATGTCATGCAAAAGGGGTTTAAAGAGATCAAACATAAATGACATTTTAAAATGTTGCACACTCAAGTGGAGGATATGTTCAAATGTCTACACACCAAATAAACAACACCTAGGATAACCATGGCCAACAAACAATGAAAACATTCAAATGTTCCATAGTTAAAATAATGGTAGCAAACAAGAAGTACACTCAAGTAATCCATGTGAAATTGTTTGCAATAAAGTTACTAACATCTACTATCAGAGCTATTTCGAGGGCCATTTTTTGGTCTTTAGGTTCTCACCTCACACATTCAGGATATTGGTGATCGTAAAGTGGTAATAGGGTGATGACACCAAGATTATTCCCTAGCTCTCTCTCTCTCTCTCTCTCTCTCTCTCTCTCTCTCTCTCTCTCTCTCTTTTCCTTAGTTTATAGACTATGTTTTGGTAGTTTTTAAACTAATATAAATTTATTATTTTTGGCTAAGTGGTTATTAGTTTTCCCTAATTATGTTTAGTGAGGAGTTATGCCAAATATAAAATCCATTATACAACATTATATACAAAACATGTACTTCTACATACCTTTGTGTATTTAGGAATACCCACTAGTTTTTTTTGTATCCTAACCATAAGAAACCTTTAGTTGTTTATTTATGTGATGCACCAGTAAGTGGCTAGCCCTAGAAAATTAGTTGCACTGTTCGTTGAAGATGGGATAGTGGGCTAAAAAATCCTTATTCACCATAGTTAGTGATATAAAATATTGATCCAACATTATTTTACAAATGAGATTATTGTATTTTCAAGCTCACAAACCAAACACACCCTATAATATCCTTCCTTGTAACCCTAAAATTCTTATAGTCACATATCTATTTCTAATTTATGAAAATTGAAGTAGAAACCAACAATCATAAAAAATATCATATTTACTAGTTGATAGAAACATAGTAACTGTAGCTTCTAGAAGGGTTATAATATTTTAGAATGAATGACTGAAATCATTATAGTAGTTATAAGGTTAAAAATGTTTTAGAATGATTATATGAACTTGTTGTATTAGCTAGAAGGGTCAAAATGGTTACATGAAGTTGTTACAATGACCAACCTTAGAAAAAAAAGAAAAAAAGAAAAAAGAGTACACAATTATTATTTTACCATAGGGAGACCACACCATTTTTTTTCTCATTCATATGATCATTTTAATGGGTATTTAAAAATTTTGAAGAAAAAAAATCCATACAAAATTATTTTTTACCTACAACCCCAAAAACATTTTTTAACCCATGTGAACATTATACAATTTTGATCATCTTTTTGAGCCAATAATTTTAAATAAAAATTCATTCAACATTTTTTGGCACCCCTAGACCCCTCTAGTCAACAGTTGTCACATGTGTGGGAAGCCAAGCCATGGAACATAATATTGAAGAACTCTAAATCAAATTATAATCTCATCTTGACTCCCAATCACTAAGTTGAATGAGAGACTGCATGACATTAGTGCATAAAATACCAATATCTTCACTAGACATAAAGGTGACCAATATTTTGAATATGGATTTTTATCCCAAACCATGCCATGTTGCCCTAAATTAGAATTACCAAAATCTGATAGTATAGAACCAAAAAACTAGATTTACCATTCCAAACATCATTTTAGCTTGCAGAATACATTGGAGGTAGACAAGATACCCATCACATCATCTCAATTAGAGAATGAGTTTGTCCAGTGGTAGCAATGGTATCAAAATATCATATAGAGCTCACTTGGGATAATTTTTCTAGCTATTATTGGTTCAATTTGGTCATAGTGCTTATTATTATTTCACCAGATCCTTGACCAAACTACAACAAATTGGAATAATTTAAGAGTATCAATTTGAATTAGAAAATTTGGATAACCAAACTAAAAGGTTAAATGATGACTTTTTCAAGAGTTATTTCATCAGTGGACTCAAAGATATAATTCACATAGAGGTCAACATGTTTAAAAGAGAGAGCATAGTGGAAGCAATAGGATTGACCAAGCTTATGAAATTTAAGATCAACTCCCAATGTTGATCTTCCAATTTTGGTTCTTTCAAGACATCTAGAGCACCATGGTTAGTCATAAGCCTTCCTCCATAATTCACCCACATTAACACCTTATGGAGGTATAAATGTGTGCTCAACATGAAAAGGAGCTATGTTACAACTGTGACGAAATTTTATTCAAATAAAACAATTGTATTAAACATAAGTTGTATTTTTTGGATTTTAAGTTATTGTTCCCAAAAGATATCACTCATTTTTGGGACAACATATGAACTATTTTGGTCCTGCAGGCCAAAATTATCTCTTCCCTTCTCAAAAATTATTCTGAGCATTCAAATTCTTCATTATTCAAGCTTTTTCAGTTAAGGGACTAGCAGGTTCAATAGGTTCAATGGCTTCAACAGGCAAATTCTCACAAGAGAACAAGTTCCCAACACTTAGGCAATTTCAAGATTGGTTCAACGCCTCAGTTCAACCAAAAATGTTCATTGGCAGAAGTTCAAAGTTTAACCACTCCAACAAGTTTAATGGATTTGAAAGAATTAGAAGAAAAGAAGGCTTCAAAGAACAAAGGAATGAACCGTTGAACCATTGAACCTTGAACCAAAAGGGTTCAACGGGTTCAATAGGTTTAATAGGTTTGAAGAGATCAAAAGACTTAGAAGAAAAGAAGGCTTCAAATGCAAGATTGAACTGTTGAACCATTGAACAAAAGTTGGTTCAATCAGTCGGTTCAAAGGACTGCCCCAAAGCTGAAAGAATAAGTGCCCTTGCAGAGGGCAGTGAACTAAAGGTAGGTGCCCTTGCAGAGGGCAGGGAACATTGGTTCAAAGATCAAAGAGAAGGCTGAAAGGGTAAGGTTTCCTTTGAATTTTTGTTTGAATAAATTACCAAGTAAAGGAACCAAAAGAATTCCTTTAGAAAGATTTTCTGTTGAAGAATTTCACAAAGACAAGGTGAATTATTTTGGACAAAAAGTCTAAAGGAATTCCTTCAAACTTTTGTCCAAAGGAATTCACTCGAAAGGAAAAGCAAAAGCCCAAAGAAAAGTGGACAAGGCAAAGGAAAGGCTTCCTTCAGACAAAATGCCCGAAGGAATTCCTTCAGACATTTTTTCTGAAGGAATTAATCTGAAGGAATTAACCCAAAGACCGCCTGAAGGACCCCGAAGGGTAGGTACCCTTGCAGGGGGCTCTCAGCACCAAGAAAATGGACCCTTTCCAAAGACTCAAAGGGACACCTTCCCTTCGGGGTGTCCCAAAGACATATAGCCGAAGGAATTTCAAGGCTTCCAAAGACTTAGCCAAAAATAAAAAATTCTGAGAAAGATCTTGAACCGATGAACCTTGAACCAAAATGGTTCAAACGTTCAAAGGCATCCCCAAGCAAAGGAAGAACATGAATGATTTTAGAGGCTAGTTCAAAGGGATGGTTCAATGAAAGAGCAGGAAAGTGATGGAACCAAGGAACTGATAAAGACTACCTAAACCATTGAACTCTTGAACCAATGAACTTTCAAAGGTTCAAAGGTTCATGGTTCAAGCAACCAGCAACCCTTGACGTCCCCATGAACATCAAATTTAAGGTAATGGAATATCTATTAATTTTCAAATATAGCATGAAACTTGAAGGGTGAACCAAGTGACTAGCTGAAGAAGATAGCCTGAGAGCTCCAATTATAGCATGAAAGAATAGAAGGCTACAAGAGATATTGAAATATCTATGAGAGAGTTACTTTCAGTAGGTGAAACAATTCACCAAGTAGTCATCTGAGCACACCAAATCAAGGATGCAGCCTATTTTTCTTCCATGAAGTAAAGAAAAAGTGGATAGCTACGCAAGTAAGAAGGAAAAGACCAGGTGGCCTATACTTTGGAGGAGACATATGAGATGAATTAGCACACCATAGTTAAGGCGGATGCACTGTTCCAAGCATGGCCCCTCGACATAATTGAAAATGTAGTCAAGGCATTGAATGCAGCATGGGTCATTTCATGGAACAAAGTGCCAAGCCTTTCTTAGCTACTATATGTTGTAATCTTTTGTTTTATGTAAAGGAGATCTTTTCCATTATAGAAGTAAAACTTTGCCCAAATTGAAAGGCAATTACTGAGACTTTGAGCTCAGATTGTTGATCATATTTTTTTATCTGAATGAGAAATGAAGTCACTTTTAGACTTTATACTATTATAGCTTGTGTTATTTTAGGAAATTGTTCTTATGTCTATTTCCTAGGAGCTTTCTTGTTTATTTAATTTAACAAGCAGAACTAGTGGAAGTAATCAGGAAGGTGTCCTGAAGCCAAGTGTGAAAAGACTTTGTGTTGTCACAATTATCTTCAGTGTGTTTTCAATTTTTTTCTATGTAAAGGATTTTGGGATGAATTTGTGCCCCTATTATCCTTTGTATTTCACTCTTTGGGTAGTTGAGGTGGAGACTTTGTGCTACACCTCATTCTGCTGGTTACTGCACCCTTGTTACTTGTTGGTTACCCACCAAAAAGAACTCCTGCGTCCTGCTGCAAGTCCACTTCTGAAAGAAGAGGAGTGCCTTCAGTATTATCACACAAGATTTCTCCTTTGTTTGTAAACATCATCTTTGAAAAAAGAGAGATGGATGGTGTAGTCGTACCCCTGAGTGTTATTTTCTACTTATATATATAGTATATAGCTCCTCATATTTATAGGGAACCTCCCCTTGATGAGAGGAGAGATTTGTCCACCTCTGATGTGGTAAAACTACACATTTGGCTGATCAATCTCCCTATGCTATGGTTGAAGAGACCTATTTTGCTCATCAGTTAGTTGGTGACAAAATATTCACCCAATAGTTTTTTGGTGACTCTGTTGGGGATCGACGAGCAGTTCTTACCCTTATCCATTATATACTCTAGCGACTCTGGTTTGTGTCTTACCCATTATCATTATAGCCTTATCCATCTCCATTATATACTCTGGCAACTCCATGCTATACTAGAAACCAGAGAGCCCAAGGTGTTGTTGACCCAATTTTTGAGTTGGTGCAGTAGGGCAATTTTGATTTGTTCCCTCCCCAACTTCAAGCTCAATGATCCAAGAGTGTTCCTCTTACTCATACCAGGACACCAACACAAGGCATATCTTCTTTTTCTATTGTTAGCAGAGCTTTGCCTATACATACTCCACCTAGATTTTTTATCCCCCTTTTCCATAATCAAATCATGGTGATTCAAGGCCCCTTGGGGTAACTCTTTTGGCCCACTCAATTTAACTCCACCTCTACATGAGCTTCCACATAGTTTAAGGAAGAATTTCCCCAAATTCTTTGGTGATGGGAAATTTCATCTTGATGAACATATTGCTACCTTCATCATAAATTGTGGTGTAATAGGCATGGAGTATGAGGACGTAGCAGTCAAGCTATTTGTGGAAACATTGCAAGGCACTGTTGTAGACTAGTTCTACCATCTACAGGCCCAGACTGTGACCGACTAGAACACTCTTAAAGCTAAATTTGAAGCCAAATTCAAACCTGCTGAAGATGTGCATGCCTTGCTGGCCTAGCTCACACAGATGAAGAAGGAACCTCATGAACCTATGAGGGACTTCATTACTAAGTTTGACAAGCTAAAGAAGTAGATTCCTACAATTGCTCAGCTAACCCTTGAGAACCTTAAATGCTTTTTCATCAACTAACAGCTACCTGAAGTGAGTTTTCTACTGAGACGGGCTGGCCACATAGACCCTTCTGCTACTTAGGATTTGGCTACTGAGGTAGAATATGACCTTATCTTGGTAGGAAAGATAAGAAGAGATCCTAACAGAGATAAATTCTCTTCATCTTCTGAATACTCACCTACAGTCACCAATGATCCAATGGTGCATAAGCTGGCAAATGAGTTGCTAGCTCTTAAAAAGCAAATGGCGCAAGGGATGTCACCTTCTCTTTCATACAAAAATATACCAAAGAGGACATTCCCCAATCAGTCATACCAAGGCCATGTTGCCAGGAATCAAGGGCAGACAAATCATCTTCCTCCCCCTCAGGGGAAATTGGCCATTAAAGCACCTCCAACTAATTCAGCAGTCAAGTATCTTGAAGTAGAATCAAATTTCTCCTTCTAGCCTGAGTTAAACCTAGAAGATGATGCTAATATCTTCATATAAGGAGAAAAAGAATTAGCTAGTGACTCCAACATTAGTTTCCTGAATTACCAGGATGAACTTAAAAGTGAAGGTAAAATAGTTGATGGAACATACACTGTATTCACTCGATCCCAAAACCAGTCAGCCTAGCAAGCTGATAAAAAAAATAGAGGAGCGACCTCAACTGGCAATTTCAATTGCTAAGCAGGGAACCACTCTACCCTTTCTATCCAAAGGACCCAATGATTGCAAGAAAGGTAAGTACATCAAACATCCCTACACCTTCTACTTCAAATTCATAGACCAGTCCTACCCCTCCCAAAAACCAAAAGGATGAACTCCCATCCTTTGTTCCTAGTCCATTTCAGATATTTGACATAATTGATCATATAACGAAAACCAAAATTTAAATGTTTGAATTTAAATTCCTATAATCCAACCCTGATCAGTTGGATAAGTTGGTTCAATGTGTCAAGAACCAAGCCATTTCTTTAGGACCAACAATTTTGAAGGTAACTCATGATCTCCCCAAAAACACATCCACTAGAAATAACCTTGTCATTACTCCTCCTGCTACTCCTGGGAGGATTGAACCATTTTATGTCTCCCTACTGATAAATGAATACCAACTGAATAATTGCATCATAGATTTTGGTACATCTGATAATGTCATACCTGCCAAAGTGGTGGAATCCCTTGGTCTCACACTGACCAAGACATTTGTGAGATGTTTCTCCATGGAAAACAAACAAGTGCCACTATTGGGACAAATCAAGGATGCCTAATTTGCATTTGCAACATTCCCAGATAAGAAAATTAAGATGACTATCCTGGTGGCCGATGTCTCAGCATCATACGTCATCTTTCTTGGGTGAAATTTTTGCAAAGATGTTGGTGGCGAATCAAGCATGGACCTATCCGAGGCGAGGATCCCAGTCAAAGGTGTTATGCAGAGATTGCTCCCTGAGAAGGAAACAAAATAAGTGGTTACTCAAACATCAACGCTTGAAGCTCAAATTATGTTTGAGTCTTCAGCATGGGTAATTACTTTTTATCCATGAAGGAAGTCCATGAGGCATCTGATGAAATTCTTGAATGTGTCAAACTAAAAATTGTTTCAGATGGAACAAAAAAAAGATTGGTGGAGTGCAGTGCAAGTGTGGAAGAATCTCCCCTCCAAACGAAGAAGAGTTTAAGGAAAAATCAATGTCTGATGAGGTATGGATTCTGGAATTCGATGGCAACTGCTTCTCTACCAGTTCAAGAGCAGAGATTGTGTTGATATCTCCTCAAGGAGATATTTTTCATTCTTCATACAAGTTGCAGTTTAGCAACACCAATAACACAATTGAGTATGAATCTCTATTGCTTGGATTGAAGGCTACTCGAGATAAAGGCATCAAACTCCTTCATGCCAAAGGAGATGTTGAACTAGTGGTTTGTCAGGTAAGGAACATGTATCAAACTAAAAATGAGAGATTGTGCTACTACCACAATATAGTCTAGGATTAAATCGAAAGCCTAGATGCTTTCAGCATCTCTGCCATACCTAGAGAATTCAATGATCGAGCTAATGCATTGGCTATTTCAGTAACTCTTTTGGTCCCTCACCCTAATTTTAAAGGAAATAGGTACACTATTGAATTGGTCTTTTAACCAAGTGTGCCTGATAATGCCAATCATTGATAAGTGTTCAATGGCGACTACCAAATCATTATCTTCTTGGAACAAAAAGACAACTTTGAATGGCTGCACTTTGAAGGTAGTGAGCCTCAGAAGCTTGAACCAGCCCTTGAATTAAGTGTAGACGTAGGTGAAGAATTCCTACAACTTAAAGGAAATAAAATCTCAAAAGGCCTAGTTTCCCTTGAAAAGCTATTTGACAAACACGACAAGTTCATCAAACAACAACAAACAGATTCAAGCTCCTCCCATGAGTTTGATTAAGTAAATCTGGGTACCAAAGAAAATCCCAAGATGGTGAATATTGAGAAGTGCTGCACTCAGGAAGAGAAGTTCAAGTTCACTGCTCTACTCTGCCAGTACATAGACATCCTAGCATACTTCTATGATGATTTGAAGTCACTCAGGCCTAAATTTTTTTTCCATGAGATTCCTCTCAAGAGTGATTCAGTACCTTATAAGCAAAAATCCAGAAAATACAATCCAAAGATATCATGTCCTATTCTATCTGAAATAAAGAAAATACTGAATGCTAAGATAATTTTTTCAATCCATCATTCCACATGGATTGCCAACATAGTACCTGTGAAGAAGAAGAATGACAAAATTTACCTTTGTGTGGACTTTAGAAATTTAAATCAATCATCTTTAAAAGATAACTATCCTTTGCCCAGCATGGATCAAGTCTTTCAGATAGTGACTAGTTCAAAAATGTTATCAATGCTGGACGGCTTCTCAAGATATAATCAAGTTGAGGTTGGTAAAGCATACCAGCATAAGACTGCCTTCACCACACCTTGGGGCACCTTTGCCTATCAAAGAATGCCTTTTGGCCTGATAAATGCTGGTGCCACTTTTCAGAGAGTAATGGACCTTACTTTCAAAGACAAAATGGGTAAGTTTATTGTAGTATATCTTGATGACTTGACCATCTTTTCTAAGCACTACCCTGATCATGTACGCCATTTGCAACAAGTGTTAGAACAATGCAACCAGAATGACATTTCTCTAAATCCCAAGAAGTCTATTTTTGGAGTGATAGAAGGGAAGCTTCTCTGACACATTGTATCTTAAGAAGGCATAAAGATTGACTTAGATAGAGTCAAGTCCATCCAAGAACTTACTCTGCCCACAAGTAAGACTACAGTTCACTCTTTCTTTGAAAACATGAATTTTTTATGGAGGTTCATCCCCGAGTTTGCTGAAAAGACTTGCCACATTGTGGACATGATGAAAGGCAAAGCTACTTTTTGGTGGACTACAGAAGGCAAGTTAGCATTTGAAGACATCAAGAAAGCTATTGCCCATGCCCCAATTCTGGTTTGTCTAGATTATACCAAAGATTTTATAGTGTATAGTTATGCTTCTAAACACACCCTTTCAGCTATTTTGGTTCAACAAAACAAAGAAGGTATGGAATCTCCCATCTCCTTCATGAGCTATTCTCTCAAAGCTCATGAGCTAAAGTACTCAAACATGGAGAGGCATGCTTATGTAGTGGTAAAGGTAGTGAAGCATTTCCACTTTTCCATCTTGAATTCACACACTACTACCCTAGTTCCTAACACCACAGTCAAATCTATATTAACTCAGCAGGAGTTTGGAATGAAAAGAGGTAACTAGATTGCTAAAATTTAGGAGTTTGATCTAGTCATCAAACCAATGAAGCTGGTGCAGGGAAGGGGCCTATGCCAATTGATTACTGATAACAGACTAGAAAAAATAGAGTATGGAGAAGAAGAGATCAAAGACATGCAAATAGTCCTCTTTGTCTCCACCACAAATGAGTGGTATTCAAGTATTGCTCATTTTCTTACCTATGGTGAGTGTCCTGTCCACCTGTCTCAGAAAGAAAGGAGGACTGTCAAGTTGAAAGCTGTCAATTTTATCTTGTGAGACAATGGCTTGTATAAGAGGAACTTTGATGGAGTGTTCCTTCGCTACATGGATAAAGAACAACATAATCAAATTTTAAAGTTCTTCCATAATCTGGCCTATGGAGGACATTTTTTTGCTCTTGTAACTACCCATAAGATTTTATGAGCTAGGTATTACTGGCATACTCTCTTTCAAGATGCATACAAACGGGTGCAAAGATGTGAACTATGCCAACAGTTCATTGGAAGACCCAAATTAGCTGCTCTACCTCTTAAGCTAGTGGTGATAGAAGAGCCATTTTAACAATAGGAAATCGATTTCATTGGTGTTGTAAACCCATCTTCAAGTGTTGGACATGATTATGTCCTCATAGCCACATATTACTTCACCAAGTGGGTGGAAGCTATTCCAACCAAGCATGCTACTTCAGAAGTAGTGTGTAATTTTCTCAAAGAGAACATTATTTCTAGGTTTGAGGTCCCAATCAAGATTGTCACAAACAATGTAGCTTGTTTCTCTTCCCGAAAGATTACTCAGTTCTATTTTTACTATAGGATTACCCTCTCCCACTCTTCTAATTATTTTCCACAAGGGAATGGCTAAGCTAAATCAAGCAACAAGAACCTGGTGACTATTATCAAGAAGCTGGTAGATGACAACCAATGAACATGGCATAAAACATTGGTTGATGCTTTATGGGCAGACAGGATTACACCCAAAAGGGCAATTAGTATGTCACCTTTCCAACTTCTTTATGGTCTCAATGCTGAGATACCAATCACCCTAAAATTGATAGCATTGAAATTGGCTAAGGCAATCGAAGATCAAAAATATGAAAGCTCCATCAATAAGAGGATTATGTGCTTGACTGAGCTAGATGAGCAGCGAAATATGGTGGTGGACCGAATTGCTGTGCATCAAAGTCTGGTGAAGAAGCTCTTCGACCAAAAAGTAAAAAACCATGATTTCTAGATTGGAGATCAAGTCCTGTTGTGGGACAAGAAAAGAGAACCAAAAAGAATGCATGGAAAATTCAACTCCCTTTGGAGAGACCCATTTACTATCCATTAGCTCAATGGTGAAAATAGTTTTCTATTGAAGTATCAAGATGGCACACCCTTTTCTCTGCCTCACAATGGGTAGCATCTGAAGCACTTCAATTCTTGAAGTATCAGATAAGATCATCTATACATATGTATATTTGTATAGTCTTTAGTTCTATTTTGTGTTGTTCATTTTTATTTTTTAGCATCTTTCTTTTTGGGTAGCATGACTCCGTAGCCCAATGGCATACTTAAAGGCATTGGAGATTCTAGTTTCTACTCCCCTCAGTTATTCCAAGTTTTCAACTGAAGGAAGTTCTCCAACTGGAGCCAACTGTTGTTCCCAAAAGTTATCACTCATTTTTGGGACAACATATGAACTATTTTGGTCCTGCAGGCTAAAATTATCTCTTCCCTTCTCAAAAATTGTTCTGAGCATTCAAATTCTTCATTATTCAAGATTTTTTGGTTAAGGGACTAGCAAGTTTAATAGGTTCAATGGCTTCAAAGGCAAATTCTCATAAAGGAACAAGTTCCCAGCACTTAGGCAATTTCAAGATTGGTTCAACACCTTGATTCAACCAAAAATGTTCATCGACAGAATTTCAAAGTTCAACTGCTCTAACAAGTTCAATGGCTTTGAAAGACTTAGAAGAAAAGAAGGATTCGAAGAAGAAAGGAATGAACCGTTGAACCAAAATGGTTCAATGAGTTTAACGAGTTCAATAGGTTCGAAGAGATCAAAATAATTAGAAGAAAAGAAGGTTATCAAATGCAAGATTGAACTGTTGAACCGTTGAACCAATGTTGGTTCAATTGGTTGGTTCAAAGGACTGCCCCAAAGTTGAAAGAACAAGTGTCCTTATGGAGGGTAGTGAACTAAAAGCAGGTGCCCTTGCGGAGGGCAGGGATCATTGGTTCAAAGATCAAAGAGAAGGCTAAAAGGGTAAGGTTTCCTTTGGATTTTTGTTTGAAGAAATTACCAAGTAAAGGAACCAAAAGAATTCCTTCAAAAATATTTTTTGCAGAAGAATTTCACAAAGACAAGGTGAATTCTTTCGGATAAAAAGTCTGAAGGAATTTATTTGAACTTTTTTTTGAAGGAATTCCTTCAGACGAATTTGCCTGAAAGGAAAAGTAAAATCCTAAAGAAAAGTGGACAAGGCAAAGGAAAGATTTCCTTCAGACAAAATATCTGAAGGAATTCCTTCAAACATTATATCTGAAGGAATTAACCCGAAGATTGCCTGAAGGACCCTGAAGGGCAGGTACCCTTGCGGGGGGCTCTTGGCACCAATAAAATGGACCTTTTACAAATACCTGAAGGGACACCTTCTCTTTGAGATGTCCCAAAGACATAGCCGAAGGAATTTCAAGGCTTTCAAAGACTTAGCCAAAAACAAAGGATTCTAAGAAAGACATTGAACCGATGAACCTTAAACCAAAATGGTTCAAAGGTTCAAAGGTTTAAAGGCAGCCCCAAGCAAAGGAAAAACATGGATTATTTCAGAGGCCAGTTCAAAGGGATGGTTTAACCAAAGAGCAGGGAAGTGATGGAACCAAGGAATCGATAAAGACCGCCTGAACCATTGAACTATTAAACCAATGAACTTTCAAAGGTTCATGGTTCAAGCAATTAGTAACCATTGACGTCCCCACAGATGTCAAATTTAAGGTAATGGAATATCTATTAATTTTCAAATATTGTGCAAAAATTAAAGGATGAACCAAGCGACCAGTTGAAGAAGATAGCCTGAGAGCTCCAATTGCAATAGGAAAGAAGAGAAGGCTACAAGAGATATTGAAATATATACGAGAGAGTTACTTTTAGTAGGTGAAATAGTTCACCAAGTAGTCATCTGAACACACTAAATCAAGGACGTGACCTATTTTTCTTCCATGAAGTAAAGGAAAAGTGGACAGTTTCACAAATAAGAAGGAAAGGACCAGGTGGCCTATACTTTGGAGGAGACATATGAGATGAATTAGCACACCATAGTTAAGACAGATGCACTATTCCAAGCATGCCTCTTGATAGAAATGAAAATGCATTCAAGGCATTGAATGCAGCATGGGCCATTCTATGGAACAAAGCACCAAACCTTTCTTGGATGTTATATGTTGTAATCTTTTGTTTTATGTAAAGGAGATATTTTCCATTATAAAATCAAAACTCTTCCCAAATTGGAAGGTGATTACTGAGACTTTGAGCTCAGATTGTTGATCATATTTCTTTATAGCTTATATTATTTTAAGAAATTATTTTTATGTCTATTTCCTAAGAGCTTTCTTGTTTATTTAATTTAACAAGCAAAACTAGTGGAAGTAATCAAGAAGGTGTCCTCAAGCCAAGTGTGAAAAGACTTTGTGCTGTCACAATTGTCTTCAGTGTGTTTTCAGTTTCTTTCTATGTAAAGGATCTTGGGATGACTTTGTGCCCCCATTATCCTTCATATTTCACTCTTTGGGTAGTTGAGGTGGAGACTTTTTTCTACACCTCA
Source organism: Torreya grandis (assembly GCA_037957365.1). Taxonomy (NCBI): domain Eukaryota; kingdom Viridiplantae; phylum Streptophyta; class Pinopsida; order Cupressales; family Taxaceae; genus Torreya; species Torreya grandis. The sequence goes on along the minus strand of JARHVA010001168.1, from coordinate 464,759 downwards.
TTATGCTGGTTACTGTGCCCTTGTTACTTGTTGGTTACCCACCAGAAAGAACTACTGCACCTTGCTACAAGACCACTTCTGAAAGAAGAGGAGTGCCTTCAGTATTATCACCATGATTTCTCCTTTGTTTATGAAAATCATCTCTGAAAAAAGAGAGATGGATGGTGTAGTCATACCCTTGAGTGTTATTTTCTGCTTATATATATAGTATATAGCTCCTCATATTTATAGGGAACCTCCCCTTGATGAGAGGAGAGATTTGTCCACCTCTGATGTGGTAAACCTGCACATTTGGCTGACCAATCTCCCTATGATGTGGTTGAAGAGACCTATTTTGCTCATCAGTTAGTTGGTGAAAAAATATTCACCCAACACAAGTCACTCCTATGATGCTAAAGAATGGGAAGATGCTCAAGGTTCCCATAATGAAGAACTTGAAGTTGAAGAACCTAGCATCATACAGTCACATCCTAATTTTTTTTTCATGCCGTGGTTGGGGAAACCACTTCTCAAATTATGAAAAAATGACTATTTTAAAAAACACCCCCTCATTATTATCATTTACTCTATAAATACACATAACTTCGTTGATCCTAGGCTAGCCAAATATGATGATTGCTATGTTTATACTTGTTCAAATTTTAAATTCATGATCACCAATGGATGAACCCTTCTTAAGGGAAATGCCACCATGTTTTAATCTCAATAGGGGAATATAATTTTAAATTTTACATGTTTGATTTGCCTCTAGGAAATTGAAATATAATTTTAGGAGCATAGTGGCTTCAAACACTAGGCCCTCTCCTACGGGAATTTTCAGAGCTATGGATGAAATTAATTAACAAGGACTAGAAAAACACATTAAGAGGCATCAAACCATGGTATACAAGTATCATTAGCTTTAACCACATGGATAAGCTTGTAAAAAATGGGTCTCAAAGGATCATTTCCCAACTTTACATTATCTAGTTCGATGAATCCTATGATTCCAACTACCCACCACATTTACAAGAAGTATTGTCAAAACATGTAATTATTTTTATGAACCTAAGAATTACCCATACATTGGATCTAAAATAATGTGATTTAGTTAATTATAGCTAGTGTATCTCTAAACATTTACCCTCATCGATACCCACATATATAAAATAATGAACCAGAAAAAAGGTGCAAGAAGTATTGTAAGATGGAGTCATCAGGCCCAACATCAATCCTTATTCTTCTCCTATATTTTTAGTATAGAAAAAATATGGGACTTTTCACCTTCATTAACTTTCACGCACTCAAAAAATCAATATCAAGGACAAGATTATCAATCTATTGATTGATGAGTTGTTAGACAAATTGCATGGAGGTCACTTCTTCTCAAAGATTAACATGTAAATAGTATATCAGTAGATCCACATTAAGAAAGATGATATTCCAAATACAATATTTTGGTCTCATGATGGCTATTATGAGTTTATAATAATTCCCTTTGTCCTTACCAATGCTACATCAACCTTTCAAAATTTAATGAATAATAAATTTTATCTTTGTCTACACAAATTCATCCTCGTGTTCTTTGTTGACATGTTTGTCTATAACCATATTTTGAAAGATCATTCGTACATTTTAACCACATTTGAAAATTCCTTGTTGATAAACACTTATGTGCCAAATGGTCCATGTGTGATTTTGTCCAAAAGGAAATTGATTATATTAGACACATCATATCTAAAGAAGGCGTTAAAGTGGATCCTAAAAATTGATATTACAAATAAATGGCCCAAACCCAAATCACTCAAGAACCTTTATGGGTTTTTGGGTGTGATTGTGTATTATATAAAGTTTTTATAGTATTAGGGTAAATTTTCACTCCATTAATGGCCATGTTGAAAAAAAATGTCTTTCAGTGGTCTGAAGTAGAAGAAACAACCTTTGAACTACTCAAGTATGCAATTTGCACTACACATATCTTAGCTATTTGTTAGCAGAGGATTCTAGAAAACCCATCAGAACATGCTAATATAGGGATAGTTGTTTCTAAGTAGGAATAAAATCTAAACACATATATGATCACAAACTGAATAGTTTTTTTATTTAGTTAAATATGGTGCGTTAAGGTAAGATAACACAATATTAATAGATAAAGAACATCCAATATTACTCTATATGATTGAACATATTTAAATGGAGTATTCATTATGCATAAAACAATGATAAAATAAATTTAGAAAAAACCATTACATAACTTTATATTTATCTCTATCACATTAGAACTCTTTTAAAAAATAACGGAGAGGTATATATATAGCTTTTACAAGGCTTTATCAATTTATATTCAAGCCTTTCACTTCAAAAAAATTAAAGACTTCACATTTTGAAAAATATTGACATGATTTATAATGAAAAATATATTTTAAAAGAGATACAAAAAAATAGTGCAAGTCACAAATGTGTCCACCAATTACACTATGTGATTTTGTAGCCTTATTTACTACCAACACTTTCTTAGACTTAAATAGTTATCTCATCTTGATAGAAATTTGTAGGAAGTGTGACCTATGTTAAAGCTAATAACTCTATATGTTTTGAGGAATTGGATTAGAAGCATAAGTTGCATTAATAATTTAAGGTGTTGTTTACTAGTTTTTACCTCTTATGCACTATTTAGCTGCCCTTTTGGGTTTTCAACTAAGTAGTATATTAATATACCCCCCTTGCATGTTTTAAATAGATTAACATAACTAGGTGGATAATATTTATGGGTTTTCAAATAACATGGCCCCATTATTAATATTCAAGGCATACCTATGACAAAATTCTTCCAAAAATGCAAAATTGGAGTGTGTGCAGTACCTATAATGAAGGTGGCAACATTGACTACATTATTTAATTTGAAGGAGGATATGAAGATGGTTTTGCTTGATAAGCTAAAGAAGAAATTATTTCTATAGAATATGGTGGTGGAGTCAGTTGATATGGTGGAGGTGCAAGATACGTAGCTACAACCTTTTTTTGGTGGAGTTCCTACTGAAGTTGATTTAGAAGAACAAACTAAGGAACCTAGATTATTTTTGAGATAGAGTTATCCAAATAATACATGTCCTTTTTTGGAATGTTCAATCCATGATAACTTATTTGACCATATTAATTATAGTTTGTAGCATCACTTAAAATTCAATCAAAATTTGGATTGTAGACACCCCATTTTGGCCACAACTGGCTTTCAACTAGACTTCAAATTGATTTCTACCAAACAATGCAAATTAAGCCCAGAAATCACTAAATGTTCCAATTTCATCTATACATCAGACATTAGTGATCATAATCATGTCAAGGCATCCATATTTGGGGTATTATCTTGTACGTAATAGTAACCTCTCATAGATTCATCTCTAGTCAACTTGCTACCTAGTAAATTGATAGTTTAGCCTTTCGACCAATTAAGCGGGGCATTTAAACAATTCTTAAAGTGAAAAAATACTAAGCATAATGAATTAACTAAGCAAATAAAATTCAATGATTTAGTGAAACTTATGTGTAATTAGTGAAAATAAATTTTGTAAAAAAGAAATTTAAATAAAAATAAGGTCATGATGATGTCATCATCCTCAAAGTCAAGGAATTGAAAATATCTTCGCTAAAGCCATAAATTCATAAATAGAGAGCCATGCTTAATAAATGGGATCTATATCCAAAATATTAATTACTTGTCCCCTCATTAAATCAACTAGGGTCAGTCTAAACTCAATTATAGTTAACTCTAACTTAACTACACTTGGGTTAGAGTTAGTTTAGCAGGCTATAAATACAAGGCCTAACCCATTGTTCAAGAAGATTATTTTATGTAATGATGCTAAAATACCTTAAAGAAGATCCTTTGGTATAGTGTTATCATGCCCATTTTTTAGGCCAAGCCAAGCCAAGCCAAATCCAAAGCCAAGCCCAACATTACCAAAGTGACAAGAAGAGGTGGTGCAAGAAGCTCCATTGGCAAAGAATCTTTGATCACACAATCAAGCACATAAATTCATGGCTAACACATAACTCTTGCTCTCAAGGAAGGTAAAATATTGTTGCTTTGTATTCATTTGATATTTACTTGTATTGTTCACTTGCTCTTTGAGTGTCTAGGCTAGAGGTATAAGTTTCATTTATGTGTTTTTGCTTGATTTCAATCATACTAACACTATACTAATCTCCCCTCCTGGATTCCTATTGATCACATAATGGCATGCTCGGTGGGAATAATATCATAAAAATCTCTTCATATGGCCTCTTAGAATATTTTTCTAACAATTTTCATGCCAAAATTTTGATTTCATGGCCAAAAAGTAAAGAAATTGAGCTCTCGACTGAAGCACTATAAAAGGTGATTTTGTATTGCAAATGGCAATTTTGCAATGTAAAAGATTATTTTACACTACCAAAGGTAATTTTACAATATAAAAGGTGATTTTTCACTAGTATAGGTGGTTTTCCATAGTAAAAGGTGATTTTGTACTGCCAAAAGTAGTTTTGCACTCTCATAGGCAATTTTGCACTTCTAGAGGCAATTTTGCATTACAAAAAGCAATTTTGCATATAAAAGGTGATTTTGCATTTTAAAAGGAAATTTTGCATTGTAAAAGGTTATTTTACACTATAAAAGGTGTATTTGCACTTCTAGAGGTGATTTTGCACTATAAAAGGTGATTTTGCACTTCTAGAGGTGATTTTGTACTATTAAAGGTGGTTTTACACTACAAGAGGTGTTTTTGCATTGCCAAAGGTAGTTTTGCATTGTCATAAGTGATTTTGAAATGAGATAGGTGGCTTTGCACTGTGTCAACAAAAAATTGAGAGCTCAAAATGGAAGGTTGCTTGCTGATTAGCTCTTTGGCCTAGAGACAAGAAAACCCCCTAACATTTTTGTAGGAGCTAAGATGAAGAAAGGGAGGTTTAAATACTTCAAAATTTTATTAATACTTACATTTTGGTGTATAAAAATCATCTAACAACTTTAATTTTATCTTTTAGATTTTAAAAATACCAACAACAAAACCAAGGGGCCAAATTTCATTTCACATCTTACTTAATGCTTTAAAAAGAACAAAAATCTTAAACTAAGTGCTCCTAATAGCTTTGTTTTTGTTTATTATTTATTGTAAACCAAAATTTTGATGTATGCTCTCCCCCCATCCCTTTAGGGAACTCGAGTGACTAAAAGTGCTTGTTCATTACCATGTTGCTTAGTCCAAGCCTAGAAGGAATGTTGTCTATGTTCTCCCTTAGTTTTAATAACTTGGGTGATTCAAAAAATGACCTTTAAAGTCCTAGTTTCATTTATTTATTTTATTGTATTTGGCTTGTGGGAAGGATTTCATCAGCTCCCTATAAGTTCTTTAGGGAAGCATTTACCTGGGATTTCATCTCCTAACATAGTTTTAATCCACTCCATGATAGGATATATAAATTGAGGCACATTATATTCTAATTACTAGGAGGCTGAGAAACTAGTCTTTATGATCCTAAAAAAAACTTAGGTCAAGTTTGGATAAACATCAGACTCCATTAAGTAGTACATAGATGGAGTCATTATGTAAAGGAATAGATCCTTACATGGTAAGTTAGTAGGTATGAACCCAATTGATGTGATTGCACCCCTTATGTTAGCCATACTTGGGACTATCTAGAATGCACAAAACTTATAGATTTTAGACAAAGGCCCACTTGCCATAGAATTTCATGCCAAATGATGAGTGTTCCTAACTCCAAGTTTATGCCAATATCAATGCTTGAGAGATAGAGGGGGTTAAAAAAAATCTACCTACTCCTATAGTTTATTTTTTGGATCAACACTTAATTCTTCACACAGTGGAAACTTTGGCTAAAGTTACACATACCCATGTCAGTTATAGGAATATGATGAGCCATTTCAGATATTTCTATTTTCTTTAATTTTTATGTGTGTTTTAAAGACTAAAATTTGTTTGTTTATCACAAGTCCAAAATGAGTCATAAACTAATCACAGTTTTCACACCACTTTAGCCTAAGAGGTGTTATTCTATCCATTTTATACCACACCTTTTCCTTAGACATTTTCAAAATATTTGTGTGTGTGTGTGTGTCACTTATTTAAATGGAGCATTATTATGCTACCCATTTCATCCCAAGTTTTTGTCTTGGAGTTTTGAAACAAAGACCATTGTCATACCTTTTAAGTGAGATAGTGTCATTACATTGCTCGTATTGTTTCAAAATTTTGCCTTGTGGCAAATTGAGTTCAAAATCATGTATGCCTTTGGTCTACAATTGGTATCATTATGCCATCTATTTGGGTCTAGAATGTTGTCTATTTGAGAAACCAAGTCTTTTAAAACTAAGTTTGAAATTTGTATTACAAAGTTTAGATTCACAATTGAGTGGTTTACGCCTATGCCTTGATTAATTTTAGCTTGGGTGTTTACCTCTTACCTTTGAATTATGAAACTTGGACTAATACTATGCTTTCTTGAATGACTCCTTTGCTTAGATTTAGGAAGTGGTTTAATTTTTATGTGCCTCGAGTCTATTTATTGCCTTGAACTAAAGTCAAAACTCTCTTTTCAAGTAAAACCTTAAGCATGGTTAGTTTACATTGAGTCTTGCTTATCACTTGGGCTTGAATTTTTTAATCATCATTCTTATTTTTTCTTACTTTAGATTGACCTTCCAAATTAATTTTAGGTGTGTGCCTATGGTGAATGTCTTATACCAATGGCCATGTTTATTTTTAAATCCACGTGCCTCTTTTAAGTCCAAGTGTTTTGAATTATTAGATTAATTTCCTTGTAAGTTTTACCTCAACCAAGTTTGTTTTTAAAGTCTAGCTTTATGTCTTGTTTCCAAAGACCTAGTATTTTCCTTTCATTTTACCTAATTATTTTTAAGTCTATATTTGTGCCTTGTTTCTAAAGACCTAACATTTACCTTAGTTTTTAGATTTCATTCGTACCTTTTGAGTATAGCTTTGTGACTTGTTACAAAATACCTAACAACTTTTGCATTTTAGACCCATATTAGATTTTTGTTTGAAACACTTTGCCAAAAATCAGGATTCAAAACTTAAATTTCATTTGACCATTTGTGTGTAAGACATTAGACCTAGGAGAAATGTTTGAGACCAGGCTTATCATTGATAATTTATAGAAAAGAGCTCCATTCCTAGGCCAAGTTTAGACTGAGTTTGTCATTTAGACCAAGTTTCTAGACATACCAAGCATCGACCCATTCTTTTAGACCATATTTTGAGAGTTTTTGAGAAATCTAAACCTTTTATTTATGAGACATCAGTTGTGGATTCAGATATGCCTTGATACAAATGTAATGGGACCATGTATAATCCATATTATGAAAATGTAGTCATGAATGATATCTTTTTTCAAGACCCATATGGTGATGATGTAGATTTTGAGACATCCATATCCTCCTTACACTATTCTATATGTGGAACAAGGCCAATATATATTAGCACACTACCTAGTTAATACACCTCATTATCCAAGTTAGGACCAATAATAAACAACTCAATATCTTGCTAGTGTGTCATCTATTGTCAAATAAGTCCGGCAACAACCTTACTATGTTACCATTCCATTGACGTATAACCCATACTTGTTCAACCGTCACTTGTTTGAAAACAAGGATGAAGTTTTGGTTAGAGTCATAGAGGTAGGGGCCAATTTTCTAGAAGACTTCCCCCATGAAAACCTACTTATTCTAGATAGAGTGCCTCAAAACCTACCTTATATGCCAACTATTGAATAAGCCTCTAATAGTTACCCTCATGCCCTTGTGTGAATGAAAAAATAAGATCCAAATATTCTTGCAATAGGAAAGGGACCCATGAGAGACAAATTCATACAAATGAAATAATAATATCAAACTTACCTTAATCTAGCACATAATTTTAAGGCCATAGCCATATCGAATGCTTCACTTATAGAACTAACTCCTTCAACAAGAGTGCTGATTTATTTGATAGGTCAAGCTAATCCGGGTGTAGACCCATTTACACAAGGTAATTTATTAGATGACATGTTTAATGTCCCATTAATTAAAGAAGTGATTATGGCCTCTACTCAGGACAATGTTCCAAATATAATGGATAACATGTAAGTGTCTCCTAGTTTAGGCCAAGGTGTGGTAGATGCACCAAAAAATAACCCTCAACATCAAGTGCCTATTTATAATACCATAAGTGGTTCATAACAACAAGGGGAAATAACTTATACTTCCAAACCATAATAGGTTTTTCCCACTCCTCAACCAACTACTTCTTTAAGCACATAACAAAGGGAATAAGTAATCAAGTGCTAACCAAGATTTTACCTGAATAAGAAACAAATGATATCCCTCCTCAATAAGTGATAGCTAATATTTTTTAGCTATAGGAACAAACCAATTTACAACCATAATATAGGTCAAACACTATGCCATCTTAACAAGGGGAAACAAATGTTCCACCTCAACAAGTAGTGACAAATGTACCTCAACAGTCATAGACCAATGTACCGATATAATCAAAAACATTATATAATGAACAATGTATTTATATTGGTCAAAGACAAATGCCAAACACCCAACAAGAATCCAATTCACAATAGGTGTTTGTTCAACAAAGAGGTGTTAATGTCTAACAAGTACCTATTAGGCAACCATTGCCTTTTACTTAGCAAGTGCCACATATTCAAAGAGAGGGCCCTGGTTAACAAGTTCCCTTTATTCAACCAGGTTTGACTAATTAGCATCAAGTCCCTACTCAAACTTAACAGGCACAATACCTTTCATAAAGCCACATGCTTCCATCACAACCCAAATTCCCTCAAACCCAAGGCCATATTCTAAATTTGAACTAGAATATTTACCAATAATGCATGAAATATCAATAACCTCATCTGAATGTATGGATGCACATTCTTGGTCAATTCACCTATTAAACAAGTGTTCTATAATACTCAATTCCTCCATTGTACCATGGTCAAGGTAATCCACCTTTGACCACCCAACCACAACCACAACCACAACCAAATGTACCATTAGTTCCTTGGCCCAAGAACTGCAACATATGAAGGATGCAATTTCAACCATTTAGATAGGAAAATAGACCAATAAATTCAAATTGGATGATATGTGTTCATACCCATTTAACATGGAGTATTTTTAGATACCATTTCCTCTAGGTTATGAACCACCAAAATTTGAAAAGTACAAGGATAAAGGAGACCCTAAGGCACATCTAATAAAGTTATTTGTTGTTTGTCAGCTAGTGGCCTATAGTGATATATACCTACTCCTTCTCTTTCCTCAGAGTCTATCTAAACATGCTTTGGAATGGTTTCTCAAGTTTTCAAAAAATTTAATATATAACTTTGATGATCTATCAGATAAGTTTGTGCAACATTTTTCCTACAATATTGAACATGAGATTTTAGTCGTAGATTTGAGTCAGGCCAAGAAAAAAGTTGGTGAGAGCTTTGTGAGCTACTTATAGAGATGGAGAGTGCTTGCTAGTCACTTCCCCCACAACCTACCAGATATACAATTGGCAGCTATGCTTACCAAAATTTACACAATAAAATATCTTACCACTTGGAGTTTCAATGTGCACACACATTCAAGGAGATCATTGAAAAAGGCATACATATTAAAAAGGATCTTATTAATAAAGGGATTATCAAGTTGGCTTCCTCAAACTAGAATTAGAGCCAAAATCAAAATGTAGGTCCAAGTCAGAACCCTAGCCCAGTCCAAGTTCAATATTCTACACTAGTTCAATCTAATAATTATGAAAAACCCAAACCATACAAATGCAATAAGAACATTTGTAATGGAGTAAATGAGTCATGTCATGTTCAAATGGTGCAAATACCATCTACTCAACCTATGCCACAAATGTAACTTATTCCACAAATGTAGCCTATCCAACAAGTGTAGCCTATGCCTTCGCATAGACCAACTCTTCAAATGCTACAACCACCACCTTTGCAAACCCCTTTTCTAAGAAGAAGGCCCACCCCTAGAGTCTATAGTGACCCTGGTAAACCTATTGAAGTAATGTTTCACAAACTAGTCATGACTAATATGATTAGTTGGGGAATTCTAAAACACTATTCTGAAGGTATGTCATATCCATATTGTTAGAAAGAACATGATTTATGTAAATACCATCATGTTCATGGACATTCTATACATTGTTGTGCAATTGAAGCACCTTATTGAAAATATGTTAGAAAATAGAGAGATCTTGTTGGATAATAGACCATCTACTTCCAATCAAAACCTGGGTATCTACCAAAATCCTTTTCCACAACATAACAATGCTAATCAACAACAATAGCAAAGAATACCAAAAAATAACAATAACAACAGTATCAATAATAGCCACAACAACAACAATAGTATCAGTAACAACTTTAATAATAATGTCGACTAAATGAAAGGAACCAAGGCCAAGATGACCCAAAAAACCAACAAACTTACCACATAGTTGCACATGACTACAATAAATTTGTAGGTCATATTGTGGGAGGTCATGTATCTATCATTACCATCAATCCTAGACCAATTGCCAATAGACTAGGACCCATGTCTAATCTATGAAAATCAACCTACCAATGCTAGTAATCCTTCCTTGACCTATGACTATATCCAAGAGCAATAACAACTAAGAATTACCATTTTAGGACCATATGCTAATAACTCTTCATTATCCCATGACCACAACCAAGTGCACTAATAATAAAAAATTACTCTCTCTAGCCTATCTCCATCATTTTCTACTTATGACAGTCTTGTATCCGATCTGGATTGCACAATCACAACTTGGCAATCTAAAATCACCATCCCAAGCCCATAACCTCCTACCACTGAACCAATCCAACCTACTATGTCGGCTAAGAGTAAGCCATTTACCACTATTAAGAAAAAGACATGACATTGTGGAATAACTCCAAAAGACACCCACTCAAATCGCCATTTTAGAGTTATTACATACATCTACTATCCACAAGAATATCCTTATGAAAATCCTAGGCCAATCCCAAGTTCTAAATGACATAACATTTGTAGACACCCCATTTTAGTCACAAATGGCTTCTGATCGGACTTTAGATTGATTTATACCAAACATTTCAAATTAAGATTAGGAATCACTGAATGTCCTAATTTTATCCATGCATCATTAATTAATTCTAAGAACCATGTTGAGGCATCCCTATTTGGGATATTATAAATTGTGCAACAATAACCTCTCATAGATTCATTCCCAGTTACCTTATGACCTAACAACTGGAAGTTTGGCTTATGGACCCATTAAGCAGGGAACTTAAATAATTCTTAAAAGAGCAAAAATGCTAATCAAAATGAATCAATTAATTAATCTAGATTAAATGCTTAGCTAAATTATCTATTTACAATTAATGAATATCTAAAAATGAAAATTCAAAAATTCAAAATATCAAACTTCTTCATCATTGCCTTTATGAGTTGTCAAGCTCTCACAAAATATCTAAAAATATCTTATTTGAGAGCCATGCCTATTAATTAAAAACCATAATTACATGAAAATTTTTAACTCAACTGGAGTTAGCTTCAACTCACCTAAGGTTAGTTTGAACTCATTCCATGTTTAAACTCAACCTTAAGTCACTTTGGGTGAGAGTTAACTTTGGAGGCTATAAATACAAGGCCTTACCTATTGATCAACAAGCTTCACTGGTATAAAGTTATTATGCTCAAATAGATGTAAGAAGCCTTTCAAGTAGTGTTACCATGCCATATTCATAAGCCAACCAACCAAACCAAGGTGACAAAGAGAGGTGGAGCAATTGAGCTTCATTGATAAAGATTTCTTAATGCACAAAGCTGAGCAAGCCACTTCAACAAGCCATTTTGGATCTAAAAGGAAGGTGAAGGGATGATTTCTTTTGTTTGCTAGTTGTGTTTTCATTGTATGCTTGTTACATATGCTCATCCTAGTGTCTAGGCTAGAGGTGTTAGTATTTAGTGTGTTTATTTTGAGTTTATTTTATTAACTAACACTATACTAATCTCCCCTCTAATGGATTCCTTGTTCACAATAGCTGAAAAACACCAAGCTTTGGTGGGACACCTAGCCCCAGGATAATAGTTGACCTTAGACCAAATTGATATGTTTACCCTTGGCCCTCTCCATAATAACCTTTTATACATTGAAGTTGTCATCACATGGCACAAATTCAAATGTGTCCTCATAGACAATGGATCGAGCCTGGATATTATGTCTCTAAAGCTAATCAAGTATCTAGGATATATAACAATTGACCTTTATCATTAGGATATTACTATCAAGGTCTATGATAATGAAGAGTAGGAATTTTAAGGAACCATAAGTTTTCCAGTGATCGTTGGGCCTTTAACCCATAATACACTTTGCCATGTGTTAGACCTATACCTATCATATAATTTGCTTTGATGTAGACCATGGATACATGAAATCCATGCAATTCCTTCAACATTACACCAGTGTATCAAGTTTCCCCACTCAGGGATGGAGGTAAATATCCATCGAGATTTACATCCATATGAACACTGTAAACATTTGGAGGCTGAATATGAAATTGACAATTAGCATTTTGGTCTAGACCTAGTACCCAATAAGGACAAAGACAAAGAGATACTTGTTGAATTGTTAAAGGCCAATTGTATAAAACCTAATAGCCTGGCCTCATCTTCACATACACCACCTATTGAAATGTCTAATTATTTTAACATTTTGAATAATTATTTAGGAGAGTATTTTACCCATGACACATTCCATATTGCCAAGTTTCCACAAAACCCAAAGACCTATGGAAGGCTTAAAGCTAAGCCACCTTGTATTGAATGGCACCGAAAGGGAAAAGGAAAGCTTTATAGCCCAACACCAATTATTTTCATACTTGCCACTAGCCAAGAACAAGACCCGCTTTCTAATGATGATTCTTAGTTATACAATGATAAATTGGCTGATGATATTGAAGTGCAAAGTATCTTATTCCTAACAGACTCATGGATAACCAAGCATATGAAGGTATAGGCCTAGGGCCAAATTAGTAGGGTACACTTGAGCCCATTTCTATGACCAGATACAAATAAACTTATGGTCTCATATTTAAACCACCTAAGGGTGACCCCACACATATTATTATGTTCCAATGCCAATGACTAGTGACGATGATGCTGATAGTTAAATAAAGTTTGATCATAGTATATATGAAGACCTTACTAGCACCAACTTATTCAACCCATATATCATTTGTACCATTACACTAGTAATTTGACATTCTCTGCTTCCCCTTTATCATCCTCAACTTATAGACTGGGACCAATAAGAATCCATAGTACCTTTAGATGAGTTTGAGAATGATGAGACCTTTTGTGTTTTTCTAAGCCTAAGAGACAATATTCTTTAGGAGACCACAAAAAAGGGTTATTTATCAAATTGGATCTTTCAATCTATTTTGAAGAGTGGGTGAACACCCTTGGCCAAAAATAAAAGAATAAAATACTGAGATTCCAAAGTGAAAACCTCTTTAAGGCACTTTTGGACTACAGAAAAAGTAAAGAGAAAGGCCAATATTTTGGTGAAAACCTATTTCAGGCACCACTAGATGGGGGTGTTCACCTTTTCTCAAATAAAGCTCAGGAGACCCCCAATGGTGAACTTGATTTTGGGACTGAGTTCAGTATAAAGGAATAACATGCCTTAGATCAAATTGTCCAAGAATGTCCTATAACATTTGTTACATGGCCATTGCTATCATTAGGTGATTTAGATTCATTTTGCTTGGGATATCTTGAAGAACTAGTCCGACTAGAGGACTTTGCCATAGTAGGCTAATGTACACCCTTGCAAACTATTTTAGAATATGGATTGACTCTCCTAGTAGAGGATACTATGAAAGTCAACATCAAGACTCTCGATGAACCGAAGTGGATTAGATTAGGTGCATCCCTCATTGAGGAGGAATGTGAAGTTTTTATAGATATTTTGAGGGAGTTTGTTGACATTTTTGCATGGGCCTATTCAGACATGCCAGGTTTGGACCTTGCATTGGTTGTACACAACCTTGTTGTGCATCTTAATGCCAAACCCATGAAGTATAAATTATGTAAGATTCATCCTCATATTTTTGTGGTAGTTAAGAAAGAGTTGGAAAAACTCTTGGAAGTGAGATGCATCAAATTGATTGACTATTCATAGTGGATCTCAAACATTGTGCCTATTAGTAAAAAGTTAAAAGGGATCAAAATCTACATTGATTTTAGAGACATCAAAAAGGCCTACCTGAAGGATGACTTTCCTCTATAAAATATTGACATAATAGTTGAATCCACAACTAGTCATGAAATACTTTCCCTTATAGACAATTTTTTAGGATATAACTAGATCAAGATCACACCAAAAGACCAACACAAAACAATGTTCACCACTCCTTGGGGAATGTTTTGCTATTAGGTTATGTAATTTTTCCTCAAGAATGTTAAGGCCACATACCAAAGAGATATGACCATTATATTTCATGACATGATGCATGATATTGTAAAAAACTATGTCGATGATATATTGGGTAAAGCTAAGACCTATACAAATCATCCAACCATACTACAAAGGATATTTGAAAGGATTTATGAAATAAGGTTCAACTTAATCCTAAGAAGTGTATCTTTGGTGTCACTTTATGCAAATTTTTAGGCTTTATTGTCTTTTTTTGGGGTATTAAAATCGATCCTACCAAGGTACAAGCCATTATCGAGATGCCACCACCTTCCACTTTGAATCAAATCTATAGTTTGCAAGACAGAATCCTATCAATCAAACACTTTATTTCATAGTTGGTTGATAAATTCCATCCCTTCAATCATTTATTAAAGAAAGGTGTTACATTTATTTGGGATGAAGAATGTCAGAAAGCCTTTGATTTCCTGAAGGAATACCTAGATAATCCATCTGTTCTATTACCACTAATTCTAGGAAGGTCATTTCTACTATACCTATTTACCACTAACAATGCCCTAGGGGCAATTTTAGCCTAACATTATGAAAATGGGAAAGAAAATGATGTGTATTATCTACCCATACATTGGTAGTGTATGAAAATAACTATATGCCAATAGAAAAAGCTTGTTTAGTTATGGTCTTTATAGCCCAAAAGCTACGTCATTACACGCTTAACAATAAAAACACAGTCATTGCCAAAGTAGATCTGCTACATATTTACTATCAAAAATAAATTTAAAAGGCTACATGGCTAAGTGGATCATGCTTTTAAGTGAAGTTGAGATTGAGTATACCAATCAAAAGACCATAATGTTAGGTTGTGGAGCTAAAAGCTTCAACTTGTTGCAGACATGGAGGAGGTTGCTGAGTTATAGGGATACCAGCATCGGCAGTGAGATTGACGTCAGTCAAATTTAGTGCAAAAGGCAATCGACATCGACAGGGAGTCGACCAACATTGGTCACCTCCAATCAGACAGGGATCGACGTTGGTCACCTGTGTGTTCTAGAACTGTTCGTTGCATGAACAATTAGTTAGTTGAACTGAGTGTTTGCATGTAAAGGCTATTTCGAGTCTTGAGCTGTGTGTCTAAATTAAGAGTCTAAGTTATGGTTAAGTCTGGGATCTATTTATAGACCCATTGGCATGTATTGTAATTATGAGTTTAAAAAGAAGGCAAGGAAGATCCTTCCATTGTATGATCATTGAGTTGCAGGTTGTTGTAAGCTCATAGGAGATCTACATGTGTAAGTATGGTCTGTTGAATTGTAGGTTACAGGTTCATGAGAAGATCTACTTGAAGTACTTTGAGTACTTGGTGTATTGGCAGGGTTATTACTGAAAGGTTGGAGAGGTGAACACCAATTCTATGTGTGAGTTGTGTGTTGGGACCATTTTTGGTAGGAGAGTGAACTCTTGAAGAATAATTACTGTACACTTGAGGTGTGGGAAGCCTCTAGAAGGTGGGAGAAGAAGTGGCATCTTCTTTATTGTATTCTTTTCTGAATGAGTATTAATACAAGATTGTGTATTGTCTCTCATATTCTGTGCTATGTGTGAATTCTAGTTACTTGTACTTCTGGATATTTCTGCATGTTTAATTGCTTGTATGTGGTAATCATATTGTGCTCTTTCTAAGGAGCAAGATCCTAAAAAGTGGGATCAAAACAGGTGTGTGTTGTTCTGGATTCCCCATCAATTGGTATCAGAGCTTTTGGTTGGGTTACTAATAGGTTGGTTCAGATATGTTTAGTGTTTTTTATTACAGGTTACTCACAGGGGTTTCTGTTTGAGTGAGAGTAGAGCAATGGCAGAAGACAGTAAGCTAAGAATAGAAAAGTTTAATGGCAAGAACTATCAAATATGGAGGATGCAGATTGAAGATTATCTGTATCAGAAAGATTTGTACTTACCATTGGGTGGAGTTGATTGCAAGCCCCAGGATATGAAGGATGAAGAATTGGAGGTTCTTGATCAGAAGGCTCTGGGAACTATAAGGTTGAGTCTTGCATTGTCTGTGATTTCCAACTTATCATAGGCTAAGACAATGGTAGAGTTGATGGAATCTTTAATAAATTTATATGAAAAACCCTCAGTTTTGAATAAGGTATTTCTTATGAAGCAATTATTTAATTTGCAAATGTTGGAAGGTGGATCTGTTCATAGTCATCTTAGTGATTTCCATGGTTTGGTAAACTAGTTAAATTCAGTCAATATTGTTTTTGATGATGAAATTAAGGCTCTCTTAATCTTATGCTCATTACCTGAAAGTTGGGAGAGTTTGGTAATGGCATTTAGTAATACTGCGTCTGCTTCTAAAATCTTAAAAATAGATGATGTTGTGAGTGTAATTTTGAATGAAGATATACATAGGAAAAGCACAAGTGAATCATCAGGGAATGCTTTGAGTGTTGAAAGCAGGGGAAGGCAAAGAGAGAAGATCGAGCATGGGAGATCAAGGTCCAAGATAGGCAGGAGATCCAAGTCCAAGTATGGCAGAATAACTTGTTGGAAATGTGGAAAGCAAGGGAACTTAAAGATATATTGCAGGTCGGTTGAAGATCAACATGAAGGACATGAAGAAGAAGCAGATGTTGCGGATTATGTTGCACAGGATGCTCTGGTATGTTACTTAGATAAAGTAGAATCTTGGGTTTTAGATTCTGGTGCCTCTTTTCATGCATCCCCAAATAGGGAATTTTTTCATGAGTATGTCCAGGGAGACTTTGGAGAAATTTGTTTAGGGGATGGTAAGCCTTGTCAGATGGTTGGCAAAGGGAAAGTGAAGCTGAAATTGCAGACGGGTAACACATGGGTGTTGAAGGAGGTCATGCATGTCCCAATTTTGGAGTGGAATTTGATTTTTTTAAGAAGTTTGGGTGATGAGGGTTGCATAGTAACTCTCACAATGGACTCTTGGAAGGTTACCAAGGGTGCACTTATTGTAGCAAGAGGTAAGAAAGTAGGTACACTTTATCTATCTACTTGTATTACTGATTCTCTTTCTAGGTTATCTACTTCAGCTATAAATTTGAAGATGTGGCTTAATAGGCTTGGTCACATGAATAAGAAGGAGATGCATGTTCTTGAGTCAAAGGGTATGCTTTTAGATTTGAAAAGCTGAATCAAGATTTCTGTATGTAGAAGAAAAAGGTGATGTTTCTTGAGAAATCTGATGTTCATGACAAGAGCAGGAAAGCCTTGGTTTTCAAGGAGAAGGTGACGGATAGAGTTTAGTACAAAGCGCTGAATAAATTTGAGCAGAGCAAGGTTGATTTGGATAGGGTTTTGATCTAAAATGAGCTTGCGGGAAAAAGTCATTTCTCACAAGTAAAACACAAAGACCGACGCTGGTTAGAAAACTGGCATCGGCATCCAGATAGGAACCAACATCGGCAATGTTTAGCCTGATGTTAGTGACTCAGGACAGGTAAACATCAACGTCGGTCAGGGGGAACTGACGTCGGTGATGAGGCAGTTGCATGGAACTGACATCGGTCGGGTGCAGACTGAGATGTGACCGGCATCGGTCACTGAGACAGATTTTGGGTAGACAACAAGCTGTCAAGGAGTCTCAAGCACCCATATGGAGGACTTAAAGGGTAAGTAAGCCTCAAATTTGTCATTTCTCTTCTTTACACTACTTGTTGCTCACTGATGGTAAAGAACCAGGAAGTTGTTAAAGAAGCAGAGCAGGTAGATCTAGGAAATAGTGGGAGCTTGGCATGGATGAGGATGTGATTCCTTGGAGGAGAACAAAATGGGAGTTTTTGGTGGAGTTGTCAGCTGGAAGAAAGCACTGAGAGACGAATGGATGTTTAGGATGAAGAAGAGTGGGAATGGATACGTAAGATGGAAGGCCAGGGTATATGGTCTTGAGTAAGCTGCAAGACAATGGAGGTTTGATCATTGTGTTTCTCTTTACTAGGTTGGATAATATTAGCTACATTATCTTGTTACTGTATGTTGTGCTTGTAGCAGGGTTACAAATACAGGGAGTTACTGAACTAAAGGTAAAGCTAGTTCAGAAGTATGTCATGAGGAATCTAGGAGCAACAAGATTCTTTGGCATGAGTGTGTTCTAGGGACATGGAAGGTCACATGTTGACTTTGTTTTAGGATGATTGTGTGAGACCGGTTAGCACACCGATGGTTGGAAAGTTCTATGAACAGTGTCTTGATTCACATAATGAGGTTGAGTACATGTGTACTAAACTTGAGTTTTCCCAAGCAGTGGGATTTGTCAGAAAGTTAGGAGCCAATTCGGGAAGGAAGCACTAGAGGGCAGTTCAATGGATTCTCAGGTATTTGAGAGGGACTAGCAGCAGGTGCACATGCTTTGCAGGGTTAAGTTATTTTCTACATGGGTTTGTAGATGCAGATGTGGCAGGTGATTTGCATGACAGGAGGTGCACCATAGGTTTTGTGGTGGTTGGTCTTCAAGAGTGATCTTGAAGAGGGATACAATGCCAAGAAACAAACTAGATGATGTATAGGTACAGGTACAGTTGTAACTATTTATCTCCAAGTGGGAGATTGTTAGGTTGTGGAGCTAAAAGCTTTAACTTGTTGTAGACATGGAGGAGGTTGCTGAGTTCCAGGGATATTGGCATCGGCAGTGGGACCGATGTTAGTTAGATTCAGTGCAGAAGGCAACTGACATCGGCAGGGAGTCAGCCGATGTCGGTCACCTCCAGTCAGACAGGGACCAATGTCGGTCACTTGTGTGTTCCAAAACTGTTCATTGCATGAATAGTTAGTTAGTTGAGCCGAGTGTTTGCATGTAAAGGCTATTTTGAGTCTTGAGATGCGTGTCTAAATTAAGAGTCTAAGTTATGGTTAAGTCTGGGATCTATTTATAGACCCATTGGCATGTATTGTAATTATGAGTTGAAAAGGAAGGCAAGGAAGATCCTTCCATTGTAAGATCATTGAGTTGCAGGTTGTTGTAAGCTCATAGGAGATCTACATGTGTAAGTATGGTCTGTTGAATTGTAGGTTATAGGTTCATGAGAAGATCTACTTGAAGAACTTTGAGTACTTGGTGTACTGGCAGGGTTATTACTGACTGGTTGGAGAGGTGAACACCAGTTCTATGTGTGAGTTGTGTGTTGGGACCATTTTTGGTAGGAGAGTGAACTCTTGAATAATAATTATTGTACACTTGAGGTGTGGAAAGCCTCTAAAAAGTGGGAGAAGAAGTGGCATCTTCTTTATTGTTTTCTTTTCTGAATGAGTATTAATACAAGATTGTGTATTGTCTCTCATATTCTGTGCTATGTGTGAATTCTAGTTACTTGTACTTCTGGATATTTTTGCATGTTTAATTGCTTGTATGTGGTAATCATATTGTGCTCATTCTGAGGAGCAAGATCCTAACAAGTGGGATCAGAATAGGTGTGTGTTGTTCTGAATTCCCCATCAATTGGTATCAGAGCTTTTGGTTGGGTTACTAATAGGTTGGTTTAGATCTGGTTAGTGTTTTTGATTACAGGTTACTCACAGGGGTTTCTATTTGAGTGGGATTAGAGCAATGGAAAAAGACAATAAGCTAAGAATGGAGAAGTTTAATGGCAAGAACTATCAAATATGGAGGATGCATATTGAAGATTATCTGTATCAAAAAGATTTGTACTTACCGTTGGGTGGGGTTGATTGCAAGCCCCGAGATATGAAGGATGAAGAATGAGAGGTTCTTGATCGAAAGGCTATGAGAACTATAAGGTTGAGTCTTGCATCGTCTGTGATTTCCAACTTATCACAGGCTAAGACAATGGTAGAGTTGATGGAATCTTTGGTAAATTTATATGAAAAACCCTCAGTTTCGAATAAGGTATTTCTTATGAAGCAATTATTTAATTTGCAAATGTTGGAAGGTGGATCTGCTCATAGTCATCTTAGTGATTTCCATGGTTTGGTAAATCAGTTAAATTCAATCAATATTGTTTTTGATGATAAAATTAAGGCTCTCTTAATCTTATGCTCATTACCTGAAAGTTGGGAGAGTTTGGTAATGGAAGTTAGTAATATTGTGTCTGCTTCTAAAATCTTAAAAGTGGATGATGTTGTGAGTGTAATCTTGAATGAAGATATACACAGGAAAAGCATAGGTGAATCATCAGGGAATGCTTTGAGTGTTGAAAGCAGGGGAAGGCAAAGAGAGAAGATCGAGCATTGGAGATCAAGGTCCAAGATAGGTAGGAGATCCAAGTCCAAGTATGGCAGAATAACCTGCTAGAAATGTGGAAAGCAAGGGCACTTAAAGATAGATTGTAGGTCGGTTGAAGATCAGCATGAAAGACATGAAGAAGAAGCAGATGTTGCAGATTATGTTACACAGGATGCTCTGGTATGTTCCTTAGATAAAGTAGAATCTTGGGTTTTAGATTTTGGTGCCTCTTTTCATGCATCCCCAAATAGGGAATTTTTTCATGAGTATGTCCAGGGAGACTTTGGAGAAATTTGTTTAGGGGATGGTAAGCCTTGTTAGATGGTTGGCAAAGGGAAAGTGAAGCTAAAATTACAGACGGGTAACACATGGGTGTTGAAGGAGGTCATGCATGTCCCAGTTTTGGAGTGGAATTTGATTTCTGTAAGAAGTTTGGGTGATGAGGGTTGCACAGTAACTCTCAAAGTGTACTCTTGGAAGGTTACCAAGGGTGCACTTGTTGTAGCAAGAGGTAAGAAAGTAGGTACGCTTTATCTATCTACTTGTATTACTGATTCTCTTTCTGGGTTATCTACTTCAGCTGTAAATTTGAAGATGTGGCTTAATAGTCTTAGTCACATGAATAAGAAGGAGATGCATGTTCTTGAGTCAAAGGGTATGCTTTTAGATTTGAAAAGCATGAATTGAGATTTCTGTATGCAGAAGAAGAAGGTGACGTTTCTTGAAAAATTTGATGTTCGTGACAAGAGCAGGAAAGCCTTGGTTTTCAAGGAGAAGGTGACGGACAGAGGTCAGTATAAGGGGCTGAAGAAATCTAAGCAGAGCAAGGTTGATTTGGACAGGGTTTTGATCCAAAAGGAGCTCGCAGGAGAAAGTCATTTCTCACAAGTAAAACATAGAGACCGACGTCGATTAGAAAATCAGCGTCGACATCCAAACAAGGACCGACGTTGGCTATGTTCAGCCTAACATCAGTGACTCAAGACAGGTAAACACCGGTGTCGATCAGGGGAAATCGACGTCGGCAATGAGGCAGTCACATGGAACTGACATCGATCGGGTGCAGACTGAGATGTGACCAGCATCAGTCACTGAGACAGATTTTGGGTAGACAGTAAGCTGTCAAGGAGTCTCAAGCACCCATATGGAGGACTTAAAGGGTAAGTAAGCCTCAAATTCATCATTTCCCTTCTTTACACTACTTGTTGCTCACTGATGGTAAAGAACCAGGAAGTTGTTAAAGAAGCAGAGCAGGTAGATCTAGGAAACAGTGGGAGCTTGGCATGGATGAGGATGTGATTCCTTGGAGGAGAACCAAACGAGAGTTTTTGGTGGAGTTGCCGGCTGGAAGAAAGCACTGACAGACGAATGGATGTTCAGGATGAAGAAGAGTGGGAATGGATACGTGAGATGGAAGGCTAGGGTATATGGTCTTGAGTAAGCTGTAGGACAATGGAGGTTTGATCATTGTGTTTCTCTTTACCAGGTTGGATAATATTAGCTACATTATCCTGTTACTAAATGTTGTGCTTGTAGCAAGGTTACAAATACAGGGAGTTACTGAACTAAAGGTAAAACTAGTTTAGAAGTATGTCATGAGGAATATGGGAGCAACAAGATTCTTTGGCATGAGTGTGTTCTAGGGACATGGAAGGTCACATGTTGACTTTGTTTCAGGATGATTGTGTGAGACTGGTTAGCACGCCGATGGTTGGATAGTTCTATGAACAGTGTCTTGATTCACATAATGAGGTTGAGTACATATGTACTAAACTTGAGTTTTCCCAAGTAGTGGGAGTTGTCAAAAAGTTAGGAGCCAATCCGAGAAAGAAGCACTGGAGGGCAGTTCAGTGGATTCTCAGGTATTTGAGAGAGACTAGCAGCAGGTGCACATGCTTTACAGGGTCAAGTTCTTTTCTACATGGGTTTGTAGATGTGGATGTGGCAGGTGATTTGGATGACAGGAGGTGCACCATAGGTTTTGTGGTGGTTGGTCTACAAGGGTGATCTTGAAGAGGGATACAATGCCAGAAAATAAACTAGATGATGTATAGGTACATGTATAGTTACAACTATTTATCTCTAAGTGGGAGATTGTTAAGTTGTGGAGCTAAAAGCTTCAACTTGTTGCAGACATGGAGGAGGTTGCTGAGTTCCAGGGATACCGGCATTGGTAGTGGGACTGACGTTGGTCAGATTCAGTGCAGAAGGCAATCGACATCGACAGGGAGTCGGCCGACGTCGGTCACCTCCAGTCAGACAGGAACCGACGTCGGTCACCTGTGTGTTCTAGAACTATTCGTTGCATGAACAGTTAGTTAGTTGAACCGAGTGTTTGTATGTAAAGGCTATTTCGAGTCTTGAGCTACGTGTCTAAATTAAGAGTCTAAGTTATGGTTAATTCTGGGATCTATTTATAGACCCATTAGCATGTATTGTAATTATGAGCTGAAAAGGAAGGCAAGGAAGATCCTTCCATTTTAAGATCATTGAGTTGAAGGTTTTTGTAAGCTCATAGGAGATCTACATGTGTAAGTATGGTCTATTGAATTGCAGGTTGCAGGTTCATGAGAAGATCTACTTGAAGTACTTTGAGTACTTGGTGTACTGACAGGGTTATTACTGACTAGTTGGAGAGGTGAACACCAATTTTGTGTGTGAGTTGTGTGTTGGGACCATTTTTGGTAGGAGAGTGAACTCTTGAAGAATAATTACTGTACACTTGAGGTGTGGGAAGCCTCTGGAAGGTGGGAGAAGAAGTGGCATCTTCTTTATTGTATTCTTTTCTAAATGAGTATTAATACAAGATTGTGTATTGTCTCTCATATTCTGTGCTATGTGTGAATTCTAGTTACTTGTACTTCTGGATATTTCCGCATGTTTAATTGCTTGTATGTGGTAATCATATTGTGCTCTTTTTGAGGAGCAAGATCCTAACAAGTGGGATCAAAATAGGTGTGTGTTGTTCTGGATTCCCCATCACATAAAAAGATAAGTACTTACAAATTAGCTTGCTAAAACTCCCCTTTTTGGCATTGTACCACTCACTTTGCATTCCCAAATGAGTCCATCATGACCATCATAGAAATACCTCCCAAGGAGCAACACTACAAGATATATTTTGATGGGTCTTTCACATCTCATGGATTATGGGCATGCCTTCTATTTATCACACCATAGGGGGATCTTATTCCTAAATCATTTTATATCAACTTTTCTTGTACTAATAACATGGATGGTAATGAAGCATTCTTTGCAAGGCTCCATCAAGTAGTAAAATGGAACATTAAACATCTCATGCTTCATGGTGACTCTTAACTAATTATTAATTAAGTTACAGACTAGTTTTAGACCAAAGATGATAATCTGGTACCATACAAGGCCATGGTGGACATTCTCAAGTAGTAGATTGCCCATATTCAATTTGAACACATACTTCAGGTTAATATTCAGATAGTAGATGCCATGGCTACCATCGATTATTTGATCTATAACATAAAAAATGAAAAAGACTATTGGTTCCTTTTTGAACATATTCTATCATTTTCTCATGACCCTTCAATTGTTGAAATGATCTATGACATTGTTCGTCCTAGTTCTATTTGGTATTTGGACCTATATAACTACCTTCACAACCAAGTCCTTCCACCAGACTTTTCACATAAACAACAGAAAGTTTTTCCACACCAAGCCTCTTGATATACCTTACTTATCCCAAACCTTTATTATAAAAGCTTTTATGGAACTTTGCTTTATTGTTTGATTTTGATAAAAGTTACATTAGCATTGAGGGAAGTTCATGAAGGAGTTTGTGGAGCCCACACCAATAGGGTTGTCCTTGAAAAAAAACTCTTATGTACTAGTTACTATTGGCCAAACATGGAAGCATATGCAACTATTTATGTAAAAATATGTAACAAATGTTAGAGGCATGTAAATTTGATTCATGCTTTGGCCAAAACACTTAAACCAATGCTCACACCATGGTTGTTTTCAATGTGAGGAATTGATCTTGTTGGGAAGATTAACCCTACCTCATATGATGGACATAAACATATCCTCATCACCATTAAGTATTTCACTAAGTGGGTTGAAACTATACCCCTCATTTACATGACTAGAAAACAAATTTCCAAATTCATCTTCAACCATCTCATTTACTTCTACGGTATCCCATCTGACATTATATCTGATAATGATGGATCATTTAAGAAGAAGGATGTCAAATCACTCCGTGTTGAATTTAATATTACCCAACACTTTTTCATTGCATATTACCCACAAGGTAATGCCAAAGCAAAGGCATATAATAAAACCATTGTCAATATTCTTAATAAGATTGTCAATGATGCTAGCTGTGATTAATGCCTATAGATATTTCATGCCCTTTAATATTATCGTACTAATTACCATACTCTAATAGGATCCACATCATATTCCCTTATCTATGGAACTGAGGCCATTATTCCCACTGAGTTCAAACTACCTTCTCTATGTATCTCATTGAACCACATCTTGGATGATGAGGATTATAGAGTAGCTCACTTGCAAGAGCTAAATTCACTGGATAAAAAATGCATGGCCATTGTAAATAACCTTCAAGCATATCATAATTGGTTATGTGGTCAGTATAACTGACTTGTCAAGCATATAGAGTTTGAGCTTGGTGATCTTGTCCTTAAAGAAAACTATAAGAACACCATGGTTGAGAAAAATAAGAAAGGCAATTTCAAGCCTATTTGGATATGCCCTTATTTCATTGTTGCTAATTATGGCTCTGGAGATTACAAGTTAGCTACACCAGATGGTTATAAACTTGACGAGCCAATAAATATAATACACCTCAAGTGTTATTTTGCTTGAGATACTTGAAGTATTATCTATGAGGATTGTTTACATCATACCATATTATCACCCTTCTTGTATTACATTATATGCAATTTCTTCCATACCTTCTCTAAATTGGTCGAAATTGTTTTGGCAATTAATTATTCCATTCCATTCTTCATATGGCTAAATTGGATGAAGTGGTTTGGCAATTGCATTCTTCATTGTTGTCACATTCTATTCCATTCTCAATGTTACTAATTCTAACTACCTTTAAGTAAATTAGTGGCATTGACCTATGTTGTTATTTATTAATTATAACTGCCTATGGGAAAATTAGGAGCAACACATTTAACATGCATTGTCACATCACCTTACCATTACTATTGTTATACTATGCCATTTGTCTAATTCATGAACTTATTGATACCTAGTTAGATTTATTCACTTTAAGGCAAAACTACAGTGACTTGAGGTCTATTAGGACTATGTAGGTAGTGGTCGATTCACGTTGAGGTCAACTTAGTCACCCCTTAAGCCACGCTCTCACCATTTTGTGAGTAATTTAAGTTTGAACACTCTCATTATTCTATGAGCATACGTAATCCATGCTATTTCTATTTTATGAGTTAGACCATTCTATATATGATAATTCTTGATTGAGTTAAGATACCTAAAAAATTCCAAAAACATCTATAAAAGATCTAAAAAATCCTAAAAATCACAAAATCCTGAAAATTGGCTTAAAATTTCCATGTGAGATATAAAGCCGTTAAATTTTTTTGGGATGGGCCATCTTATTTATTCAATTTATTTCTGGACCATATTAGTATTTTTCCTCTCATTTTTAGGAGAAATAAATTAGCCTGAGGTCTGCACAAACTATGTCAGGAACACTTAGATACCTGGGGTATCTCATGTTAACTCGGCCACACCTTCCTTTTTTTTACCACTTCTTTTCGTTAAGGCTTTGGGGTCTCCTAACTATTTCAAAAATAACCACTTGTCCTTTAGTTTCCCCATCCTTATTAGCCTTAGTCATCTGCTCTCACCATTTTATGAGTCTATATTATGAGCATCATGTATTTGAATTTGATACACTAATGACCACTTGGCTTCATCTTATGCTATTGCTATTTTATGAGTAACCATTGCCAATGCTTTCACTATTTTGTGAGTTATTTATGCTCTCACCATTTTACAAGCTCATTCTCCTTCTCAGCATAGATGTAGTAAGATTTATGAACCTAGTTCATATGTGAGCATATATCTATTGAATTTTAGTGTGGTTTTAGCCTAAACCATACTATCATGCTTGCACAATTTATTTATGTTGACATTTTCATAATTGTGGAATGTTATCCCCTCTTTTCTCAGGCACTCACTATTTTTTGAGATCATTCCTATATTCCTCTCCACATCCATCATGTTTTCTTATCATTAATTTTCTTCTATCCCATATCCTCGGAGAACTATATTTGGCTTGAAGTTCATGTTGGATATTGCATCCATGGAACTATGTAGGTAGTGTCTAATTACGTAGTGTATTTGGAGTCAGCTCAGCTACCCCTTCCTTTTCTTTTATTTCCCCCATTTTATCTGTTTGTTTCATTGTCTCCTATAACATAAGGGAAATGTTTTTTTGTCTTGTTTGTGTCATTATTTTCCTATAGCCTAGGGGTAACCTTGTTCCAATTATTCTTGCATTGTTATAACTGCGTCATTTCTATCTAGCTTAGGGGTCACCCTATCATCAAGAGTAACACCTCTATTACACTTACATAAATAATTTATATTTTGTTTGCACTAACATTGTAATTAACCATTATTTATATTTTTTATTTATCTATTTATAATAGTTTTATTTATTAAACTTTTCTTTACTTTAGATTGTTTAGTTCTTTTCAATTATTTTATTCACTTTATTTGTTTGTGTCGTTATTTTTGTTTATTGGTGTTTTGTTGTTCATTTGTTCATTTTTATTGGTATTTTGTTGTGTGTTTATTTTGTTTATTGGTGTTTTATTTTGTTTTTATTTTCCCCCTTTCCCTCTTTGTCTTTTTCATTTTTGGTTGCCGTAGGATTCTTACACTTGAGTTTGGATTATCCATATCTTTAACTTAAATTGTGAATTAGTGTACGTTCCTCTACTTAATTTATTGTAGTATATTCACTTGGGATTTTATTTTTTATATCTTACACCTTAGTGAATTGTATTTGAATTTAAACTAAGATTTCCATGCTTTGGATACACATTTTTATTATAGTTGTCTCTAACTACGATATATAATATCCCAAGCTACATCAAATATCAGTTTGGTGGATCTTACAAACAATGGTGGTGCAATAATTCTCCTTGTTCACAATTGTAAAAATTCCCAACCTATCCTAACACATTACCTAAATGTAGAGTTATTAAATCATGAATAAATTTTAAATCCCTGCTAGTTCAGATACACATCTCCATACTAGTAGGTAGCCCAAAATCATGCCTATGCTCTGTGTTGGCTTACTCTTACTATTTGACTAAAAATTTAGTATGTAACCACCCTTTTATCAATTCACCCTACTAAGAAAAAATGAATTATATCACACTGCCATCTGCCCTATTGGGCCAAACCACAATGCCAATGATTCTAACCACTTTTGGAAAAATCATTGTATTTTGATCTATTTGGATGTTCATGATTATCACCACCTTTGGGCAAATCATTATCTCTATCTGCCCTGTTGGGGTATGTTTTCATTATGACAATGATTATAACCACCTTTATGTAAATAATTATCTCTATCTACCCTAATGGGGTATTTTTATTATGTTAATGATTATAACTACCTTTGGACAAATCATTATTACTTCGCTCCCCTGTTGGGGCACCTCATCGGGCTGATGATTATAACTACCTTTGGGAAAATAATTATATTTTGATCTATCTACCCTATTATGGAATTATCATTATGCTAATTATTATCACTACCTTTGGGAAAATCATTATCACTCCACTACCCTATTTTGGCACCTCACCATGTTGATGATTATAACTACCTTTAGATAAATTATTGTGTTTCGATACATCCACCCTACCAGGGCATTATCATTATGATAATGATTATAACCACCTTTGGGCAAATCATTATAACTCCTACACCCTACTGGGGTATGTTTTAACTATGCTAATGATTATAACCACCTTTGAGAAAATCATTATCTCTTTGCTTCCCTATTGGGGCACCTCACTGTGTTGATGATTATAATTGCCTTTCAGAAAATCATTGTTTTTTGATCTATTTACCCTAATAGGGCATGTTTTTACTGTGCTAATGATTATAACCACCTTTGAGCAAATCATTATCACTCTACTTCCCTACTAGGGATCCTCATTATGTCAATGATTTACCTTTGGGAAAATCATTGTTTTTTGATCTATCTACCCTAATAGGGCATGCTTTTACTGTGCTAATGATTTAACCACATTTAGGAAAATCATTATCAATTCATTACCCTACTAGGGAATTTAAATATGCCATTAATTATAATTGCCTTGGGAAAATCAGTCTTTCCACCCCTATTACTTATAGGTCACATCATTCTTACTTATTGAGGGACTATTCACTACTTTTATTTTATCACTCACTCCCTTGAGGGAGCATTAAGGGCCCATCCATTAGTTTTTTGGGTATTAACAAAATTTATATTCTTTGAGAAGACATTACTTTGCCTATATCTTGTAATGCCTTCCCAAATAGAGATAAACTATAGACACCCTATTTTGGCCATAAATGGCTTCCAACCGGACTTCAGAGTGATTTCTACCAAACAGTGCAAATTAAGCCTAACAATAATTAAATGTTTGAATTTTATCTGCACATTGGATATTAGTGCTCATAATCATGTTGAGGTATATCTATTTGGGGTATTATCCTATACACAATAGTAACCTCTCATAAATTTATCTCCAATCAATTTATGACCTAGTAAATTGATAGTTTGGCCTTTAGACCCATTAAGTGGGGCACTTAAAAAATTCCTAAAGTGCAAAAATTCTAAGCAGAATGAATTAACTAATCAAATAAAATTAAATGATTTAGTGAAATTTCTATGTGCAAGTAGTGAAAATGAATTTTGTAAAAAGGAATTTTCAATAAAAATGAGGTCATAATGATGTCATCATCCTCAAAGTCAAGGAATTGAAAATATCTTCCCTAAAGCCATAAATTCATAAATGGAGAGCCATGATTAACAAATGGGATCTCTATCTCAAATATTAATTTCCTGTCCCCTCCTTAACTCAGCTAGGGTTAGTCTAAACTCAACTCTGGTTAACTCTAACCTAAATACACTTAGGTTACAGTTAGTTTGGAAGGATATAAATACAAGGCATCTCATATTATTTAAGAAGCTTATTTTATGTGATGTTATGATACTAAAATACCTTCAAGAAGCTCCTTTGGTATAGTGTTATTATGCCCATTTGTTAAGCTAAGACCAACATTACCAAGGTGACAAGGAGAGGTGGTGTAAGAAGCTCCATTGCCAAAGAATATTTGATCACACAACTGAGCACATCAATTCATGGCCAACATATAGATCTTGCTCTCAAAGAAGGTAAAGTATTGTTTTCTTTATCTTCATTTGAGAGTTACTTGTATAATTCACTTGCTCTTTGAGTGTCTAGGCTAGAGGTGTAAGTTTCATTAGTGTGTTTTTGCTTGATTTTGATCATAATAACACCATACTAATATCCCCTCTTGGATTCTTATTGATCACATGGATATTTTTATATTTTTTCACTATGATCATAGCCTTTACATTATATACTTTCATGTGAATGTCTTAGGCTAGATCCATCCTCCATCTTATATACATACCTCCACATTTGTATACCAATAAATGTATTTTACAACATTTTTTTTCCAAGTCTGCATCTTTTACATGACATTATCTCTATATTCAAGTGATTAATTGAGTGTGACATCTAGTGCATCTAAGGCAACATAATGGTCTTCCATGGTAACTTTGGCTTTATCAGCCTTTGCGAAATCTAGCTTAGCTTCCTCTTATGTGTTAGACAACTTTTACTTTTAGTCAATCATGTTCTAAGTTATGTTGTGAGTTTTGTGTTTATTAGTGTCGAGGACTTACTCATATTCCTCAAGGAGCTCAAAAATGGCATCTGTTTCACCCTTGAGATTATGCCATTGCATGTAAAGTTTTTGGAGTTTCTACACAACAAGGCATTATTTTTTGATTTGTAATAGGAGGTTTTTGATATGCTTTTCCTCTAACATGACTTGGCCACCCTAAACTTGAGTGACTAAAGAAGGACATGTAACATCAACAAACTCATGAGAATTAGTGAGGTAGATTTGTAGGTTTATGTTCTCTTCCCTAAGTTATAGTACCTCCTACTCCATGGTAAACACCTTCTATGTGATAGATTATTGAAAGGTAATTGGTCCCTCAATTTGATTTAGATATAGGTAGTTATGAAACATCAAGTGGTGATTCTTTCACCATTATATCCAAGACCCAAGTAAAAGTCTTAGTCATCACATGTGCCTTCTTGATCTACACCATGGGCAGATAAAATATGGTGCACTATGTGGAGGGTCTAGGGACATACCAATACTATTGGATAAACATTTAGAGCTTATGTTGAGATGCCTCCTCCTATGCACCCTCCTTGAATAGAATTCAACCCCTGAGATGTGGATGATGGTTACTGGTGGGTATACCCACCATCTTGGTGGTCTTTATTGCTTGTTTGGCTATCTTATTTTTTAGCTTTATGCTCTATTATTTCCTTGGATTTGGAATTTGCCTCTACCTTGGATTTGGCATTCACCTATGCCTTGGCTTTGACATTTGCCTCTACCTTGGATTTGGCATTCACCTATGCCTTGGCTTTGACATTTGCCTCTACCTTGGATTACCATCCTACTCCTAGACTTGCTGCTTCACTTGATCCCCTTGAGTGTGCAATGTTTCTTTTACCTTCTCCTCTTCTTGAGCCTTTGTCGTTACCTTAGCTTCGTCTTTCTTCTTTTGTACTCCCTATGCTTCTTGAGTTGTTTACTCTTGTTATTTCCTCACAACTTATACCTCTACTTTATTTTTTACCTCCCCTTCCTTAAATTTTTCCCTAATTTCTTCCTCTTGCTTCTTTCATTACTCCTCATCTTCGATAGCCTTATGTTTTTCCTTTTCCTTCTTCTTTCTCCATTCCTTTCAAGCCTTATTCATAGATGTATTATAATATATATATATATATATATATATATATATATATATATATATATATATATATATATATATATATATATATATATATATATAGTGCTTGGTTAGATTATCCTTGTGATATGATATCTATTTGTTTGGTTGGCTTCTTGGGCTATGGTAGAGTTATCACTTTTGGCTCTTATATATGAGCTAGAAAATCAAGCACTGACTATGAATCAAATGAAGAGGTTGATTTAATGACAATCGATCTACATGTTAAAATTTATTTCCTTGAAGATGGTGGAGGATTCAGAGTTTTATTCAATCTCTTGTAATCTTGGACCATCTCTTGAAGTTGTCATTCGAGTTCTTAAGCATGTTCCATTTCAATTTCCTCTAGTGGATATACAAAGGAAATCATCCACTCCTTGATTGTTGGGGACATTTTGGACACTAAATGGGTCTTTTATGTGTGTACCAGAGCTAGTTGTGGGATTTCTTAAAGTGATGAGTCTTTTGCCTACACATTATAAGATCTTACAATTGGATCTATGTGAAATATCTCACCTTATAGATGATTGTGTGATGTTTCCTTCCTAAAAATATCTACTATTATTGATAGAGGTTAGGTGATATCAAACCAAAAGTATTATTACATCTATTTCCACACTTGGTAATTGCATACTACCTTGCAGTAGAAAAATTATTTGTCTTTTCTTCTTCATAAACATCCTTACCTATGTCTATGAGCATTGACTGCAAAACTTCCTCTTCTTGGATACTCAACTCCACAAGATTACATTCTATAATGGTTTTTAGACATACATGTTGACCAACTAAGATTTAGTGTTGTAATCCTCTTCTTTGGTGGTGGTGATGAGACTTGGTCTACTAGTGCCTTCTGCCTACCCTTAATAATCTACAAGGGAATTAATTTTACCTATAATGGTGCATGAACTTATGCTTGGCATTATGTAAGTAAGGGTTGTTGTGAACCTAGAGGCATAGACCAAAATGGTTTCATTGATATGAAATATAGGGATTTATATCATAGGACTTATACCTTGGCATCAAGCATGGTAATGAAGAAGGTTAGTGGAGGGGTTGTTACTTTAGGTAGTTCATGGACTTTGGTGTGAATCCAATCATGTAGATTTATGACAAATACATGATCCCATAGATATTTAGAATGTCCTTGGTTACCCTAGGGTGTGATATGATTAGGGCTTGAATCTCAACCCACCATTGGTTAAACCTATCCAATTGATCATAGTATTATTTGCTCTTGATCTAGTTAAGGTTGGAAAATGTAGTCATAGGCCAACATCTTCATTTAGGTTGAATGGACCCTCTAGTGACTTATACTACATAAAAAAGAGTAGTAGGATAAAAATTGGTATTGGAACACTTGTGATGTTCTAGCAATAACTTTATCAATATTGGTTATGAACTTAGAAGCTAAAAACTTAGGCCAATTAAAGTTCTCGTGTAGCCATATCTTTCTAGAGGCAATGTCAATGACCCATTTTGTCACCTACCTACACTTTTGGTGGGTTGGTAGAAATGATTGGCGATGTACTCAGAGAGAATGTGCATTGACATGTCTTCCATTGTGTCGATAGGGATCCTCTTAGATGCCTTATTATACTTTTTTTTGTATCTAAATGAATTTGGGGAGCCTTGGTTTTATAGGGAAAAAGAGATTTACCTTAGGATAGGAATCATGTTGATTGTGCCATGGTTATAAGGGTGATAAAAATGATGACATATTATGAGCTATGGATCAAAACATCATTATATATATTGAGGAGTGTGAGCATCACCTCATTCAATTGTCTAAAATTAGGAAGCTTGATGAGTCACTTTGTATCAAAGCCTTGTAGAGGGTGTTATAGTGTTAGGCTCCTGCTTGTGCTTCTTTTACTTGGTCTTGGTTGAACATATTAGCTTCTATAGTGTCAATGAAGTTGAAAGGGTTTGGATCATGGTATATGGTTTGTCTGAGTGCCAGACCAATCCCCATTTATTCCATCTGCACATCTATGAGAGGGATTAAACGCTGTGTACAATCCATGTTCTTTATTGTAGTCATGTTTGAATAATTTATTTGGCAATAATGGTGCTATTGAGGAATTTGTGTAGATTGACTAAATTAAACTCAAATCACAGAGATATCTTATTCTCAATAGTGTGTAATGTCCTTATGTTCATTTTCCCCTTTGTTATATAGATTTTACCACTCAAATCCATTTGATAGAATGCTTTGAATGTGTTGATATGTTTGTGCATGAATTTTCTTGGTGAATTGATGTCAATTAGTTGCTAGTGATGTGGCATTTATTATTATATGTCTAGAAACATTTATTCATCTAGTGGCAGTTGTTAATGTGACACACCATCTTCTCACTGATCCACTTTCCTTTATTTTACATCCTTTAATTATGACATTCAGTCTTCTTTGGGAAAGATGTAATCTTTCAAGTGTATCATCATTAATGGTTTTTGAATCAAATTTAATTATCCTTTCTCTATATTTTGGGTTTAAACACCTTGTTCTTGGACTTAATTGATGATCCCCATGTAACCATTGCAAGTTGTATTCCCTTCATGTTGGATTTTTTCATAGATCACACTCTATGAATTTGACCTTTTAACTCTAGTTTTGATGTCCTATAACATAGAGATCACATCGTACCCACACACACAAACCTAAAACAAAAATAAGACAATAATACTAATAAAAAATCCTAAACTATATGGTGCTACTCAACACCCTCTATCATTTTTTATGAGAACTGATAGAGATTTTTTATGGGAATGCTTAAGCCTACAACCATTTACATATCCAAGTAGAATGGTTCCCTTGATATATTTTAAGACAATTGTTTCTTGCTTTGAGATGTCATGAATGATTTAAGGTTCCTTCCATCTAATGCACAACTTTTCCAAAAATGCTCTAAATCTACTATCATATAGTAAGACTGCTTTTTCTAGAAAGAAATATTTATATCATAGGTTGAGATCATACAACACTTTATGACTTGGCTTATTAAATTCCTATGTATATTTTTCCCTTTACCTTTTTTCTTCCATTCTTGTTAAATCCATCAAACATGCCTACATATAATCTTGATCCCCTAGTCTCATTATCATTACAATGCATAAACTAGGAACTATGCATTCTAATGGAATTAATGCTTGAAGGCCACAAACTAGATTCTCTTTTGAAATGACCACATGTGATTCTCTGATGTGCCTCCTCAATAATTTGAGATCACTCATGATCTAAATATACATTTCATAGTACATCATCTTTCCCCATTTTGTATAAAAGTCCATTAATGATGTTCAATAGAATGGATATTGTAATCAACTTATTTTTATCCCTTTCTACACAACAAGCAAGAAAGATCCTCTATTCTATAAAATGTTTTGTGTCTTCCATGCTCTCAAAAATCATAGAGATGTGAAATAAATGTGTATTTTGTGATTTATTTTAAAGTTTTTTTGGTTCTTATCCATTACATATTCAAATCAGATGGCTTGTCTAACATTTTCCCTTCTTGGCTCAATATTGATCCTAAACTAAAAATCTTGAAATATAATCAACCAATGAGATATCCATCCCCATAGGATTATTTACTAGGTATTGCAGAACTTGATGATCAATGAGAAGTTCAAATGACATTGCCAGAAGGTAATGTCTAAAATTTTGGAGTGTGAACACCATTGACAAGGCTTAACATTCTGTAGTTGTATAATTTTTATCTGTAACTAATAGTTTGTGACTTGTGAATTGGATTGGATGGTCTAATAATTTATCTCTTAGTTGTGCAAAAATAGATCCTATCATAGTTATTGAAGCATCTACATGAACATGAAAAGGTTTTCACTAGTTAGGAAAGACCAAAAAATGTGTTATGACCAATATTTAATTTATATCCATGAATGCTATTTGGCACTCATTTGTCCACTCAAACCTTATATCTTTGCATATTAACTTCTTCATTGGGGAAGATATAGTTGCATAGACTTTTATGAATTTAAAATAGTATCATGTATGCCCCAAGAATGATCTCACCTCTGTAGATTTTATGGGAGGTGGCATACCCACAATTATTATGATTTTGGCTTGGTCCACCAAGATCCCATCATTTCATACTATGTGTCCCAATAAGACACTAGAGGTGTGAATAATAAGCACTTTTTCAGGTTTAGCATAATGCATAGAGCTTGACATCACTCCAACATAAGTTACAACTTCGATAAGTGTTCATTGAATAAGGAAAAGATAACCTGATCATATAGGTAGACTTTAATAAAATCATGGATGAATTATTTAAAGGCATTGAACACTACCTTAGAGAACACAAATAGAGTATACTTTAACGTAAATGACATTACATTATATTTAAAATATCTTCACTTTATTGTAAATGTTGTTTTGGCTTGATCATTTGCAGTGATTGGGATTTGATGGTAACCACTAAATCCATCCATGAAATAATACACTTTGTGTCCTATGACTAAATTCAAGACTTCATATGTGAATGGAATTGGGAAAAGATCATTTATACAAGCAACATTTAGCACACGATAGTACCCACACACTTAATCTTCATAGACTTATTAGCATGCACTACCATTGGGTAGACCCAATCTACATTTTCCATTGGATATATAATGCATACATCTTGCATGTGATCTAATTTAACTTTTATTTTAAGATTTGTATTTGGGTTTAACTTATATGGTCCCTTTTTCATAGGATGTGTGCACTCCTTTATTTTTATATGCATCTATCCTAGAGAAGGGTATATCCATTTCAATTCTATGAATTTCATTGGAAATACATCTTGGTAATCTCAAAATAATTGTAATACTTCATTAATCTCATTTTACATCTAATAGTCACCCAAAGTCACAAAATTTGGTGATGATTCTATCCCAATATTTCCTACAATTTCTTCAATGGATCCTGATCTATTTTTTGGGACCACTTGGAATGGAATCTTATATTATTTTGTGTGCTTCTTATTCCTATTTATTAATATTTAATAGTTGTTGGTATTTATTTTGGTTTGTGACTTTAGATTTAGGCTCATCCACTTCTTGCTTTCATTTAGAAAAAATCCTTCAAATATAAGTCCTTGTGACTATCAGTGGACTCTATCAAAATTTTATCATCTATGATACTATTGCATGGTTTGATAAAAACATGCTCCTTACGTTTACTTGCCTTGTAATTTTAGATAGCTACATTGAAATATCTAGCTACTTAATGTTGTGGAGATGAGTAGGTCATAGTACTTAAGTCTTCTACTCACCCATAACATAGAAATACTTTCAAATTTTATAGAGAATTATTTATAAAAGGATTCTCATCCTCAAAAATAAAAGTATGAATGAAATCTTGTTGTACCTACAACCAATTCTTTATCTCTTGTCTACATTTTTGGTGCATATACCAGGATGTTGGGATTTCTACCAAAGTATATCTAAATATGTGTACCCAATATTTAGGTTCT
The DNA here is from genome assembly GCA_037957365.1 of Torreya grandis. Taxonomy (NCBI): domain Eukaryota; kingdom Viridiplantae; phylum Streptophyta; class Pinopsida; order Cupressales; family Taxaceae; genus Torreya; species Torreya grandis. Next base: position 427,483 of record JARHVA010001168.1, on the reverse strand, counting down.
ACACCCTACATAAACCATACATCCACACACTTACGAATGAACATTTCTAGGCAATGTCCTTCCTAGAAAAAGGGACATTGTTCCTAGATGGTAGGTGGTATTTGGAATCAAGCATGTAACAGTTTGTAAAACTCATCCCATTGTAACTAATTTATTCTATGGACTAGCCACCAAGTCACAACAAATCCTTTTAGTGATAATTTAGTGCACTCACCCTTTCATCCATATTCAACATATCATGTTCTAACCTTAGAATAAATTGATTTAAATCATTAGTTATAAATGATTGAGGTAATTGATATAAAACCATGTGTAGTAGGCATACCTCATAATCACCCCTTGACTAATTCAACATGTAAGTATCCATGTCAACACTGACTAAAGACATAGTTTCCCAAGGTAAAATAACTTCCTTCATTGGCTTTGTGTAGTCCATGTCTATCACACCTACTTTGTACACAAAATCCACTTCTGACCTAGTTAGTGTTCACACCAAAGGTGACTTGCATTCATCCATTTTTAAATTTAAAAAAAAGGGTGCCTTTGTGATCACGAGTTTGAGTGCAACTATTTAGTTGGTTGTAGTTGTTGTTGAGGTTACGTTTCTAGATGGAAAATTTTGTATTTTAAAACTCACAAAGCATTAGGATTATATTCTATACTGTTAGGACCCAGGAAGCACAATTGATTACCTTTGTATAAGCAACTAAATGCGGAATTTAACTAGAAGCAATAAGTAACTAGAAATCAGAAACAACACAGAATATGAGAGATAATACCCAATTGTATTAATACTCTTCCAGAAGGAAATACAACAAAGAAGATGCCACAGTCTTCTTCCTTACACTCCTCTAGGGCTCCCACACCTCTAGGGCATAAATAGTAAATCTCTTCAAGAGCTCACTCTCTCAATTACGGTCCCAACACACAACTCAAACACAGAGTTGGTGTTCACCTCCAACCAGTCAGTATCACTACTGCCAGTACCATCAGTCAGTATCACTACTACCAGTACACAAGTACTCCATGTACTCCATGACTGAGTACACACCGTACTCCAAGTACACAATGTACTCCAAGTAGATCTCACCTGATCTTGCTACCTATTGTGTTGCTAACCTCCCTGATCTTGCACACCTACAAACCTAGATCTCGCACACACACACACACACCTGAAAATCAATGATCTTACTTACCACATGTAGATCTCCTTCCTGATCTTGCACACCTGCAAACCAACCTGATCTTACATACCATGAAGAACACTTGTTGTCCAAACTAGCACCCCTATGGATCTTCTACCAGACCTTACTCTCTCGTAGATCTACCTGATCATACACACTTGGCACTATGGCACTATGAGGAACCAAACTTGCTCTCTCTATCTAGCACTCGAGGAATCCCTACTTTGATCCCTCACACTTTACAATACAACCCATGAGTCTATTATATAGATCTCATGCAAAAAATAATTAGACATACAATTACAATAATTAGATCCATAGCTCAAGACTAAAATTAGCCTTTAACATGCAAACAATCGGTTCGTTAACAAACTGTTCATGAACTAATAGTTCTGGAACCGCACAGGTGACCGACATCGGTCCCTATCTGGCTAGAGATGACCGACGTTGGCCGATACCTGACCGAAGTTAGTTGCTCTGCTCACTGGATATGACCAATGTCGGTTGATTAGACCGACATCAGTTGCTCTGCAACTCAACAACCTCTCAACAACCTCCTCCATGTCTGCATCAGTGAAGCTTTTAGCTCCACAACCTAACATATACTCACCTTGAACCAACTATTATCTCCATACACATACGGTGAATGTGGATCCTTGGGTATGATGTAAGGACTATTTTTTTATTTACTCAAAGGTATAATGATGATTTTATCCCCTTGGTGCACTTCTAGCTGATTATACAATCTATTAATAGTTATCTAACCATCATAGGCACACTTATTACCAATTAACACATGATATGCATTTAATCAGTCTTCATGTCAATCACTTCAAAATATCCTCATAGGATTAGCTCAACCACTTTGATTTCCACATCTTTTAGTCAACCAATAGGCTCTACCTTTTTATAGTCTATTAGGCTTAGTATTAATGGACTAGAACTGAGTGATGGTCATCCAATAGCTTCTTAGGTAGACTAAGGAATCATATTAACTATTATTTTAAAATCAAATATAGTTTTGGGTAATTCATATCCTTCTATCTGAATATCCATGGGAGAATCAACATCCCAAGGTTTCTTAGTCTTTATGTACCAAATTACCTTGTCAATATGTTATTGACCTTATCGTAGACACTCCAACAAGTTATGCATAAGATTTTTAATATTTTGTGAGATATATTTATTTCATAGAATGCTCAAAAGTTAAAAAAATTTAGTCAAATCAATCACTACTCCCTCTTGCCTTATTATGTGAACAATCTACCATGCATGAATGACTGTGGCATAACCTTTTGATGTAGTTGCTATTATATGTTATGAAGAACTTGGGCTACTTAGTACATCAAGGTTTTTTCAATCATAGAGGTAGGATATATATCTTATTTAGCATTTCTAATTTTTTGATCTGATGGCATTTCTAATAGAGGTAATCCCTACTCTACAAACTATTATCTTGTAACTACTTATATGATCGCATTTGCATTGGGGTGAAAATTTATCATGTTTACATTTTGCATAAGATTTTATTTCCTCTACTTCTTTATAACTAGACAATATTCAATGTAGTTTTGTCCTAGAACTCTATAATAGATGCAATACATTTGCCTCTAAGGATTATTAGGGTAGTTTCATGTGAAATGGTTAAATTCACTACATAAATATCACTAAATTAGATAATGGGATTATCGATTATAAATATTATGACCTCCTTAGTATCCACCATGAATCTCCACTTCTTATCCCCCTCTATTTTATTATAAACCCCAACCTTGAAATTATTTCCCATCAAATCCCTCTTAATACTATTGTTGAGTAACATATCCTCCATACTACCATTGAAGGGACGATGGAGCCCAGTTTTATTATTGTGGTTGGGGAGTCACAATATTCCATGATAATTAGTATTGATATTGTATAGATAATGGTGTCCATATTTTTAGACCTTAGGGTTGATATTGTGGTGACGAAGGCATCCACCTAGGAACACCTTGTGTTGCACTAGACATTTTTACCTTTCGACCAAGAATTCCATGATTTTTAGTAGCTATTTGTTATGTTATGACTATGAATACATTCTTAGTTATGTCTTATTTTAGTTTTATAAAGCTCAAAAACTCTTATCATCATGATTTGGTGACTTAGAAAAATTATAGTACAAAGTGTGTGGTCTTTGAGTTTACTGCTCCTAGAGTATTACCAAAGATCAAAATAGAATGTCAAAAAAGCAATAGAAAAACTTAAATTAAAATGTTACCACAAAGTTGAAGCAAGATATTTGATAAGTGGGGAAACTATCAAATGGATAAAAATCTCGTAATCTATTGAAATTATTGTAATAATGAATCTCCAAGTTCATAACAAGTAGAAGTTAAGAGAGAGAGTGGCCTTAAGCCAAAAGAGCATAACAAAGATGCAAGAACAAGATTGTAGTGTGTTGTGTTGAATAATGAGATAGGAAATATCTTTAAATATAGCTAGGAGGGAAAATGAGTTACATGAACAAGCTTCATGTGTGTGCCAAGTGTCCGTGATCCTCTTACAAGTGTGGAGGATGTGTGTGACATGTGGCAGATGAGTTACTTGTAAAAGTAACTCCAAAATCCTACAAGTAGACAAGAGAGGTGAGAGACACCTCATAAATTTGAGATACATGTATATGTAAATATAATAAATACACATATAATTCAGACTTAGGATAAACCTAAGCTAGCCTAAAGAACCTAAATAAGATTAATTCTCCAATACTACCCCTTAAACTTAATTTGAGGTTAAAAAAGTGGAGGAAAACCTTTTAAAAATAAGGAAGGGAGTTGAAATTATATAATAATCTCCCTTAATATAAACTTTCTCCAAGAGGAATTACCATAGATTGAAAAAGAAATCAGAAAAGAAGGTGTTGCCAAAAAGCACAAGGATGAAAGTGTGATCATCAAACTCTAATAATACTATTTGGATAATGTGGTTGATCCATAATAGAACAAATAGTAATAAGTAAAAATGATCCACAAAAACTTGCAAGACAAACAAGGTAAATGTTGGCCAAAATTGGCCTACATATGAAGCTTGGGCCTAGATGGATGCACTGCAGTATTCTGGAGAGGTCCTAGAGTGAAGTGAAAGATTGAGCAGAGTTATTGTTGATTGAAGTAATGAAATAGTGGAAGAAGAAAACCACATGACACTTTCAAACTTTTGAAACACTTTAAGAAAGCTTAAAGTGTAATTTGATAATTTTTGGGAGGTAGGCTTAGAAGTAGGTCTAAAATTGCAAGTGAAAGATCTAGTAGGTTTCCATGGTGTTCATGGAATCCAAGAGGCATAAATAAAGTTTTTAAAAAGTCTCAAAGGTTTATTAAAGCCTTGATGGGTCCAAATATGATTAACACAAGCTTAGAAGAACCAGACTGTCATGGCACATCACACAGGAATGAACAAGCTAGTTTGGTTGTATATTTAATAAGTGTATTTGAGAGTCCTATAAAAGTAGGACTACATGGAAATGATGTTTTTCATGCCTTGAATGTCCCCAAAATTTTTTGTGCATTGATGACTTTTCTATTTCAAGATATAAGCTTGTAAAAATAATCCAATAGTGAGAGACATGCCTGAGGACATCAAATAAAAGTCACATGAAGTAGCTGTTTGAATTCAAAAATCTTCAAAGGATCCTCAGAGTGAAAATTATGCTACCAAGTGTCAAAATATCACTTTATTGGATCATATATCAATAACACAAGGATAATATCTTGAGTTAGTGGGACCATAAGGATCAACGGTGTGAGTTAAATCATGCAAATCAAGATCAATGGTAAGCACAAGGTAAACAAGTCAGAGGATCTTGGGATTGAATGCGGGACTAACAAGTGGAATGATCATGGTGAATTAAAGGATAAATGGTGCACATTGATCAAGCAGATAAAGATTGATGATGCGTGTTCAACCTTGTAGAAAATGACAAAAGGCAGAGTTATGATTATGAAAAGAGTGTCTTATCTTTTGACATAGTCATATCCTTGATAAATAGGTACCTGTATCTACTTAAAGCAGACATAGTCATGGCTTAGTAAGGTCTATGGGTATGAGGATTTTTTATTTATGACAAAGGCAAGTGGAGGATGGCATATAAGTCCAAAAGAGAGATTTGGTGGTTGGAGAGTACAAGTGGAGCATTCATTCAAGTTTCAGAGTCCTTGAAGACTTTTCTTCTTAGAGAACCATGACACCATCATCCTCAACAATAAAGTTTTGTCTTCTACTATGTTTCTTAGCCAATGAGAGGGGTAAAAGGCTATTGCGATAAATGAAGGTTAATTTTTTTATGGAGGATGATTCTTGATTTGATCAAAATATGGTTGAGAATTCATTGGAAGATAGTGGTAGCTTGTTTATGATTTTGATTACATGCTTCTCCTCTCTTCCCCTTTCTCCTATATCCCCCATTTCTCCCCCATTTTAAACACACTCTCTCTAATTTTAGATAGACTCTTATATTTTATAAATAAGAGCAAGAGACTCTTATATTTGACAAGACTAAACCCTGTTAAATTTTTTAAAACTACCTCTTGAAGTAATAAGATCAATTTTAACCTACCTCTTGCCTTTAACTTATGTTTAGTAAGCTTGTGCATGATGTATTTGTTAAGGAGATTCTTCCATGACCATTATCCTTCATCCTTACCTCTTTTTAGGTGTTTTTAAGCTAGTTATAGGTTTGAACTTGTGCTCTTTCTGCCATTAATGGATGTTTGGTGTGAATCTCAGAATTTCTATTTGCTTCTTTAATTGCTTGGTGAGCCTAGTTTATGAAATACTTATGCAATTAGATAGTTTGGGAAGTTGTGTAAACAAGTATTATCTTGTGTTGATTTAGTGTTTGTTCAAAATTATGTGTTTCATATAAATTTGGTGCGTCAAATTTTAGTTTTCTTAGTTCCTTATTCCCCTTTTCTAACCATTTTTAAAGCAAAAACATTAGTCTAGGTGATCCATCAAGAAGAAGTCAGCCTTATCTAGAGGTTTAACCTCACCAAAGGATACCCATAGCCCAAGGTTGTTCCAATATCATGGTTGGGAGTGGGGGATCTTGTAGAACTCCCCCATAAGGGTGTAATTCTATGCCATGATAGTTTCTATCATGCCCATTGGGATAACTTTAAAAGTGGATTGGTAAAGTTTGATGCTAGTTTGATCAATTTACAATAGTTATAGATTTCATACAATAGTATCTGGTGAATCCAAGTAACACTCAACATTATGGTGTAGAGTAGTAACTATCTTTCATGCCAAAGGTGACTACAATATCAACTTCTAGATGTATTCCTTTTGAATTTCTAAAATTACCTTTAAACTCAGTAAAAAGGTTAAGTTTTGTTAATACACATCCATATAAAGGAATATTTCCTCCTAAACTAATTTATAAGTTTACCCCTATAAGAAGATCTTTGTTGGGTGCTTTCACTACCATGGTAGCCCCTAGATCTTTTCCCTTTGTATATTTTAATGGTTTGAGTCCTTTAGACCTCCAGTAGTATGATCCTATTCCAATAACATCTCTTAAAAGTGTTCCTTACTTTACAAGAGACTAATCTAAAACCCCTTTTGAACACCTTAGAGACATAACCAACTTCTGCAATATTTATGATGTCAATGAGGAAAATTTAGCCATTAGGTTATTATCCATATATTTCAAGGGTAAAGCCTTAGACTAGTATATAAACCTTATTGCCAAATCCATCACATCATGGGATTAGTTGGGTGATGCATTGTGTAAAAGGTTTGAAGACAAAAGTGACAACTTGTCACTTGTAGAATAATTAACTGCAATCAAGATGGCCCCTCACGAGGTTATACAAGATTTAATAATAGGTTTCAAAAGACATGAGATAGAATCCAAGTCTTTGTCAAGCTTACTTTGAATTATGCTTTAATTTACTATCTAAAATCTCTTAATAGTGATATTGCAACAATGAGTCAATCTAGGGGAGGAGACACACTACCAAATTCTTATGAAGTGGCAATCAAAGTAGAGAATTGTCTAGTATAAGCTGTTAAGCTTACACCTAAGCCACCAATGCCTTTGTTTCTTGAAATTCAACCACCTGCTATCATCATTCCTCCCCTTTCTACCATCCCTCCTATGCCAACACTTGATTCCATACCTACACCAAAGAAGGAAAAGGCTTCAACTAGTCAATCCAATGATTCCTAAGAAACAAGAATTTTCAAGAGCTTAAGATCATGTTTCAATGCTTTGGAAATCAATTAGTAAATGTGAAGAGGTAGCTAGTATATTTCAATAGACCTTATCAAGCTAAATATTAGCCACAACAATAGTCTTATCAAGAAATTAGGCCACCCTATAAAGTAAATTTCTAAGGACAAGGCCAACAACAAGGCCAAGAATAGGGGCAACTTAACTATGTTAGGCAAAATAATTATAATCCAAATACTGCAAGCACCTCTACTACTTTGGTCCCTATTTAGAATAACATTGCTTAAGAAAGTGAGGGTACTATGCCTTGGAATCAATCTTTTAGTCAATCCATTGTCCCAAATGCTGAGTTCAATTAGGCTTTCAATGAGTAATGATATCAAGGTGCTATGGATAAAATCAAGATCTTATGGCTTAGAACATAGAAGTACGTAAGATGACCAAACTATAATAATCTTAATTGGGTCAAGGGCCTAATGAATAACCAAGTCAATTGGGTGCTGCAATGGTTAATTATGAGTAAGAGGATTGTTATACACTCAATCAACAAGCTAGTTCTAGCCAAATATACATTCCAGTAGCAACGAATACAAGGTTCAAAAGAAGGAACATGGATGGTAGCCAGGAAGTAGTCAAAGAACATCCTAATATTAATTCATTATTATCAAAACCAAAGGAACCTACTATTTCTCCAAAATTTCCAATAGCTCCAAAGAATAATAACCAAGGGAATGCCTTTGTCCCCCAAAACTCACAAGTTCAAAGTACAATTGTGGCTCCCTAAGCACAAGCAAAATTTGGTGGTTTTCCCATCAATATTTTTGAACAAATGAAAAGTCTAATGTGAGTGTGCCAATGTGGGACATGCTTTCTATGTCTAGCTAGGTGGATATCCGTCAATAAGGTTTGCCAAAGATCAATGTTTCAGATAAGCCACCATGTAAGGAAAATATAGTCCTCACCAATAAAACCAAAGAGCCTAATCAAGAACAATAAATTAAGGTGGTCAAACCTCCTCCTTTCTACATTTATATAATCATTGGTAATTCCTTAGTACATAATTGCATGGTAGATAGTGGATCAAGTACTTTAGTGATGCCAAAGTCAATAATAGATCAGCTTGGTTTAAAGTATGAACCCCAATCTAAGGGAGTTTCGCATCATGATGGATCTTCCAATAAACTAGTTGGCATCATCAAAGGTCTCAACTTAACCCTACATGCTTGTCCTAGTGTTTTAGTGGCTCAAGATGTGTTGATTCTAGATGTGCCTCCTTATTTTTCTCTATGCTTATCTAGAGACTTCACAACCAAAATTGGAGGTTATTTAATAACATATTAGTCCTACATGGATTTTAGGACAAGGTATGGGACCAAAGTATCCATTAAAGCTAAGCCTATTTCATAATTTAACATTGAGCCTTATGGGCCAAATAGCTCAAACATCAATTGCATCATCCTAGATGAGGATGACCACTTAGTTGGTCAAGAACTAAACACTCATCTTGAGGAGATACTTGATATGTTATTGGATGAGTTATGGAGTGAAAATTAGTTAATCAACCATTTGCAAGGCACTAAAAAAAAAGACATGGGAGTTTATTGCTTGTATGAGGAGATTGAATCCATGCCATTCCTCACTAGGCCACAAGAACATGCTAGTGGTTAATGAAAATTATTCTTTAATGGCTCAAGAAGCAAACATGGATTGGGATTAGGTGTAATTCTAGTGTCTCCCTTTAATAGTAAGTAATTCTCTTCTTATAGGTTCCAATTTAGCTGCTTTTGTAATGCAATAGAGTATGAGGGCCTTATCCATGGCCTTTAGTGGGACAGTAAGAGGGGAATCAAGAAGTTGAAAGTGTATGGGGATAGTGAGCTTATAGTACATCAGGTTAGAATCCAAAACATCACCAAGAATCTCTTGATGAAATTATACAAACATAGAGTATGGGACATTCTTGAGGACTTTGAGGCCTTCAACATTCAAGCAGTGCCAAGGAACTAAAATCAACATGCTGATATGTTGGCATCTGTAGGAGCTCAATTTGACATATAAAATGAGTTGAATAAGTCCAAAGTGTAGCCACATGTGAAAATGATAGTAAGAGCATCAGTGCTAGACAATGAAGCTCATTGGTAGGTCTTTGATAGTGATAAGTAGATTGCTTATTTCTTAAAGCAAGAAGCAGATTTTTTCTCATTGAACCAAGATAAATTTCAACATCAATATGAAGATAAAATGGCTCAATTGAGGTCTAAAAAAATTCTTAAAAGGTTGGTCACCCATGAAGGTCTTTTCCATGAGGGAGACCATATGAGAAAAGATAAAGCAATAATGTCAACTGACGAGGAGAACTATGAAAGAGTCATATTAAAAAAAAAGCTCCTCAAGCTTGGGAAGGTAAACACTAAGGCTAAAAGGTATGATTTCATTAAGCTTTGTAGAGAATATTTAGACATATTTTCTTAGGAATATAATGATCTTAGAGGCTTTGATCCCAAATTATCCCAACACACTATAGAATTGGAGGCTAATGCCAAGATTATGAGGCAAAAACAAAGGCCTATCAACTAGAAAATTGAAGAGATAATGAGGAAAGAATTGACCAAATTTATTGAATCCAATATCATCTTTCCCATCAAGTGCTCCTTGTGGATAGCCAACCTAGTACTTATAAGGAACAAGAATGGAGAGATCAGATTATGTGTTGATTTCAGGGATTTACATTAGGTCTCTTTGAAAGATAATTAGCCCTTACCATCTATGGAGTAAATCCTTCAAATAGTTGCTAGCTTAGAATTCTTCTATCTTTTAGATGGGTACTCATGATACAACCAGGTGCTGTTAAGAGAAGAAGGCCAATAAATCACCACAAAGTGGGGCACATATGCTTATCAAAAGATGCCTTTTTTCTTGTCAAAAGCAAGGGCAATATTCCAAAGATCCATGGACTTGGATTTCTAAGGATTGATAAATTAGATGGTGCTGGTCTACTTGGATGACATCACTATTTTATCAAAGAAATATAGTGAGCATTTGGATCACCTGAGATTTATCTTTGAAAGATGTAGAGAATATAGAATCTCATTAAATCTCAATAAATATGTGTTTGTTAATCATGAAGGTAAAATCTTGGGACATATTATCTCAAAATAGAGATTAGCTATTGACCCTAATAGAATAAGTGCCATCTTGGCATTATCCTTACCCAAGAACAAGAGGGGACTCCAGATGTTCCTTGGGAAAATAAACTTTGTGAGAAGGTTTATACCTAGTTTTGCAAACTTGGTCAAATCCATCACTGCCATGCTAAAGAAGAACCAAGTGTTCACTTGGTCAAATGAAGGTACAACAATATTTGAGGCTATCAATCAAACCATTACCCAAGCACCCTCACTCATAAATCTTGACTTCTCAAGGGATTTCATATTGTATACCTTTGCCAATGTTGACAATATATTAGCTATGCTAATGTAAAAGAATGGTGAAGGACTTGAAAATCCAATTGAATTTTTTAGTCAAGGGCTTGAAGGGTATGAGGTAAGGTATAATTTTGTAGAAAAACAAGTTCTTGTAGCTTTGAGAATCCTAAAAAATTTTAGAGCATTTCTCTCTAATAACAAGATCTATCTTATGGTGTCTCATTCTGGAACGAGGGACTTCCTTCTTAATAAGGACTTAAATGAGAAGAGGGTTAGCTGGATTACCAAATTCATGGAGTATGACATGCAGATCAAGGTCACTAAGATAGTAAGAGGCAAAGGCTTATGTGAGCATATGGTTGATGACCTTTAGGAAGGTAAAGAGGTTATCTTGGTGACACAAGACAATCACAAATAGATGCACCTCCACCTCACACTAGCTGGCTCTAGGATATGCCATGTTTCTTGATGATAGATAAGTGTCTACAAGGTATAAATAGGGAAAGGAGAAGGTATTTTAGACTTAATTACATAATTTATGCATTGGTTGATGGGGTTCAATTTATAAAATACCTCAATGGAGTGCTTTTTAGATGCATAGATGAATGACCAAGTGACAACACTCTTAGAGCAATTCCATGATGGGCCTACAGGAGGCCATTTTTCTCCAAAGATTATAGTATAAAAAGTGATGAGAGATGGCTATTATTGGCCCAATATATTTCAATATGCATATACATGGGCTAAAAAATGCCAAAAGTGTGCTCTCTTTGTAGGTAAATAAAGATTGACAACCCTTCCTCTCAACCCAATTTAGGTGGAGTAACCCTTCATGCAGTGGGGCTTAGAATTCATACGAATGATCTATCCACCTTACAACAGAGGACACAAATAGGTGATCACTACTACTAAATACTTCACCAGGAGGGTGGAAGTAATTGCCCTTAAAGAAGCCAATGAAATAATAGTGTTGGAATTATATAATAGCATAGTGACAAGGTTTGGTGTACCAACAAAAATAATTTTAGATAATGCCTTAGCATTTGTTTTTATGAGGATAAGTGAGTGGGAACTTCAATTTGGCATCTACCTTAGTGCATCCTAAAATGACTACCCCCAAAGTAATGGATATATAGAGTCCACAAATAAGAACTTGATAAGGATTATCAAGAGGACTATGAAATAGAATCAGAGAGTATGGCACACAAATCTAAGGACAATCTTATGGGCTAATAGAGTGACTCCCAAAGTTACCATTAGAAATTCACCATATGTCCTTTTATATGGGAGGGAAGCCATACTACCCATCTCTCTTGAGTTACCTACCTTAGAGTTAGCCCATTAGCTTGAGTTAATAGAGAGTGAACCTATGAGCACGAGGATGGCAAAGTTCATGGAGCTTGAAGAAATAAGGGACCTTACAATGAAGACACTAGAGTTACATCAAGTTCAAATCAAGAAAGCCTTTGACAAGAGATCCATAGCAAGGGAATTCAAAGAATGGGATCTAGTCCTCAAGTGGGATTGAAAAAAGGCCAAGACATGCAACAATACCAAGTTTTATAGCTTATGGAGTGGCCCTTATTTGATTCATGAATGCAAATGACATAATATTTTTTAGCTTGCCTAGCTGGATCGAGAGGTATTACCCATCCCAATCAATGGCATTCATTCAAAGCCTTACTATTAGAATATTTTGTAGCTCTTGTATATATATGAATAGTTTTTCATGATTTACTCTAGGTGCCTTATGCACATTCTTTTTTAGTTGTGTGCTTCCCTTCCCTAATTGATTTGGGCACAATGTTTGTTTTGTTCTTACTATCGTTTTTACTTCAAGAGAAGGTTTTAGAAAGGGATAGCCTTGTATCAGTTTCATATCAAATGAGAGAAAATACTTGTGACTCTGTATTCTAGATGGACCAGACAAGGCAAATAATTTGTTGTATAGTAGGAATGCAATCCCAAAAGGCCACCAGAAATGTTGGCCAAAATTGGCCTACATATGAAGCGTTGGCTTGGATGGATACAGTGTAGTATTCTAGAGAGGTCCTAGAGTGAAGTGAGAACTTGAGAAAAGTTCTTGTTGATTGAATTAATCCAATACTGGAAGGAGAAAACCACATGCCACTTATAAAATTTTGAAACACTTTAAACAAGCTTAAAGTGTAATTTAATGATTTTTGGGAAGCAAGCTTGGAAGAAGGTCTAGAATTGCAAGTTAAAGATCCAACAGGTTTCTATGGTGTTCATGGCATCCAAGAGGCATGAATCAAGTTTGATCAAAGTCTCAAAGGTTTATCAGAGCCTTGATGGGTCCAAATATGATTAACACAAGCCTAGAAGAACTAGATCTTCATGGCATGCCACACAAGAATGGACATATTAGTTTTGTTTTACATTTAATATGTGTATTTGGGAGGCCTATAAAATTTAAATAACTACATGGAAATGATTTTTTTCATGCTTTAAATATCCACTACAAATTTGGTACCTTGATGAGTTTTCTATCTCAAGATATAAGCTTGTAAAAATGATCCAATAGTGAGAGATGTGCCCGGGGATGTCAAATAAAAGCCACAAGAAGTAGCTAATGCAATGATGCCAAGTGTCAAATTCTCAATTGATCAGATCATAGATTAATGACATGTGGATAATAGCTTGAGTCAGTGGGACCATAAGGATCAATGGTGTGAGTTAAATCATGCAAATCAAGATCAATAATGAGCATAAGGGTAATAAGTCAGAGGATTTTGGGATTGAATACATGACTAAAAAATGGCATGATCATGGTGAATTAAAGGATCAATGGTATGTGTTTGATCAATAAGATCAAGATAAATAATGTGCATTCAAAAATACAAAAAAGATCGATGATGCGAATGAAGTCAAGAAGTTAGTAAGCCTAGATTGCATACAAGGTCACCACATGGCATAAACACATGAATTGAATGGAGATCTGATAGCTGGGTCCATAGAAGGAATGCAAATATCAATGATATAGGAAGCCTAAATCATAGATCAATGGTCGATGATGAAATTCAAAGCTAAGAGACTTTTGATGGAGATCAATGGAATGGATTTTGATCCAATTCCTAGGGGTATATGAGATGAGGACACATGTCAAAAAAAATAATATTCATATTTTAAAATATGATAAAGAGCATGGTAGGTATGCCACATAGGTAGACATGTTAGATCAATGGATTTAATGGACCCAGATAGGTAAATGCATAGAGCCAAGATCCAAATACAATTTAGGTTGACCCAGAGTAGATATTTCAAGTTCGAGGGCCACCATAAAACCTTAGTTTAGACCTCTGGTTTGAAAATGTATAACCCACAAGACTTAGTTTCTAAGGTTTCAATGTTATTTCATGACTATCTTCATCATTCTTTGAAGGGAATCCATGTGTATACTAAGTTATTGGCTTCTATTATGCTCAAAGGCAAGATATGTCTTTTTAGGCCTAATAAAGAGCAAAAATGGGAAATGAGCTATTGGAATGAGATCAAGTAGCTTGGTAAATATTCATTGATATCAAGACTATAGGAAAACTAATAATTGAGATTAGTTTTCATCTATAGTAGACCTATGTTTAGGGTTCAAATTAGGGGTAGAGTTGTGATTATGAAAAGAGTGTCTTATATTTTGACATAGTCATATCCTCGACAAATAGGTACCAACAATTGCTTAAAGTAGACATAATCATGGCTCAGTCAAGCCCATAGGTATGAGGATTTTGTCTTTAAGATAAAGGTAAGTGGAAGATGACATATAAATCCAAGAGAGATGTCTAGTGGTTGGAGAGTGCATATGGAGCATTCATTAAAGCTTCAGAGTCCTTGAAGACTTTTCTTCTTAGAGAACCATGACACCATCATCCTCAACAACAAAGTTTTATCTTCTAGTATTTTCTCAGCCAATGAGAAGGCTATAAGGCTATTGGGATAAATGAAGGTTAATTTGTCAATGGAGGATGAGTCCTGATTTGATCAAAATATAGTTGAGAATTCATTGGAGGATAGTGGCAACTCATTTATTGAATTTTATTGCGAGATTCTCCTCTCTTCCCCTTTCTCCTAGACCCTTCATTTCTCCCCCATTGTAAATGCTCTCTCTGATTTTAGACAGACTCTATGATTTTATAAATAAAAGCAAGAGAATCTCATATTTGACAAGGCTAATCCCTGTCAAAATTTGTAAGAACTACCTATTGAAGTAATAAGATCAATTTTTACCTACTTCTTGCCTTTAATTTGTGTTTAGTAAGCTTGTGCATGATGGCTTTGTGAAGGAGATTCTTCCATGACCATTGTCCTTCTTCCTTGCCTCTTTTTAGGTGTTTTCAAGTTAGTTTCAGGTTTGAACATGTGCTCTTTCTACCATTAATGGATGTTTGATGTGAATCTCATAATTCCTCTTCACTTCTTTGATTGCTTGGTGAGCCTAGTTTATGAAATACTTATGATTTATCTAGTTTGGGAGGTTGTGTGAATAAGGATTGTCTTATGTTGATCTAGTGTTTATTTAAACTTATGTGAGTCTCTCATTTAAATTTGATGCATCACCTTTTAACTCTCTTAATTTCCTATTCCCATTTTATAACCCTTTTCCAAGTAAAAGCATTAGTCTAGGTGATCCATCAAGAGGACGCTGACCTTCTCCAGAGGTTCAACCTCACCATAGGATACCCACAGCCTGAGGTTGCTCCAATATCATAAATGGGAGTGGGGGAGCTTGAAAAACTCTCCCACAAGGGTGCAATTCTACGCCATAATAGTAACACCAATATTTTAAGTCAAGTAACCAATATGCTCAAAAATAGAATATAATCTACATATATAATGTAATAAAATTAGATGCACTATAAGGCAAATGGAAAAAATATAGCTTCCATCACAAAGTGTAAAATCCTACATGAAAAGGAAGTTAGTCAAAATATTCAAAGTATATCTCCTTTGCAAAAAAAATCAAGGAATTCATAAAATAATTTTTATTAAAATGGAGATAAAGAAGATGTGTCAAATGCAAAATATATTTGACATGAATCAATAGAAGAAGCATCACATGAAAACTCATCAAAGTATTTAAAATATCTATTTTTTTTAGTAATCCAAACAATGTTAACCTTAGAGGTAGGAGATTTACTCATTTTTCAACAATGCAACGTGTCATGAGTGAATTTACCACAATATTTTCATGGATGTAATTTACAATATTTATAGATATGATGTCGGTGATTTCCATAATGTGCACAAGGTTTATCCTTTTGAACCAAATTATGAGCATTCAAAACAGTATAATCAAAATGAGTTACATTTTAAGTCCTTTAGTGAGAAGGATAATACAATTCTAAATTTGCATTATATGCATGCAAATCATTAAAATTGATACCTTTAAAACTTGCATTAGAAGTAAGTAAACTAGGTTCAAGAATCCCAATTTTGCACTTACCAAGACCACAATCTAAATAGCCCAAAGAGTTCATAATATGTAAATCAAGGTTAATATGAGTGGTCACATGATTTTGAGTTTTTTCTATAAGCACAATGAAGTAAATATTAGATCCATTAACACGTGTAAAAGATATAAATTTAGCATTTAAAGCATCAATAGAAAATTGCATAGTTTGCATTTGCTCAATAAAAGATGCTTGTAAAGTATTTAAAGTGTTGTTTCAAATAAACTTTGGTGTTTAAGAATGACTATATCATCATTTTTTAAAATCAATTTGATGTGTAAAATTATTAAAAGCTTAAATATAACTAATTTAAATGTAATTTTGAGTGCAATTACATAAATTTTAAGCTTGACAAAAAACCAATAATGATTTAAAAAGGAATTGCGTGAAAATACTAAACTTTAGATTGTTAGTGTAGGTTTTTATTCCATTTAATGGTTTTTCCCTACAAATATTTATTTAGCTTCCTTAGGTATATTTCAGGTCATTGTGAAAGATAATCTCACAATCATGAAGAAGTAAGGAAATGTTTATATTTCACCTATATAATGTACCTTTCTAAAGCTTTTATGGCTAATTATATTAATACTAATATTTCAATAACTTGATTGCTGAGTAATTACTTCTTTTGGTTCATGTTTAATTTATCTACTATATTCAGGTAATTTCTTTGTGCACTCAACTCTATTCAATATATCCTTGATTGTGGCACATTTTGACATGGTATCTGAGATTTTTTAGTAGATAAATATCATTGTCCCTATTATGAAATCTTGAGTTTCAGTTTTCATGTTATAAATATACCATTCATTGACCTAACATATTATAAATTCACCATCTCTCAGATTTTGTTCTTCTTTTAGGATCCTCAATAGATTTAGATTAAAAAAAGAATAAGGGAAAAGGTGTCTTTTAATAGTCATAATTCATTCAATAGATTTTCATGCAAAACAGATTGCACCATTAGATTCAAAAGGTGTCAAAACCCTAGGATCAACTATAAACATGACCTAGTTTTATGACAATTAATTTTTGCCATTTTTGGAGGGTTTTGGGGCTTTTTCGATGGTTTCACATAAATATGTACAATATAAAATCATCAAAATAAAATATTTTATATGTTTTTTTGGGTTTTTGGAGATATCTAGTAGGCATTTGGTCAATTTTAAAGAGGTAGACCAGATCTGGTGTTTTGATAAAATCAGGTTTTTTGTACCTATGTGCATAGTGGGAAACCCTAAAATTTCCAACATTATAGGAACCATTGACATATTTGGCACATTCAAAGATGCCTCTTACTTCCAATGTTTCAAACTTGATGGTTGTGAACAAGAGATGTAACCTCAACAAGAAGTCTCAGCATCAGAGCTTTTGATTACGATAATAGTCCATAATCCCAACATTGGGATTATCAACTGTCAAAATAGTTAAAAACCCTAACAATGTGAGTTTTGATTGTTGAAGCAGTACTCACCTCCCATATCAAGATTCTACACTTGGTAGTAGTCAAAAACCCTAACATGTGTAGAAAGGGGTAGAAATCATAACACATATCTTTTATTTATGAGAAAGGGTGATGATCTCGACATTGAGACTTTCATGTGCACGTGTAGTCTCAAACCTAGCTATAAGAGGGTCCTACATTCCCAATGCCAAACCCTAACATCATAAAACTTGATTGAAATAGCAGTTTAAATCCTTGATAAGTGCATAGGGACCCCCAAACTTTGATGATGACCATGTGAATGTCAAATTTAAGCTCATGAGGTGCAATCACCCAAAATAAGTCTTAACCCATGGTCATATAGGAGTTAAGACCTTGGTCACATCCGACCCAAAATTACTTAAATTTTGATCCAATGGGGTATAAGTTTTTATTGGTGAAACTTCCACTAACTATTTTATAAACTATTTGCACACCCATAAAAAATTATGCAATTATGTTTTGTGAGAAAGAAACATTCAAACGTGCACAACTTTTAGTCTACTGCTCCTTTTGAGGTGCCATTTTTTTAAAGTGCAAGTTTTTTATAGATATACACATTAGTGATATTATCATGCCTTATAAATTTGAATCTCTATAAATTCATGGATGTGTTATATTCTTAGTCTATAACACGTGTAATTCAACACATATTTCCTTTCTGTATTATGGATCTAAGTTTTATTTTGATTCTTACACCATTCAATTATCACAAGTGGAAATTAAAAGTGCAAATCCTAGTGAGTAAAAAAGGGTTATACCAAATCATGATGGGTACAAAAATATAACTAACACTTGAAGCAGAGAAGGTGAAGTGGTATAACAGAAGTGTTAAAGCTTATAGTCTTCTATGTTTGTCTGTCTCCTGACTTGCTCTTTCATATTGAATCTGAAACTAATCTAAATTAAGTGTGGACCTTATTAGAAAAATATTTTGAAATCAAAGCATCATAAGGGGTCATAAATTAGAGAATGAGCTTATCAGTTTGAGCCTAAGTGACTTTGATACAATACAAGACTTCTTCACAAAGTTCAAATCACTCAAGTTATAGTTGAAACTATGTAACATTGACAAAAAAGATGATCAATTGATTCTTTCCATCCTTTCCAAATTGGGTTTTGACTATTCTATATTTATTTCTACCTTCCATGCAACCAAGAATGTCATTAGAGCTACATGGACCATGTCATCCTTAGATGACTTTGTTGCTAACTTGAATCGAGAATAATACAAGCTCATCCAAATAGGTACACTAAAGTCTTCAAAACTGCATACCTTAATTATGAATCGTGACAAATAGAAGGCTTCTAACATCAAGGAGAAGAAACAAAACAAGAAGGACATAGTGCAAAAAAAGAGTTATAAATCTGATGCTAAGTCTAAAGCATCAAAAGAGTCCTTTTCAGATAGGAAATCCAAGAAAGAGTGACTCACATGTGGTTACTATCAGAAATTTGGACATCATGACTCCAAATGTATGAAGAAGTAAATTGACCAACTAAGAAAAATACTTGAAGCACAACATTAGTGTCCTTGATTCTTCCAATCAAATTTCATCAGCACATGAGTCTTCTAAGGGCAAAGATAGTAAACAGGGAAAAACACTTATTGTTGCATCCTAACCTTCCACATAGATTATTGATTCTGGTGCATTGCACCACGTGGCTTCATCACAAGACATGTTTTTATCCTCAGAGCCTTATTTTATCCCTTCATTTTATTGGGTGATAATACTTATGTAGAAGTTATAAGGAGTGGATCTATTGAAGTGAATGATGGAATAATTCATAATGTTCTATATATTTTCTCTTTATCCACTAATCTCTTGTCTATTTATTAGATCACTCACATTGGTTTAGGCAAGAGAGTTGAGTTCACACCCAATTCTATAGTTATTAGGGAAGAAAATAGTGACTCCATTATTGCACTTGGAAAAGTAGATCACCAATTATGATTGTATACTTTCTCACATTTTGCACCTGATCAACACTCTACTACATTTTTCACTCATTTAGATGGGTTGAGGAAATTATGGCATGAGTGATTCAACTATCTCAACTTTTGATACTTGGATCAACTCAGTTGTCATGACATGGCTTTAGGGTGGCCTTGTGTCAAGTTTTTTGATGGAGTTTCCCAAGGTTTCATACTTGGTAAGAATCCTGAGGATAAGTATGACAAGATAAAATCACAAAGAACTAAACAAATATTGGAGATTGTCCATAGTGATATTACTGGCCCATTTCCAAAACCTTCATTTAATAGGAAAAAATACATGCTTACTTTCATTGATGACTATTCAAGGTTTACTTGGGTGTACTTTATTAAGCATAAATCTGAGGTCTTAGATTGTTTTGAAAACTTTAAGGTGCTTGTAGAGAAATAGTTAGGTAAAGGCATCATGATTTTTTGCACTGATAATGGTGGTGAGTATGTTAATAACCATTTTGAGAAATTTTGTACATTAGAGGGGATTGAACTACTACGTACAATTCTATATAGTCCTCAATATAATGGTGTTGCAAAGTGTAAGAATAGGTCCTTGAAGAAAATGGTCAATTGTATGCTACACTCCAAGTCTCTTACGCTTCAGTATTGGGATGAGGCCATCAACTATACATATTATATCTATAACCAAATTATTCATAAATCATTGAATGGAGTCACTCTTTTTTAAGCATGGAGTGGTCAAAAACCCATAGTGAATCACTTCTGAGTGTTTGGATCTCTTGCTATGGACAACATTCCCCTGAATAATCGTAAAGTAATAGAACCTCAGAGTCAATCTTGCATCTTCATTGGATATCTTGAGTATGTTAAGGGATACAAGCTTCTCCATCCCACCACTCATGAGTTATTCATTGAGACTACTATTAATTTTTCATAAGGTCATTCAAAATACACACTCAAAACCTCTCCCACTTCCTAAAACACATTAGGATTTGATGATAGTTTTGATGATTCAGATCTACTTGATCAACTTCTTGATGATCTAGATTATTATTTTAAATTTGATGATGATTCCAATTCTCCTAAAATAACTTCAAAGGATGAATAATATACTTCTAACCCTATGAGAACTAGTCCTGTTTGGGATAGATAAACATTGTAAAGTGTTGGACAATGGGTTGGAGATCCATCAAATAATAAGCAAGCCCATTCACAATTATAAGATGCCCCACATGCTTTCATTGCATCTACTTTTAATCTACAATAATTTCATAAGGCATTAGGCATTCGTAAGTGAGATACTACTATGGAAGAGGATCATGGTTCCCTATAGAGAAAAAACACTTGGGATTTAGTTCCTCTTCTTAAAAAAAGAAAACTTGTTTGATATAGGTGGATCTACTAAATAAAATTTGCACTAGATGGGTCTGTAGACAAGTTCAAAGCATGTTTGGTAGAAAAAGATTCTTATCATGTACCTGACATAGAATGTACTAAAACATTCACCTTGGTTGCCAAAATAAACTCAATCTAACTCATTCTCACTATTGTCATAACACACCACTGAATGTTCATCAGATGGATGTGAAGAGTACCTTTATTCATGGTGAATTCAAAGAGGAAATATATATGGATCAACCATAAATATTTGTGTAAGATTCATCCTTAGTTTTCAAACTTTAGAAATCTATCTATGACCTCAAACAATCTCCTTGAGATTGGTATGCCAAGATGAACTCCTTTTTTATTTTATTTGGGTTCACAAGATGCTATTTTGATCCAATGTCTACATATTGTGGTAGGATTATTCACTATTGATTATAGTTATTTATGTGGATTACCTATTGATCATAGAGAGTTATTCATCCACCATCACATTAGTGAAAATTGCTTTGTCTAATAGGTTATCAATGACTAACTTAGGCTTGTTACATCACTTCCTTGGGATTGAAATTTCTCAGTCTGACTCTAGGATCACTATTGTAAAATACAAGTATGCTCTTGATTTGCTTGCACAGTTTAACATGGATAACTATAAGCCAACTACAACTCTTTTTCTATTTGGTGTAAAGCTTGAGGCTATTTTTCCATCTCCTTTGGTTGATACTACCTCAGATTGATAAATTTTTGGTAGTCTCATCTAATTTATTCACACTATACCTAACATTTCATATGCAGTGGGCATGGTCTCTAAATTTATGTAAAAACCATATGAGTTGCACTAGAAAATAGCTACGTGGATTCTCCACTACATTCAAGATACTCATAGTTTTAGGAGTTTATTGATGCCTAGAACTCTCAATTCAGGTTAAATATACTCTATCAGAAGATTTACAGACATGGGATTGAATGTGGTCTATAAAATGACCTCTAGGATTTTAGAAGCTGAATCTTCATTTAGATTTTGGGAAAAAGGATAGGAGGAAGGGAAACAAATAACACAAATAACTAAATCTAAATGATAGCGATACACCTAGATATTTGAAAAATTTACCTATAATTGCATAAAATAACATAAATCCTTAACACTATAGACCATAAAGGAGCCTAAAACATGAATTAAGATCTATAACACAAGCAAGGATCTATACTATAGAAGCAAAAGAACTAAAATAACAAATAAAGGCAATTTTCCACTTCAAATTAACACAGAACATCACATCCTCTTCATTGTATATGGGAAAAAAATATAGAAGGCCACATAGGGTACATACAAAGCACCCAAAGCACATCCATGAGGTATACCTATTAAGGTTGTAAAAATAGAAAACCTAACTATTTTTATCCTAGTGTATTACAATGGTTGCTCATAAGCTATCAAAAATTTCAAAAATAATATCCAACCCTTTAAAAAAGAAATGAGCTTTGAATAAATAGGCAAGGTGAATTCCTAAGGGAAGTGACACCTGGAGATCCTGTCACTTACACCCATGATGATGCCATTATAATTGAAAGCAGGTCTTGAGCTCATGAGTGCAATTGGCCTCTAAATCTTGGATATGGCATAATTGCATTATTTTGTTAAGGCCACTACACCTGGGAGAAACAAGGTGATACCACATGTAGAGATACACATAGATATTCACATTAACTACTTAGTGGGGCCTGACCCAAAATGAAAAGGATTTATAGAGCATGGGACTATCACATGTCAAGCTTACACTCCACCTAAGTGAAAAGAAAGTCTCCTTGAGCTGGATGTGAATCATATTACCATGTGTTAAAAATAGATGAAGGCTGGGACTTATACAAAATTTGAGGAATGGGTCTCAAAGAAGAAAGGGACCAAAAGATGAAAGGGACCAAAAAGGGATCTACCAGAAGGTACCAAAAAACTGCATATCTATTGAGTGAGCCTAAAGAAGAAAGTGAATTGTTCTAAAAATAAAAGTGTGGATTATTGATCCATAGTTCCTGGTGTCTCATAGGGGTGTCTGCCTACAAGTGAGAGAACCTAAAATCTCTAGCATTTGGAGCAGTCAAAACAAAACTACAAAGTTGGGAGGAAAGTGCAGAAAACTATAAATTTTGAAGGGACACCTACAAGGGTTCCCATTATTCCTCCTTTGGCTAGATATTCTTATTGAAATCCTAAAAGGCTCTATCCAGATCAATTATCTCCTTGAAGGAGATATTTCCCATGCCTTTAACCACTGCTAGCATCAAGCTCTAGAACTCCAACTAGATGAGTGGATATAAAATTTATTCCATCTTAGAGACATCAAGCAATCGATTAAGAGTCACAAAGATGGTTTGGTCATTCTACTTTTGCTCAAGTAGTACCTTGATTTGGTCCATGAGGAGGATGTTGTTATAAACTAAGAAAGGGAAGGGGATTCCCAACTAGATTGTTTGCTCTATGTGTCCCCACTTTTTTTGAACTACCTACTCCAAAGCATTAAGGAAATCCTTACACTTATTTTCTACCTTATTACAACCCAATTAAATTTCACCACTACCTACCTCTAGTGGGTCACCACTACTACCATCAATGCTTTGGGATAAGTGATGTAGAGATTTTGAATGAGGCTCTGTGACTCCAGGACCTTTGAGGAGATGAAAGCAATCATCTGATGAGCAAAGGTAAATACCTAAGAGGATATATTTTGTGCATCTATATTAAATGTTAATGATTTCTTTAATTTTTATAACGTTGTCTTGATCCATTCCTAATAGGATCTATATAATTGCTAGACTATGGGAAGGATCATGGTAGCCTGTGCACAAGTGATGAGGTTTTTTTTTAACTTTTCAATCTCCAGGTCCTTGATCAAGGAATCTTGATATAATTATTGATATGACCAATGTGAATCACAAAGTTTTTGAAGAATTTTAGCCAGATCCTCCTCCTTTTCTTGCAACTTGATCTTGATGGCTAATCATAGGCTAGCCTCTTCCTAAAAGTTTTTATTTAGGATGCTACCTTGGAGATCAGCCCGTGCCTTGTTGAGGTCAGTATCTTTGGCCTTAATCTCAAAATTAAGGTGGTTAACCATAGCCTTTATTTTGGAGAGGTCCATCTTGGTCTTTTATAATTTTTGAGCTACCTTTATATAGTCTATATTCATGGACTTTTGTGTTTATTTCATGAGCTTGACCTAGTCGATGGGCCAAGCCTGACTAAGGTTAAGGCCAATAGCTTGTATGGTGTAGTCTCCCAGTTGCATTTATTCCTAGGGATTGAATATTTAGGGATTTATATGGGAAATCATTAGGGATTGATGTGTATGGTCATAAAATGATTGCATATGAGCCTCAATGTTAGCCTTGGTTTTCTTCCCTCTTTTTTTTGCATGTGGGCCTCTCAAGCCACCCTTGCTATATTAAAATGATGATGGTATTGGTTTGGATCTTGGATCATATCCCACATAAAGGGGATTCTCCATGGTAATGTAAATGAAATAGCTATTTATTATAACAAGGTAGCAGACCCTACTCTTGCAAAGGTAAGTGAGTGAACGGTGAGGGTTGAAAGAGAGAAAGGTTGGTTTCTATGGGGAAAGGAGAATGGGGATTACATCATGAGGGAAGATAAGGTGGATGATGAAGGCAGGGGAGTGAGGAAAGGCATACGGGAGGAGATAAGAGTTATGGAAGAGAAGGGGTCTAGCTCTATAGAAGGTTGAGTGGTTGATGAGAAGATCAAAGCTAGGGTGGTGCCAAGTTGAGTAATGCAAGGTGATACAACCTATGGTATGACAACTAGGGTAGATGATAAAGTGATAAGGGGAACTAAAGT
Source organism: Torreya grandis (assembly GCA_037957365.1). Taxonomy (NCBI): domain Eukaryota; kingdom Viridiplantae; phylum Streptophyta; class Pinopsida; order Cupressales; family Taxaceae; genus Torreya; species Torreya grandis. The sequence continues at coordinate 402,522 of JARHVA010001168.1, read as the reverse complement.
GCTTGGTTGGGTATTAGATGATGATGAAACCTATAATGGAGATGCATAGGGGATGGGTGGTGGAGAAGGAAACATAAGTATAAAGGAGGGGATTTGTAAAATGAAGCTTTTTTTGGGGAGGAGCCAATGGAGGGTTGGAAATGGATGCCTTGAAACTCTTGAGTTGGGAGGACCCCATTACAAGGTACCTAGAAGGATACTACTATTTTTGTGGGCCTAAGGGATAAGGAAAAATAAGAGGTAAATATGTTGATGACATCTAGGTGGCCATGATCTCTATTTCTACTACTTCTTTCTTTGAAGGCACATCTCCTACCTCCTCCCCAAGAGTGATTATTTCTTCTTCTTCATTTCTTCTTATTTCAATCTTGGGAATGGATTCTCCCTTAGACATGACTTATTCTAGGTGAAAATCATACCAAATCTTGTTAAACTATTCATCTTGGTCTTCATCATATAAGCCCTCAGTTGGCTTATCTATTTCAAACTTGTACTTGGTGAAGGTAGCTTCCTTCTCTACAGTCTAATCTAATTCAGAGAGTTGGTTCCTCATACTTTTTGACAACCTTATGGCTTAAGGAAATATTCTATCATTTATACTAGGTCCACATGATTTTTGGGGATGTCCTCTATGGGTGACTTCCTCTCCTCCATGTAAGGTTGAGGTTGATGCTTGGGAGTGCTAGCGGTCTTTAAGTTAACTATGTTTCCTATAAGATCATAGTCTCATTGGTCATTTATCAAATCAAGGATAAGCTCTTATAGCTTAGTCATGAGGAAGCATCTCTAGTGCCTTTTCTACATTGTGATGTCATCTCTTGTGAAAGGGACATCATATAAGCCCTTATTCTTCTTCCCTACCCTGTAGACGGAATCCACTACATCAAGTTGGTGAGCCAATTCAAGGGACAAGGTTTTATTAGTCAGGGTATGGGAAGCCTAAAGGGCTCTTCATTGAAACCATGTGCTCAAATGAATAAAAAGTGGGTTGCTCATAACTAGTTGATGGGAACTCTATTGTTTATGAGCTAGGATTCTTGTGAATTTGTCATTCTAGAGGTGATAGCATGTCAGTTGATGTTTGAAAGAACTAGAAACATGAACTACTCTGAGAACTCATAGTAGTCCCTAATATTTGATAGGATGTGAGTCCATATGGTGATGGGGTTCATCACATTAGGAAAGACCTCTGTATTGAAGGTGTTAAGCTAGAGGTACTTGGAAAAGAACTGGGAGTTTTGGTACAAAATCAAGTGTACAAAGAAGGATGGGTACTTAAAGGTACTCATTGCTAAGAAATTATCCATCTCTATCCTCATGGTGGAGGTGATGGATTCAGTGAAGTCCATCTTGAACTCCTATCCCTTCTTAACCATATTCATAAGGTAGAGTGTGCCCAACTAGAAGTTGTCGACATTATTATCATCGTCTATGCCCAAAATGAAGGCCAACATGGATAGGGTGTCCTTAAAATTCTACATGGGGAAATTTAATATGGGCATGGGTAGAGGAGGCATCTCCATAACCTCTTATTTGAGGAGAGCTCTGAAGAAGTACACCTTACTAGAGCCCAAATAATCCCAAGCATTTTAGAGATTTTCAATGTTGCATACAGTGGCCTTCAAATTTACCTGAGCTGGAACATATCTTTGATATTGTCTACACTTATTTTTACTTGTAAATGGGCATTATTGATGATCATTCTAGTGATGATGTCATATCTCTCTACACAAAGAACAATCTCTCAGGGCATGGGTGCATATACAACACCATGGATTGTGTCAATGTGTAGTCTCATATTTTGCATTCAAAAGATCCATACTCTTTCCTATTGATCCTATCCATAATTTAGGTGTTTGTTTAGATTCTTTAGATTTTGGGCTAACTATAGGTCAAAAATATCATCTATGAAGTTAGTTACCAAAGCCCATTTTTTACATGGTCCCTTCATTACATTTATGGTATTCGACAACTTCTCCTTCGCTTGAGCAGGGGATAAAGTGTAAGATTTTATCACAGTGTGCCTAGGAGGAGGATCTCCAACACTACCTGAACTGTGGGTTCTCTATTTCAAGGGGTATTTTCCACTCCCAAATGAGGACATAAAGGTCTCCATATTTCTATTTATTCCAACAATACTTCTCTATCCCTACCTTTCTTAGACTATCTCTATGGTTCTTTGCTACCTCATTCAACCTATAGACTCTCTTTCTTCTCTTTTCAATTTGCTTGATGCTCTCTCCAAAATCACAAAGTATCAAGTACTTCATTCAAAATGAGAGAAGGGGTGCTTATGCACTAGTGCCACTAGGCGGACTCATCATGGAAATTAAAAAATGAATGTCCTCATAAATGATAAGGGTGGCACACATGCTCAAAGATCCATAAGTGAGATATTTGGTGGTGATCATCATGGGGAATCTATACAATGGATCATCTGACATAAATGGTAGGTAAGGTGGGTAGATAACCATCTTTCAGAGATTATTATGAAGATTTGGGAAGATTGGGGGAAGGACATGTGGTGATCAAAATAGTCACTTGAGCTAATGACACTTATTTAAAAATGAAATAACAAAAGGAGGAAAATAAGGCGAAGAGAACAACAATAAGGGGAAAGAAACATACGATAGAAAAAATAAAAGGAAACTAACTAATTATGTATAAAGGGGAATATGGGAAAGTTATTTGAAATGTTTTAAGTCAATCCCATTGATGGGGATTATAATGCATTACCCTCTTGGTCTTCTAATTCAAAAGAATTCCCATGTCTATCATTGATAATGCGAAATGGCCCTCTCCAAAGGGAGTCAAACTTTGCATGCTATCCTGGCTTCGTAGCTCGTTGGTCATATTTGAGAACTAAGTCTCCTAGTTTAAATTTAGGGTCCAATGACCTTTTGTTGAACCATCACTTCACCACTTTCTTTTAGATGATCTTTACATCACTTGTTTTCTCCCTTGTCCCCTAGAGTTTGAGCAATTCAGTGAGCCAAACTTTTATCACTCCATTTTTTTCAATTTCAACTAACTATAAGAGCTATCATGTAGGGATTTTTTATGATATTAGCATAATAACTTCCTTCCCATACACAAGTTCATATGGGAAACTCTTCAAGATCTATTTGGGAGTGATGTGATTATCCCATAAGGCCATCATTATGTGTAAATGCCACTCCCTCTGCTTGTCACCGCTCATCCTCTTAATCAATCTGATCAAATTTTTGTTTGTAGACTTTGCCAACCTATTCCATTATAGGTAATAATTGGAGGAAGTCTTTAGGAATATGATATTCTAAAGCATAAATTTAGAGATCAGAGATCTGAGGAAGGCATTCACATTATCAGAGATGATCATTTCAGGCAGGCTGAACCTCATGATGAGCTCTTCTAAGAAGCTAAAGATTAAATTCTCAATTGCCTCCCTTAGTGGGGTCACTTCAATCCATCGAGTGAAGTAGTCAATGGCCATCAATATCCATTTATGGCCCCTAATGAAGACTAGGTTGATCATTTTGATAAAGTTTAATCCCCATTATGCAAAGGGCTCATCAGTCATGATTGGATTGAGAGGCATGGTTGAATTTTTCCTCTTCTTAATGAAGAATTATCACTTTTATCACTTTTTGACTGCTTAGTGGCAGTCTGCAAACATGGTTGGCCAATAATACCCTACATGCATGATCTTCATCATGGTGATTTTGGTTGAGAAGTGACTATTAGGGGGATTGAAGTGCATATCATGGAGAATTTTCTCTGCTTAGGGCTTATCCACACATTGAAGGAGATCTTCATTAATTTTTTTTTGAATAGAACCCCTTAGAATAGTGTGTAGCTAGATCCTTGCAGCTTATATAAATGCCTTTTGTATGTGGGGAGGTCATCAAGATACCTACTAGTCTACATGAAGTGGACTCTATCGGTCAACCAAGACCAGTCTACTTTGAATTGGTTCATTAGGACTACTTCAGATGTGTCTAAATTCTCTGTCAGGACATCTACATTCTAAGCTAAGTACTCATAGATTCCCCTTCTGATTATCTTTGTCACTCTAACTTCTACATCATATTATAAGATCTTGGTGATCTATCTAGCCATTTTTTGTTAATCTCTCCTTCCATAATGTACTCATGAACACTAGAGTATGCTATGTATACCATTATCTTGCTTCTTACCACCAGGTGCCTAAACTTCTTAAGGCCCTTGACGATGGCAAAGGCTTCTCTCTATGAAGTTGTATTTGGTTTCATACCTGTGTAATGTTCTAGATTAGAATGCAACTGGGTAATCCTCTCTTACTTCTTCTTCCTTTTGAGTTAGCATAGTCACGAGGCTATGCTCACTCCTATAGATAGATAATAAAATATCTTGAAAAGTCATGGTTAATAAGTATGGGTGTGGTAGATATTACACTTTTGATCTCCTCAAATTTTGTTCTCCCTTTGAGTGTCCATTTGAAAACTTGATCTTTCTTTAGCATCAGGTTGATTTCTCTAACAAATTTGGTAAATTTTGATATGAATCTCCTGATGAAATTAATATTTTTAAGGAAGGATTGGACCACTTTTTTGTTTACTGATAGAGTCAAGTCTCTAATGGCCTGTATCCTCTCTGGATCAATAGTGATCCCATATTTGGATACCACGTATTTGAGAAACTTCCCTTGGGGGACTCCAAAGACACACTTCTTGGGGTTTAAGGGCACCCCAAATTCTTGGCACCTCTGGAAGACTTTTTGCAGGTGGTCAAAGTGGTTTTCTTTCTTCTTTGAAAATGTAGCGAGATCATCTAGGTAGATGAGGATGATCTCATTAATTATCCCTTTGAAAGCTATATCCATTGCTCATTAAAATGTTGCCTCAACATTAGAAAGGCCAAAAGGTATCTTCACACATGCAAAGGTTCCCCACTTTGTGGTGAAAGTAGTTTTGTGTTGATCATCTTCTTTCACCCATAACTAGTTATACCTAAAGAAACCATCCAGTAATGAAAACATCTCCACTCCTACTACCATTTGGATGATTTACTCCATGTAGGGGAGAGGGTAGTGGTTTTTCAAGTGTGAATTGTTTAGAGCTAAAAAATCCACACATAATTGGATTTCTCTGCTCTTCTTTCACATAGGGACTAGGTTAGATACCCAAGTCAAATGCTTGACAGGTATATGATCTTTGAGTTAATTAGCTTCCTTAGCTCTTAAACCATTAGAGACTCAATATTTGGGTTCACTAACCTTTTTTTTGCCTAATTGGCTTGGATCCTTTCATAAAATCTATAGTGTGCTGAATGGCCTCTCATTCATACCCCTTTAGGTCATCATAAGTCCATATGACAACACCTTTGTACTATCACAAAATGACATTAACCACTCCTTATCTCTCTAAGGAACCTCCTTTATAACCTTCAGCTTTCTTCAACCCCAAACATTGAGCTCATAATAATCACTTTTATCTACAACAAACTTGCATTTGTCTTTCTTTGCATCATCAAAATCGAAGAGATTTTCTAAGGTGATGAGACCCTTCAGGAGCTTGTTGGTTTTCAACTATATAATATGGTCTCTATAGGCTTCCTTAATCTTTGGTTAAAGTTGTTCTATGAACTCAAAATATTATTGGAGGAACATTCTAATCTGAGCACCATTTTTAAACACTTACCAGTTTTGGTCATTATTTGGGATAGTGAGTCTGATGATTACCCAAACTAATTACTCATTTATGAATAAGTCCATTACCAGGTCAAATTGGGAGCCCATTATTCATTCATCTAAGCATATGGTTTCAATGGAGAACCTTTCCAACTTCCATGCACCCTAACTAATAGAACCTTATCCCTTGAATTGGCTCACCAACTTGATGTAGTGGATTTTATCTACAAGGTAGGGAAGAATAATAAGGTCTTATATGATGTCCATTTTGCAAGAGATAAGTATCACAGTGTATAAAAAACACCAAGGACACCTCTTCATGGCCAAGCTAGTATATCTTGACCTTGATTTGATAAAAAATTGATGGGACTATGATTTGATAGGATATATAGTCAACTTGAAGACCACTAATGCTATCAAGCATCAACCTCAGCCTTACCTAGAGGAGAGGAAGTCACCCATGGAGGACATCCACCAAAATCATGTGGACCTAGTCCAAATGATAGAATATGTCCTTAATCCATGGGAGTATTTTTATACCAAGGTCCAAAAATATGACCCAACTAAAAGGTTATCGAAAAGGATGAGGAACCAACTCTCTGAAATAGATTGGACCACAGAGAAGGAAGTTGCCTGTACCAAGTACATGTTTGAAATTAACAAGCTGGATAAGGGATTATATGATGAAGACCAAGATGAATAGTTAGAGAAGACCTGGGATGAGTTTCACTTAGAAGAAGCCATGTATAAGGGAGAATCCACTCCCAATATTTAAATAAGTAGAGATGACGAAGAAGAAGTAGTCACTCTTGGGGAAGATGTACGAGATACACCCTTAGAGAAGGAATCAATAAAGATAGAGATCATGGCCACCCAAACACCTTCAACATGTTTAGCTCCTATATTTCCTTATCCCTCAGCCCCATAACAATAATAGGATCCTTTTGGGCACCTCACATTTGGGTCCTCCCAATGCAAGAGTTCTGAGGCACCCATTTTCAGCCCTTCATCAACTCCTCCCCCAAAAAAGATTTATTTTGTAGATCCCCTCCTTTCCACTTCCACTTCCTTCTCCACCACCCCATCACCCTCTATAGTTTTATTATAGGTTGCATCATCATTTACTACCTAATTGATCACTTTAGCTCCCATTATCACTTCATCATCTACCCTAGTTGTCCCACCACAAGTTACAACACCTTACACTAATCAACCTGGCACCACCCTAGCTCCGATCTTCTCTTTGACCACTCAACCTTCTATAGAGCTTGACCCCTTCTCTTCTATAACTCCTGTCTCCTCCCATATGCCTTTCCTCACTCCCCTACCTTCATCATTTGCCTCATCTTCCCTCATGATGCAATCCCCATTCTCCTCACCCCACAGGCTCCCACCTTTCTCTCCTTCAACCCTCATCATTCACTCACTTACCTCTACAAGAGTAGGGTCTACTACCTTGAAGCAATAAATAGATATTTTATTTACATTTATATGAGGAATCCCCTTTATGAGGGAGATGATCCAAGCATTGAACTGATACTAATAATAGGTAGACACAACAAGGGCATCCCAAGAGGCTCACATGTAAAGAAAAAGAGGGAAGAAAGCTAAGGTTGATGTTGAGGTACATATGTGGTCATTTTATGACCCTACAAAACAATCCCTAATGGTTTCCCATTTTACCCCCTAGGTAGTCAAGTCCCAAGAACAAATTCAATCAAGAGACTATACCTTACAAGTCATCATCCTTAACTTTAATTAGGTTGTGATGAAATTACTTAGATGTTTCCATAGAATGATTTTATATCGCACAAAATAAATAAATATGAGAGATCACACAACAATAATTGATAGCAGAGTAAAATATTGGATAATATATCAAAGCCACTTTGAGGGGACAACCTCTAAAATAATGCACTAATAGAAGAATCCTTAACATAATGATCAAAGACTAACCACTACCTCCTATATATAGTCTACTTAGCCATGGTTATTCCATAGGCTGAACTAACTAAGAACAAAGAGAAATGCAACAAGAATATAAAAGAGGTATGTAAGCCATAATTTGACCACACATATCCCAAGACATGCTAAAGGTTAAGGGCATAACACAAGTCTGGCCCACTGATGGGGTTAAGCTCATGGAAGAAACACAGAAATATGTGACTATAGACTATATAAAGGCAACTTGACATTTACAAAAGACCAAGCTAGAGCTATCCAAAGTAAAGGCTACAGTTGACCACCTTAATGTCAAGGTTAAGACCAAAGATACTAACCTCAACAAGGCATAGGTTAATTTCTAAGGCAACATCCTAAATAAAAACTTCCAGGAAGAGGCTAGCCTACAATTAGCCACTGAGATCAAGCTGTAAGAAAATGAGAAGCTAGATAAAATTCTCCAAAAAATTTGTGATTCACATTGGTCATATCAATAATTACAACACTAGATGCAACAAGACTCCTCAATCAAGGACTGGGAGATTGAAAAGTTGAAAAATAACCTTACTGCTCATGCATAAGCCACCATGATCCTTCTCATAGTCCAATAGCTGTACATATCCTATTGAAAATGGATCAAGACTATAGTAGCAAACTTGAAGATAAAAATAACCTTCATTGTTGATGTATAGAAGTTGTCCTCTCAGGTAAGCACCTTTGTTAATCATATGATTGCTTTCATCTCCCCAAAGGTCTCAAAGTCATAAAGCCTCATTCAAAATATATACAACACTTTTCCTAAAGTGTTGATGACAGTAGGGGTGACCGACTGGAGGTAGGAAATAATGAAGGTTAATGAATTCTTGTGTTGTAATAAGGCAACAAATAAGTGTAAGGCTTTTTTTAATGCCTTCAAATAGGTAATTTGAGAAAACTGGGGACACATAGAGCAATTAATCTAGTTGGGACTCCCCATCCCTTTCTTGGCTGATAACAACATCCTCCTTGAGGACCAAATCAAGGTACTACTTGAGCAAAAGTAGAATGACTAGAATATCTTCATTGCTCTCAGTTGATCACCTAATGTCTCTAAGGTGGAGAAAATTTTGCATCCACTCACCCAGTTGGAGTTCTAAATGTTGGCTATGGTTGAAGTCTTGGGAAATATCTCCTTCAAGGAGATAATTGATCTGGATAGAGCCTTCAAGGCTCTTAAAAAGAAGATCCAACCAAAAGAGGAAGAATGGGCACCCTTGTAGAAAACCCTTCAAAAATTTTAGTTTTCCACACCTTCTTCTCAACTTTTCAATTTTGTTTTGACTAGTCCAAATTCTAAATCTTTTGGTTTCTTTCTCCCATAGGTGGACACCCCTATGAGTCACTAGGAATTATGGATCAGTAATCCATGTTTTTATATTTATAGTAGTTCACATTCTTCTTCAAGATTTCTCAATACATACTTATTTCCTTGACACCTTTCGATGGATGCTTTTTTGGTCCCTTTCATCTTCAAGCCCCATTCTTCAAATTTTGCCTAAGTCTCAACATTCATATATTTTCAACATGTGGAAGTACGATGCTCATCCAAATCAAAGATACTTTATTTTCACTCAGGTGGAGCATGAGATTGACATGTGGTGGTCCTACACTCTCCAAAGCCTTTTCATTTTCAGTCAGGGCCCACTAAGCAATTAATGGGAAGATTTATGTGGTTCTCTACACATGGCATCACCTTGTTTCTCCCAAGTGTAGTGGCCTTAATAAAACAATGTAATTAAACCATATCCAAGATCTAGAGGCCAATTATACTCATGAAATTTGAGACTTCCTTTCAGTTGAAATTACATCATCATGGGTGCGAGTGAGGGGATCTCTAGGTGTCGTTTTCCTCAGGCATTCACCTCACCTATTTATTCAGAGCTCATTTTTTTTGTAAAGGGTTGGTTATTATTTTTTTAATTTTTACTAGCTTATGAGAAACCATTTTAATACACTAGGATAACAAGATTTAGGCTCTTTATTTTTGCAACCTTAACAGGTATACCTCATGGATGTGTTTTGGGTGCTTTGTATGTGCCCTTTGTGGCCTTCTATATTATGTTCCCCATTTACAATGAAGAGGATGTGATGCTCTGTGTTAATTTAAATTGAGAAATTACCTCTTTTTTTTATTTTAGTTATTTTTCTTCTATAGTATAAATCCTTTATTGCATTATAGATCTTAATTCATGCTTTAGGCTCCTTTATGGTCTATAGCGTTACAAATTTGTGCTATTTTATGCAAGTATAGGTAAATGTTTCAAATATCTGGGTGTATCATCATCATTTAGATTTAGTTCTTTGAGAAAATAAAATTTTAGATGTCTAAAACTCTCACTTCAGGTTAAACAACCTCTATGGGAAGCTTTACAGATGTGGGACTGAATGCAATCTATAAAATGACCTTCAATATTTTAGAAGCCAGATCTTCATTTAGATTTTGGGAAAAAGGATAGGAGGAAGGGAAAAAAATAACACAAAGAACTAAATCTAAATGATGGTGATATGCCTAGATATTTGAAACTTTTAATTATGATAGCATAAAATAACATAAATCCCTAACACTATAGACCATAAAGGAGCCTGAAGCATGAATTAAGATCTACAATACAAGCAAAGATCTATACTATAGAAGCAAAAGAATTGAAATAGAAAATATATGCAATTTTCCACTTCAAATTAACACAAAACATCACATCCTCTTCATTGTTTATAGAGAATAGAATATAGAAGGCCACAAAGGGCACATATAAATCGCCTAAAACACATTCATGAGGTATACCTATTAAGGTTGCAAAAATAGAAAACTTAACTATTGCCATCCTATCGACCTCTACATTTGTGGTTCTTGGGATAATATAAATATTGAAGGCCTAAAAAGCTTCATTTAAGTCCCATACATGGTGGTGGTAATATCTCATGTATACATTCTTCACAATCGTTACCACTACTACTTATCTTACTACTAATTCAGAATCACCGAATACCATTAGTTGTTTGATGCCCATTCATTCAGTGAGGCCAAGGCAATGGTCTAGGACCTTATATTTGGCCTCATTATTTTTATAGGCAAACTAAAATTGAAAGGCCTAGAGGGTATCTTTTCTAGAGGGGATGTTAGATGGATATATGCCCCAAAGCTAGTCTTGCATTTTTTACCATCAAAATGTAGCATCCAGAAATCAGACTCATCCCTAAACTTATCACTTTGATCTCACTACTTTTTCATAATCTTGGGGATAACATATTCTTCATCATAAATAACATAGGTTCCAAGGCCCATCGCATCAAAGTTTATGAATGGGTCACTTTAATAAATTCATTAATCATGGCCTCCTCTTAAGGGCTTTTGTTGTCAGTTATCCCTTCTAGTCTAACAATAGATAACTACCAATATTGGTGGTGAAATCTCATGACAAACATAACCTGATAATGGGTGGGATGTCTATCACTATAATGTCTTATGGCACAATGATGCTCGAACAAGAATATAATGTGAGGGGAAGGGCCCAAATTATGCCTAAGGTTTGAACCTTCTTCTTATATGACTGCATCACCCCTTTATTTAAGGGTTCATATTTCAATTGTAATGCCTTAGATATATCTTTGGGCATCATCATGATGATTTTTCTTGAGTCAATCATGTAATTATGTAGCAAAATTTTACCCATGATCAAATTCAAGTAGAGCACGGTGGGTTTTGTTTTACTAACCCCTTGGTATTGATGAATACAGATGGTACTTGGGGCTACATGACCACGTTGACTTCCTTCCCTTTTTCCTTTATAGGCTCTGTAGTCAACTTTATTTGTGCAAGATTCTTCTTCTCCTCTAAGACCTCCTTCAGTAGAGTCTTTTATTTGGGGATAGATAGGACATACCAAAGGGAGACGTTAGTTGATACCTTCTTCAACTGTGCAACCATGTTATACAAATTTAGAGGTGGGAACTTAGGGTCTTTTACCTTACCCTATACCACCTCACATCACTTTAGATAGACTATAGTTAGGGGTTATGGTGTTAGAGTATTTTAGAAGTTACTTTGGGCCTTATAGAAGCCTTGGGGCCTTCAACTAGCCTTTTCTTGGAACATGTATAATAGTCTGATTAAACCTATAAAGCTCTATATACTCATTGGAAAAAAATACATCCTCGCCTTCCATCTAGGAGAAAAGTGTGTGATTTGAGGCTATTTAGTCCTCTTGATCTAGGGACATACCTTGCATTTGTGCCATCAACATGACATCTTTGACTCCTAGAGATTTGTATGTATAAGTTGAGTCTAGTACATTCCCTTATCACCTTTTCTCAATGAACTTCTATTATAAGTTACCCCTTGGAAAATTTTGGGGTCCATGGGGTTTATTGTAGGGGAAACACCATGATTTGGAATCATTTTCCAAGTTATTTTGACCAGCCACTAGCTCTTTATTTACACTTGGAAATACTATGTGTAAAGGGTGTGGGACCACAACCATCTAATTTATGGGCTACATATAGTGGTTTGAAGCTTGGTGGTTTGATTTTTGCCTTTCCTGATATTGATTTTATTGGTAAGGTGGTCTTCTCTCTTTGTAGTTTTTGTAAGAAGGTTTTGGAAGCACGACCTATTGCCTATTTAGATTAATTATCTCATTAGAGAATTTCCTCAAAATACTCTTCATATCATTCATTTCAAATACCAATGAAGACACAATAGATGTGATTTATTGAGTGGGTGGGTACACATATATGGAAGGGAGTGGGGTTCTTGAGGTGCTCAGGATCTTTGCTTGTAGAGGTATAGATATTTCAGGGAACATCAGCATCGATGATCGAGGAGGGAGTCTTCCTACATCTAGTAGGTTATTCTCAACCCTTATCATGATGTCATATGCATGATTGGATCATGAATGCAATATCCAAATTGAGGGATTTGAGATAGAACACAATCACCATGCCCATGGGTGGTTGAGCCATCAATGGGATTCTTTGCCAGGTCTTTTTGAACTTGGTATTAAAGTCAACCATAGCCTTTTGTGAGGATCTCTTAATGGCTATTAACTTATGTAAGAAGGATAATCAGTCTACTTTCTCTTTGAAACATTCAAATAACTTGCTACCTAGGTCATCCTAGGTCTTGATTGAGTTGGCTGACAAAGATTGGTACCAGTCAAGAGCCCACCCTTTGAAGGAGGCTACTAGTAGATTTAGGGATATATTTTATGTGTTGACATAGTGTATGGTACACAATTATCCACATCTCAGAGGTGTTCGGTCACCATCTTGAAGTCTTCTCCTAAAACCTTGGGAAGTGCCTTCAAAGCATTGGTAAGGATTGGATCCTAAATGGTTGGGGGTGTTAGAGGGATTTGTGGGTTGCCACTATCCCATGACACAAAGTTCCTTGGTGGGCCTGGATATGCCATTTGTTGTTGTTGTTTTGTAGCAAAAGACCTTGAATATCTTTGGTGAGCAGGAACTCCCAAATGTGGAGTTAGTATATTTGAATTATTTAAAGTTTGTGATCTTGTTATGTGCCTATGGATCATAAACTCAAGCTTCTAGTTGATCAAACTAGTAGATAGGGTCCTACCAAGCATGCCAAAAAAGAAAAATATTGATGCCTAAAACTCTCACTTTAGGTTAAACAACCTCTATGGGAAGCTTTATAGATGTGGGACTGAAAATGGTCTATAAAGTGACCTTCAAGATTTTAGAAGTTGACTCTTTGTTCAGATTTTGGGAAAAAGGGTAGAAGGAAGGGAGACAAATAACATAAAGAACTAAATATAAATGATGATGATATGCCCATATATTTGAAACATTTACTTATACTTCCATAAAATAACACAAATACCTAACACTATAGACCATAAAGGAGCGTGAAGCATGAATTAAAATCTACAACACAAGCAAGGATCTAAACTATAAAAACAAAAGAACTGAAATAACAAATAAAAGAAATTTTCCACTTCAAATTAACATAGAACATCACATACTCTTCTTTTTAGATGGGTAACATAATATAGAAGTCCACAGAGGGCACATACAAAGTGCCCAAAACACATTTGTGAGGTATACCTGTTAAGGTTACAAAAATAGAAAACCTAATTATTGTTATCCTAGTGTATTACAATGGTTTCTCATAAGCTAACAAAAACTACAAAAATAATAACCAACCCCTTACAAAAGAAATGAGATCTGAATAAATATGTGAGGTGAATGTCTGAGGGAAGTAACACCTAGAGATCCCCCCACTCGCACCCATGATGACATCATTACAACTAAAAGGAGGTCTCAAGTTCATGAGTGTAATTGGCCTCCAAATCCTAGATATAGTGCAATTGCATTGTTATGTTAAGGCCACTATGCCTGGGAGAAACAAGGCAGTGCTCGTGTAAAGAACCACATCAATCTTCCCATTAACCACTTAGTGAGGCCCAACCTAAAATAAAAAGGCTTTGGAGAGCGTGAGACTACCACATGTCAAGCTTGTGCTCCACCTGAATGAAAAGAAATTCTCCTTGAGTTGAATGAGCATCATACTACCACATGTTAAAAATGGATGAAGGCTAGGACTTAGGCAAAATTTAAATAACAGGGTTCGAAGAAGAAAGGGACCAAAAAGGGATCCAATAGAAGGTGTCAAGGAACTGCATATCTATCGAATGAGCCCGAAGAAGAAAGTGAACTGCTCCAAAAATAAAAACATGGATTACTAATCCATAGATTCACTATGGAACAGGCATTGATGTTGAATTAATTAGTTATATGGATTTAGATTGTGCTGGTGATATTTAGAATCGTAAGTCTACTTCAGGCTATAGTTTCTCCCTTAGTTTAAGTTTGATTTGTTAGTCAAGCAAGAAGTAGAATGTTATTGCTTTATCTTCTACAAAGGTAGAATACAAAGGAGTTTTTAATGTGTCCACTGAGGCTATTTGGCTTTAGGGAACTCTCACTAAGTTTAGCATCTATTTTTTATGATCAAAATTTATCTTTTATGACAACCAAAACACAATCTAGATCTGTAGGAATATGATTCTCCATCAATAGACTAAGCATATCAAGATTTACATGCATTTCATTCAGGAGCTCATCCATGAACAAGTCATTGATCTACACTACATCCATATAATGGAGTAAATTATTGATATATTCACCAAACCTTTCACTATGAATAAGTATCTTCATTTTCGAGCTCTTCTTAGTCTCATGTAGCTCCAAAATCCTTTTTTGGCGGGGGGCATTTTATTGTACTTGGGTACCTCATCAGGGCCTTGTGATAGGACCCAATTTTACTACCCACCTAAACTATGCTTAAGGGGGGTGTTATTATAGGTTTTTATTCTATTTAATAGTTTTTCCCTACACATTTAATTAGTTGGCTTAGGTGTCTTTTTAGGTCATTATGAAATATAATATCATATTCATGAGGAAGTGAAGACATGTTTATATTTCACTTAGATGATGTACCTTCCTAAATATTTTATTGCTAATGATGCTAATGTTAATATTATAATTATTTAATTATTGAGCAATTATTTCTTCTGGCTCATGTTTGATTTTGTTACTACATACAGGTAATTTCTTCATGTATTTGATTATATCCAGTAGATCCTCGATTGTGGCCCACTTTGACATAGATTAACTTGTAAATGTAAGTTCTCTTTAAAATTAAGCTATATATTTATAAAAATCAAACTTGGTTTGACAAAAACTTTAATTTTAAAAGAAATAATTCTTAAACCAAAATAAGAAGCTTGATTGGTTTAAAAAATAATAACCATAAGGTTTGTTTTAAAAAACTTTTTAAAAGTCAAATAAATGATTTAATTAAGAATATACCAATGATGCTAAATTAAGATTTACATCGTGAGTCATCTAAAAAAAAATATTATTAAAGTAATTTTAATGTTTGGTATGAGAAAAGACAAATTACCATTTAAAATGGAAAACCCTTTTCATTCCATGAGAGAGAAAAGACATGGAAAGAAAGACATCACAAAGAAACATGAGAGGCCTCACTAGATTAAATATAGTTTAAAATTCCATTTAAATTACTTTAAAAAACCATAATGATAGAAATCCCATACCAAAACCAAAAGTGTTACTCTTTTGAATTTTTTGTTTTAATTGTAAGTAGGATTAAAAAAACTTAAATAATATACCATGAAAGAATATTGTCAAAGATTGAAATAGAACATTGAATAAGCAATGAAAAAACTTAAATAACAATGTTATCATGAAGTTAAGGCAAGAGATTTGACAAGTGGAGAAACCATCAAATGGAGAAAAATGCCACAATCTATTGAAAGTATTTCAACAATGAATTTATAAGTAAATAGTAAATAAAAGCTAAAAAGAAAGAGAATGGGCTTAAGCCAAAATAGTATCACAAATATACAAGAGCAAGATTATAGACCAATATTCTAGTGTATTGTGTTGAAGAATGATAGAAGAAAGCTCTTTCAATAGATCTAGGAGGAAAAATGAGTTACATGAGCAAGCTTCATATGTGTGCCAAGTGTCTTAATCCTCATACAAATGAGGAGAATGTGTGTGACATATGAGGAGAGAAGTTACTTGTGAAAGTAACTCCCTAATATTACAAGTGGACAAGAGAGGTGAGATCCACCTTATAAATCTAGGATAATTGCATAAATAAGTATAATAAATACACACATAATCAAGACTTATGATAAAACTAAATTAACCTAAAGGACCCAAATAAGATTAATTATCCAAAAACTATTGTAGTAAATGATATTTTGATGTCACATGTCCTACTACCCTACATATATCTCAGAACTCTATTTTGACTTTAAGGCAATCATTCCTATGATGCTCTTATTTTTTGTACTCCATACACCATATGCCCAACTTGAGTTTGTTATTTTCATGAAGTTAATCCATTATTCTTATAAAATCATTTATTTTTGTCTCAATTTTAGCACCAGTTGATGGAGCATCTTCACAATTTGTAATTCGATCTACCTGAAGTGCAGTTGCTCATGCATCAACCTTAATAAAGAACTATGATTGCATAATGAAAAACCTAATCATTGATCACAATCCTTCCATAAACCAAGAAACCTTATCTTTATCTTCCAAAATGAATTCAACTTTGTTTATGACATCTAGGAATTTATGATCATAATCCTTAACTGATTCTCCACTTCTTTGTCAAATCTTTTTAAGACCTTGAATAGTCTGGCTGTCATACTTCTTCATTTTGAATTCTATGATTAATTTTTCATTGACCTGTTAAAGACTTAAGAAAGGAACATCTCTTTGGCATATAAATTTTATATCTTGACCTATTAAGGCCCGACAAGCTCACACTTTTTCACAACTCTCATCACTCCCTTAACCTATCATTTCATGTCACAGGTTAATAAATATTACTTAGGGTCAGAAGACCCATCATATGGTGTGAAAGTAATGAAAATTCTTATGTTTAAGAACATTCTTTGTGTACTTGTAACTAATTTTAATGGCTTCTATGAACTAGCCTTTATTGGTGTCTTAAAGCTTATTATGAAATAAAACCCAACCTCTTCTAACTTTTTATTTATTATTTTTTGAGTCTCTACGCTAAGTTTACCAAATTTATTTGTAAATGAATCAAACCAATGTCCACATATCTCAGCCTTTGCACTTTTATTTCTCCTTTTTTATGATAAAATGGGTTCAAGGGATGCGTACTCATGAAATGAATGATCTATGTATTCAAATTCTTTTATCTGTGACCTTGAACCTGCAATAATCCTATGATATTACATAACTTCCTCCAAAGAATATTATTTATCTATTTTAAAAAATATCCTTCCTTATAACTATGATCTACCACTCTCCTCTAACTACTTCGCTTCTACTCTAATTTTCTCTTTCTCTTCACTTTGCTTCATATGCTCTATATCCCTATATTTTTCTCTTCTTTCTCGATCCCTTTCATTCTTTACTCTGTATAGTATCCAACTTATGTAGATCATGTAGCCTCTCTTTGGGATCCCTTCTCTTCTACATCCTTTATTTTACTCCTAATCCTATTCACATTTACATTTAAGTTATATTGTTAATTCCACATTCTTTGTTGTTGTAACACTCTTTGTAATCTCATAACTTTATTCTCACTATGATTCTTTTCATATTCCATATTATGTGTCAATTCTTCATCATTCACTCCTACATCACACAAACCCCCATAACACCTAAAATAACTACTCCATGTTGGTAGGGGTAGACACCATTGAATTTTCAATAAATAAAATCTTGATAAGAGTAAGTAATCACTGAAGAAACTTTCCTCAGATGCCTCTCACAAATAGGTCATATGCAGATTCAAAATCTAGATATCCTTATACATAAAATTATGTAATATATCCATCGATAGTAGTTTTTATCCAATGATCTATCATACGAGTCTATTCGGTATCTATTCTTCATAGGTTTTCCAATCTCTCTTCTATTTAAGCTGGAAATTATGTCCTTCGCAGTTAAAAATAATAGTATTCCAATCTTGATAACCATGCACTTAGTAGTCTAAATAATTCACATAGTAAAATCTCATATATTTTGCCATAAATGTGTTTGTGAATATATTCTTATATATAACTCCCTGTTCTTCTTTTTTGTTCTTATGAAAAATTTTGAATTCATTCATCGAGCCATTTCTCCATGTCTCTCTGCCCTAATAGGCATCCTAGCATGTTTAAAGAATTCACGCTCACTACACCATTCCTGGAAAATCCATCAGAACATGTTAA
The DNA here is from genome assembly GCA_037957365.1 of Torreya grandis. Lineage (NCBI taxonomy): Eukaryota > Viridiplantae > Streptophyta > Pinopsida > Cupressales > Taxaceae > Torreya > Torreya grandis. The sequence goes on along the minus strand of JARHVA010001168.1, from coordinate 384,144 downwards.
TATAGGGATAGTTGTGCAAAGTAGGAATAAAATCCCAACATAGATATGATTTTAGACTTAACAAAGATACTATTCAGTTACATATGATGTATTTAGGTAAGAGAACACAATCTTAATAAATATAGAACATATTGTATTACTCTACTTGATTAAACTAATTTAAATAAATAGATCATTCATTGTGCACATAATAATGATAAAAGATATTTATGAAAAAAATATTATAAAAATATATATTAATCTCTATCACATTGGAAATATTTTACAAAACAACTAAGAGCTATATATAGAGCTTTTTCAAGGTGTTGTCACTTTATATTCTAACCTTTTGATACAAATAAAATAAAGACTCTTTGCATTTTGAAGACTCTTGACATACTTTAAGTGCTGAATATATAGAAAAAGAGATACAAAATAAAAAATAGTGTGAGTCGCACATGTCCACCAATTACACTCTATGATTTTGTAGCCCTATTTATTATAAATAATATTCCTAACTTTTCAAAACCATTTTTCATCAAAATTGATGCATCAAAAAGTGACATTGAAATTAATACAGGAGGGTTGACCCCTTGCATTCAACATCAAGACACTTATGAATTTTTTTTTGCTTATTCCACATATGAGTAATAGATGCAAGATATACTTCATCTCATTAATAATTGGTACCCTTACCTATTCAAGATACATTTTTGCATTAAAAAAGATCACCATAGCCTCAAGTACTTCTTGGAGTAAAGAGTACCTTTGCCTAGAAGTGGGTATCCAAATTAATGGGATATGACTATGAGATTATCTATAATAAGGTTAAAGGATATGTTTTCATAGATGCATTATCTCATAAATATGAATAACAAATAACTTTGTGTGCAATGTCCTTCTCCGTGCTAGATTAGGTGCATCATGAATAAGAAGAATGGTCCCATGACACCCTGATTCAACAACTCACTTAGGAAGTGACCACTAACCCTACCTCTTGACTAAATTTCTCTTAGGATTTTTAGTATTAAAATTACAAAGGATGTTTTTTACTAGCACCAAGATCCATCAGTTAGCCACTCATGGTTTCAAAAATCTATGAAAGGATTTGCCTAAATTTTTTTCTAGGAAGGTATTAAACAAGAAATCAAATATTTTTTGGTAGAATGTGAAATGTATCAGTGAAAAAATTGGGAAAATATCTTCACCTCGATAATCCTCCAACCCTTTCATATCCCTATCTGGGTATGGTTAGATATTTCCATGTATTTTGTTGAGGGACTACCCAAGTCAAGTGAGATACTAATTATTCTCATGGTGTGGATTGGATTTCCAAGTATGCCTAATTTACACCCTTGGCCATCCTCCTACTACCTTTATACTATTACTCAAAGCTTTCTCGATTAAATATACCCCCTCCATGGGTTACTTGCCTTAATTATGTGTGATCATGATTCCAGTTTTAATAGTCATTTTTGGAAGGAATGTTTCCACTACTGTGGAACCTAATTTAAAAAAGAGTTATGCTTACCATCTATAAATTGATGGTTAAATTAAAATTATCAACAAATTATTAGAGATATATTTATGTTGTTATTCATCTTATTATTAGAAACACTAGGTAAAGTGCTTACCACTTTCTATGTGGTGATACAACTCTACATACCTCATTGCCACCATGAAGACCATGTATGAGGTCATTTATGATTAACCAATACCTTATATTTAGACATACCTTACATGTAGATCCAAGGACTAGGAGTTGATGCTATATTCTACACACATGAAATTATCCTTAAAAATCTCAAACATGGCCTCCATCTAGCTCAAAACTACATGAAGCAACATGTCAATCAACACCACTCAGACCGGGCCTTTGATGTTGGTGACATGGTTTTTTCTGGCTTAAAACTTATAAGCAACCCTTTTTGAAGTTGAAGGGTCATAAAAAAAAAATCACAAAATTCTAATGGTCCTTATAAAGTGTTTTCCAATACTAGTTCCGTAACATACAAGTTGAAACTTCCTTCCTCTTCGAAGATCCATCTAGTTTTCCATGTTTCATTTTTTAATAAGGTCATTGATCAACATTTTCAAGCCCGAAAAACTCTCATAGAGCTTGACACTAAAGGATATATCCTAATAGAACCTGAGTCCATCCTCTACTTGAACTCATAGTAGCTCCCAAATCATATTATCGCTAAGATTTTCTTATAGTGGCATGACATGAAACTAAAAGACATAACATGTGACCCTACCCTAATTACAATAATAGTTTCTTCATCTCAATTTTTGAGGACAAATTTATTTTAAGTAGGATGGCATGTTAGGACCCCTTCAGCCTAACTATTTTAGATTTTATAAGGTATTATTAATAAAATCTTGGATGCATATACTTTTTAAGTCATCCTATTTGCTATTTTTTATTATCCCACATGTATGGGAGGTAGTAATTGTCTTGTGTAAAATAGATTAAATAGAGGGATTGTGTAAGAATAAATATCATCTATCAAATATTTTGTATTGATTTTTACTCAAATGAGATTTCCCCCTCGAAGAGGCTTGTGATACTTTATACTAATATTCTATCATTTCAATACAATATTGTTATTCTCTTTCTATTTAGTGTGTATTGATTATATATCTGTTATTATATTCATTTGTCAGATAGCAATTTACTAACATAATTTGTCTATAAACATGATGCTATTTAATATTTATCTTAATGAAATTACCAACTTATACTGTGAACTTTAATAACTACATGTAACATCATCGACACAAAATCTTGTATTCAAGACCATGTTTAATATAGATGTCAACTACCTTAAATGTAAAAAGAGTATCCCATTTCCACCTATAAATAAAAAAAATTAGATGGAATTATTTAAGAATAATATGGTAAATTATTTTTTTCCACTTTTAGCTTTCTACACAATGAAAAACAAGAGAATTTACATGTATCAATTATTTGGTTAGCAATTAAACCAACTCAAAATGATCTGAATTCACTAGTTGACATCTTCATAATTATTAAATATTTTTTTAATAACTCAAATGTATAATACAAAGCTAATGAAGCCTCGATGAAATCCATTTACATATTTCAGATATAAAATATGATTTTAAAAAAATCAATAAAGAATGTGTGTGTGGAGCTGTTTATATATAAAGTAAATATATTTTTTATCAAAATAAAATTAAAAAAAAAATTAAATTACCCAATCAAAATACAACTAAATACGCCATCAATAAATTACCTTATATTTACCCTATAGTTATCCATCTCTACTGAAATAAGTATGTTCATCTAATAATAATGTCTTGACTAAAACTCTCAATAACTTTTTAAAAATATTTAATATATACAACATGAGGAAAGGTTTGAACAAAATTTATAACATTTACATGTAACACGCTTTATCTAGGTAGAATCCATCATCAAAGTATTCAAAAATAAGGAAAAATAAATTGGATCCATCATCAAAGTATTCAAAAATAATTGTAGTGATTTATTATATATAATTAGTCCAAATTGGTTGAGAATCCCAACCATGTATGGCTTAGACTTTTTCCCTACCCACCCCAACTATTAGCTTAGGTGGTATTTAAAAATTTATATAAAGAGAGAATCTAAAGCACCTAGGATTTTCATTAAAGCTCACTTGGCATGCATATTTCAATTAATATTTTATTGAAACATGGCTATAATCCAACAATTATTAATAGTTCTTTACTTTATTTTTAATCTTTAGGTTAAAAAATGTTTTAATCTTAGAATTTATAATTATTTCCCACATTTTTCCAGATAAACCTTTCTATTTGAGGACTTACATATGAGAGTTTATTAAATATTGTACACAACCTTACCTTTATTTTATACTTTTATTTAAAACTATAAGTTCTTAGTGTTTGCTTGTGTAAATATAGGTCTTATCTTAAAAATAACATGTTATTTACAAAATTTATGAATAAAATTAATAAGAACATGTTGTTTACATCATTTATTAATATCTTACAAAATTATTCATTAAATATGAACTCATTAAACCTTTATATGCTTTGGCTTTTCCTTCAAGTGGTTCTTCACTTATGACCTGATTTATCTTACTAAATTTTCTACAATAGGTATTATAGTGGAATCACATATTTATAAGGATAGGTTGTTTACAACCCATATTAGACCCTTATTGATTTATTTTTTTTACATTTCATAGGGTAATTACCCATACCTTTCTAAGCTATGGTTTTCTAGCTTTACCTCAACATACTACTAGCAATGTAAGGATTGTTTTAGACAAGTTATTTACAACCTTTTCATTCACTTTCCATATGGATAGCAACTCATTTACAAACTATTATTAGTAAGATAAGGTTCTTTAGTATATTACATATCTATTCCTTATTCATTTTTAGATCTCAGTGTATGACAAGGTTTTAAATTGTCTTGAATAAAACTTGTTCTTCATACAACCATTAAATGTATAGAATTTATGTGATTATGTTCCTTAAGCTTGATAATATGGGGTTGCCCTAGAGTGAAAATTATTATGAAATAAAATTTAAATGCTTCATAATAATTAAATTTCCTTGAAAGAAGTGTATGTATATAAAGCATAGTTCTATACCTTATAATTTAATATAGCATTCTATCAATAAGTAGACTTGGGATTCCTTATATACCTACACTCTTAGGGGTTTAATTCGAGCTAGTCCCATTTAAATTAAGAGAAATGCATATAACCTCTAGGGTATAGGTTTAGTTTGAAAAATAACTAGAAATCATGCATTCAACTCACATTCCATTCAATATTATAATTCCATTTAAGTTTTTCATTTTATTTTGGAATGTAAGTATAATAATTCAAATATCAAATCCAAGCTTGTTCGATAAACTTATTTACTCTTTGATCTAAAACCCTTCCTTTTCTTCCTCATTCCTAATCATATTTTCTTCCTTTTTCTAATATTTTTTGTTTTCTTCAAAACTATAGTTTCCATATTTTTATTTAAAAACCAACAAAATAGAGACAATCATGATTGCATATTTTTCATAATTCTCCTTGAAATTCTTAATAAATTATACAAATTATGCATGATCTCATAAATATAAGGAGGAATGATGGATTTTACTAAATCCACTTATGACTACAACATCTAGTCCTCTGTTAAATCTTCTCCCTCAATCCTAAATCATGTCAGCCATAACTTTGAATGATTGTAAGAAAAAAACCTAAACTCTCATTTACTTAATTTTTGGTGTCAACAAACTTGGGTTAAGGTTCGGTGTTAGGGCTAGGATTTCCTCCCACCCCTCTTTTTTTTAATTAACTTAATTTATTTATATTGTGAAACGCGATAATTAAAAATGCAAATTCTTGGGAGGTGGCATTTAGGCCCCTTCATATAAGTTATGTTATCATTGTGTCCCTTTTCCATTTAAAACCTTTTTTTGTGCTAAAAACACTTAGGTCCTGACTCAATGCTCAAGGCTAAAATAGTGAAAATCTTAATTTAACCAAGCTCTATTTTTACATAATAACATTAGTTTATTAACAACTTAAACATAGATTAATCCTTTAGACTTGGTACTACAAGTGGTGTCAATTTTAAACCAAAATGCTTAAGTGTAAATCTTGATTAATGTGAACGTAATGATATGCAAAAGAAAATACAATTGAATGACAAAATTATATGTATACAAGTATTGACATTCAATAGTCAACTAATGGTTCTAATTTATCTATCTTTCATTATTTAATTTATCTTTCCACTCCTTGATTTTCCTGTAGCCAAGCCTATCTTATGAGGAAAGATCTATGAACATGCAAAATAACCCACACAACATTAGTAGTACTAGTCTAAAAGTAATATAAAACCCTATGTGCCATAAATAATTGCTTAACATTTCACATATTATATAAACCATATTAATGATAATGCACCATAAGGTAATGCTTGAACTAAATAATAATTAATTTTTTTAATAATCATTCATAGATGAATTTATCATAAGATCAAATAACATAAATAGTCGTCAACTAAGTATCTTCAATACAACCTTGTGCCTTAGGCACTTATTTAAAAAAACTTGAGTCTTAAATATGGGGATATGACACACACAACTACCATTGTGTAAATATATGAAATTTTGATACATTTTTAAATAATCATTCAATATATCATCTTAAAATGGGGAATATATAAAGACATATTTAAAAATATGCATTAGATTTGAGTAAAAAATATTAAGCAAAAAGTACGGAGAAAGCATTTATGAGATGTTTTTCAATGTAATTTCCTCCTAAGAGAAAGTCAAGAATGAGTATTTTTTTGAATTACTTTCATAGAAAATTTACATAGTTGCCATTAATGTTGGGAGAGGGTGTACACCGGAAGCACATAATTTGATTACTAATACCAAGCAACTTAATATGCGGAAATCAACCAGATTCACCAAGTAACTAGAATTCAGAATAACACATGATATGAGAGACAATACCAAATTGTATTAACACTTTATACAGAAAAGAATACAATAAAGAAGATGCCACTTCTTCTCCACCACCTTACAGAGGTTTCCCACGCCTCAAGTGAACAGTAATTCTTCTCCCCAAAGCTCTCCCTCTCACAGGTCCCAACACCCAACTCAAATACAGAGTTGGTGTTCACCTCCCCGTGCTCCACGCACAACACAAGTGCTCCACGCACTCCACAAGCACTCCACGTGCTCCACAAGTACTCAAGGTACTTCAAGTAGATCTCCCATGAATCTGCAACAACCTGCAATTCAACAGAGCATACTTATGGAAGGAACTCCCTTGCCTTCCTCTTGCTCTATCCGAGTACACACCTGTACTCCAAGTAGATCCTGCCTGATACTGCTCCCTGTAGTGTTGCTGTCTGTATGACCTTGCACACCTGCAAATCAAGCAATGGTTCCAATCACCTGTGAACCTCGACCTTGCACACACATACACCTGCAGATCAACGATCTTACTTACCATGTAGATCTCCTATTTAGGCCATGCACCTGTGACCAAGATCCTACACTCTTGAAGAACCCAGCTGGCTCTCTAATCCAGCACCAACACACCTGGTACTGTGGCACTAGGAGGAACGCACCATAGCTCTACCTCACACACAGAAGGAGCTTATAATTATGCTCTCTTACTCCCTAGCACACTTTTACAATACAACCATGAGTCTATTATATAGATCTCATCCAAACAATGATTAGACATCTAATTACAATAATTAGATCCGCAGCTATGAGTCTAAAATTAGCGCTCATCATGCAAACTCTTGGTTCGTTAGTTCACTGCCCGTAAATAACTCACAGTCGAACTACACAGGCGACCGACGTCGGTCCCTGTCTGCCTGGGGTCGCCGACGCCGGCCGATATATGACCGACGTCGGTTGCATTCCTGTCTTACCCTACCGACGCCGGTTGGCCAGACCAACGCCAAACACTTTTGACACTCAGCAACTCATTCTGCAACCTCCTCCTGTTTGCATTAGTGAAGCTTTTAGCTCCACAATCCTAACAATCTCCCACTTGGAGATAAACAGCTGCACTGTACCTGTACCTGTACTCCGTCTAATCTGTTTCCTGGTTTGTATCCCTCTTCAAGCTCCCACCTGAAGACAACCCACCACACATCCCGTGGTGTACCACCTGTCATCCGAGTAACCTGCCACATCCGAACCTACAACACCTGTAGTGAAGTCCTGACCCTGCATAGCAACACCTGCTGCCGGTCCCTCTCAGAAAACCTGAGAATCCACTTCCACGAATTGGCTCCTAACTCTCTGACAGCTCCCACTGCATGGGAATACTCAGGTCTATACCAGACCTCATGTGATTTCGGACACTGTACCTGTCCAGCCCTTAGTGTGCTCCGGCTCTGTATCCTGAACCTCGCCAACACCTGATTCACATCAGCTCCCACTCGAGACAAAATCAACCTGTGATCTCCATGCCTCCCATGTCAAAGAATTCCGCTGCTCCAAACTCCTCATGACATGCCACTGAACTAATCTTACCCTTAGCTCAGCAAAACCCTGTATGTACACCCCTGCTAGCTAGCATACTATCCACATACAGCAACAGAATGATGTCATGACTCATCATCCCCCTGGTAAGACAAAACCACAGTAGTTACCCTGACATTGACTGAAGCCATGCTTCGTCCTCCACCTGTCAAAACCTGTACCACTGTCCTGCAGCTCCACAAGATCATATACCTGATCTTCCGTCTCATGTATCCGTTCTCTCTATTCTTCTACTAAGGAATCCATTCGTCTCTGTGCTTTCATACCTGCTGGCAACCCTACCAAAACAAACCTGTCTGGTTCTCCTCCAAGGAATCACATCCTCATCCATGCCAAGCTCACACCTGTTTCCTGGATCCTTCCTGCTCTACAATCAGCAACATGTATAAAGAAGAGGAACAACGAATTTGAGGGCCTACTTATGCCTTCAGTCCTCCGTATGGGTGTTTGAGACTCCTTGACAGCTTGCTGTCCACCCAAAATTCATTTACAGTGACCGACCTCGGTCACTCCACAGTCTGCATCCGACCGACGTCGGTTCCATGCGTCTGTACCTGACTACCAACCTGCCTGCGCTGGTGTCCCTGCTGCCGACATCGGCCCTCCTAACCGACATCGGTCTTAAATACTGCCGACGTCGGTCCCATGACCGACATCGGTCTTACCCTGCCCGACATCGCCGGCTTCGGTCTGCACATGACCGACATCGGCACCTGTCTGTTCGACGCCGATTCCTCCTGACCGACATCGGTGTCTGTGTTCGCCTGTGAGTGATGACTTTTTACCCGCGAGCTCCTTTGAATCAAAATCCATGTCCAAACTGCCCTGCTCAGAAGTATCCAGCCACATCCACTGGGTTCTGTCCGCCATCTCCTCCATAAACACCAAGGCTTTCCAGTTCTTAAGCCTGTCAAATATATCTGTCTTCCGCTTAAGAACATGCATCTCCTTCCTGCTCATGTGACCAAGCCTACGAAGCCACGTCTCCGCAACAAAAGAAGAATCAGTAATATAAACAAGTAGATAAAGGATACCTGTTTTCTTACCACCAGCTAATTCAAGTGCATCCGCTGTGAGAGTTCTTGTGCATCTCTCATCACCCAATATTTCTGAAGAAATTAGCCATATCTCCAAACCTGGGACCTGCATGACCTTCATCAACACCTGTGTGTTGGCCGCCTGCAATTTCAGCTTCACTTCCCCTTTGCCAATCTTTTGGCAAGGCTCACCAGCTCCTCTACCTGGAACTGCATGGAAAGAGGCAACCGAATCTTTTATCCAAGATTCAACTTTATCCAAGAAACCTGCAAACACATCCTGTGCAACAACACCTGCTACATCTGTATCTTCAGTTTCTTCATGCTGATCTGTTACCAACCAACAATAATCTTTTACCTGCTCTTTCTTTCCATAGGACCGTGAGTGACCATCTGTGCTTTTCAACTCCTCCATTCTTAGCTTACTTTGATCTGCTGTTGCTCTACTCCCACTCGATCAAAAACCCCTGAGAGTGCCCTGTAACCAAACACAAAACCTGCTTCCTCCAACCTCAGCTCAGATACCACCTGTTGGTATCAAGCTCAAGAACCTACAACCAAGGCTCTGATACCACTTGTTGGGAGAGGGTGTACACCGGAAGCACACAATTTGATTACTAATACCAAGCAACTTAATATGCGGAAATTAACCAGATTCACCAAGTAACTAGAATTCAGAATAACACATGATATGAGAGACAATACCAAATTGTATTAACACTTTATACAGAAAAGAATACAATAAAGAAGATGCCACTTCTTCTCCACCACCTTACAGAGGTTTCCCACGCCTCAAGTGAACAGTAATTCTTCTCCCCAAAGCTCTCCCTCTCACAGGTCCCAACACCCAACTCAAATACAGAGTTGGTGTTCACCTCCCCGTGCTCCACGCACAACACAAGTGCTCCACGCACTCCACAAGCACTCCACGTGCTCCACAAGTACTCAAGGTACTTCAAGTAGATCTCCCATGAATCTGCAACAAACTGCAATTCAACAGAGCATACTTATGGAAGGAACTCCCTTGCCTTCCTCTTGCTCTATCCGAGTACACACCTGTACTCCAAGTAGATCCTGCCTGATACTGCTCCCTGTAGTGTTGCTGTCTGTATGACCTTGCACACCTGCAAATCAAGCAATGGTTCCAATCACCTGTGAACCTCGACCTTGCACACACATACACCTGCAGATCAACGATCTTACTTACCATGTAGATCTCCTATATAGGCCATGCACCTGTGACCAAGATCCTACACTCTTGAAGAACCCAGCTGGCTCTCCAATCCAGCACCAACACACCTGGTACTGTGGCACTAGGAGGAACGCACCATAGCTCTACCTCACACACAGAAGGAGCTTATAATTATGCTCTCTTACTCCCTAGCACACTTTTACAATACAACCATGAGTCTATTATATAGATCTCATCCAAACAATGATTAGACATCTAATTACAATAATTAGATCCGCAGCTATGAGTCTAAAATTAGCGCTCATCATGCAAACTCTTGGTTCGTTAGTTCACTGCCCGTAAATAACTCACAGTCGAACTACACAGGCGACCGACGTCGGTCCCTGTCTGCCTGGGGTCGCCGACGCCGGCCGATATATGACCGACGTCGGTTGCATTCCTGTCTTACCCTGCCGACGCCGGTTGGCCAGACCAACGCCAAACACTTTTGACACTCAGCAACTCATTCTGCAACCTCCTCCTGTTTGCATCAGTGAATCTTTTAGCTCCACAATCCTAACAATTAAAATAAATTATTATCCACTTCCTTGATCAATAAGTGGGAGGAGGGTTCAAAACATTCCCATACAAGTGGTGGGTATGTTTTAACATTTATAAATCAAAATTAATCAAAATAATTAGAATAGGAGTATTATTTTTCACATATCAATAGATTTTGGTTTGATAAAGAGCAGGTGTATTCATTCCTATACTCTTTCAAATTTCAATTTTAATTTCAAATTTTCAAATGAGCACAATAATCATATATGGCAATGATTACTTATTAGAAATTATCCATTGTTGAAAGGTATCCTAAAGTATTTGAAATGGAAAAAGGTATGTGGGTTCATGACATAAAATATTATTCTTTCTCTCCCTATGGTAATTCAATGTAAACACTTCAATTATGTATCATTTTATTTTTATGAATGCATGCAACACTCACATACATACATCAAATTAGGGGTATTATATAGACTTATTATAGATATTTATAGTGTTCACATTATTAATAGTTAATAGTTAAACATATATATTGTTAGCTTAACAATATATCATGTATATAGATTGGAGGTTGATTAATGAGAGTTTATAGGGATCTCAGGATCCCTATCTATAACCTATGCACTTCCTATAAGTGCTATTGAATCTCTTGAATGATGTATGAAATGTAATATTGTGAGATTAAACTAATTTTCTTGTGTACTCTTTCATTATTTGAGTCTTCAATTTTATGTGAGTGGTATTAGAGTAGGTAAATGGTCTGTTAAATATGTGGAGGGGTAGATCCATTGCAAGCTATGGTTGCCCGAGATAATGAGAGATGATTTTATATGGGAGTTTTAGATTAATTTAGAAAATTTGGCTTAGTCTATATTTATATTTTATGTAAATTTTCCTGATGTAATTAGAGTCATTTGTGAAAGATAGTGCAATTGTCCATTGACCAAGGAAGTGAAGAGATTTTATCACCCAAATTTCATAGTTCACCAATTTTCATTCTAATGTACTTGTTCATGTACAAACCCATGCATATCATTTTCTCTGGTAGATCTATTTGGGAAGAAGCAAATAAAGTTATTTATTGTAGGTTACATCATACATCTATAATCAGGATTGTGTGTGTATTACATCTATTTGATAACCACTACATTTTGCCTTTGTATCACTCTTAATTCATTTCACATTATCTCTATGTATTACGTTGATGATCTACATAAGAATTTTTTGAGTCTTCTGCACTCACTACATTTTGGTCTATCTCCTACCTTGACAACCTATCCATGCTTGTGGACCCTATAGCATTGGTTGTGTTATGGAGACATATTCAATGTGCAAAGTGATTGTCATGTTATCTTACATAGCTCCTCATAGCTCCAAATATCTTTGATATGACAAGATCATCACTCTTCAATACTGCTTCCTTATTACAATCTTCCGACTCAATGAAAAATGTTTGTTGTAACTCAATATTGTAGTGGGCTACAAAATTATCTAACTTTGTATGCAACTAGTCAAGGATTTACCATATGATCTCAAGGTCACTGTTTTCCCCTTTGAAACCACTTTTCAATACAATCTGCATTATTCCTTTTTTTGTGGTTTAATTTTTATTTTTGGTAAATTTTTTGTCATTATTTGGTTATATGTTTGGCCAAGTGTTGAATTTTAAGTATTTAAGTTTGTTATTAGTTTGGTTTAAGTTTATAGATCTTTAATAAATTGTCAAAATAGTCCATAGTTATGTTATTAGTGTTGGTTGTTAGTCAAAGTTATTAATTATAGATTTGTAATTAATTACTATTACAAATCTATTATCATATTTTTAGAATTATTTTAATTTCATAAAAAATCTCAAAGTTTTATTACAAATTTAAATGGTCATAGTTTTTAATTGTCATGTTAATTCAATAATACCATTGTATGTTGTAAGAGTCAAAGTTAAAAAATTTCATCTTATGTAAAGGATATATTATCGCTTGTATGTGACATCTCGAGTTAAATGTTAAATGTATCAATATTGTTGGGAGGGGACCCTATTTCCCTCTAAATGACATGCATATGAAACTCAAATTCCATTTTACTAAGTAACACCAATTTAGAGGAGGTCAGAGGCAACAGAGGTTGAAGGTCTTTCAACGATCTCTTGTTAATCACCAAAAATAAGGCTGCACAAATTTATGGTATCATTTTATTTGTGAATAAGATCAAATGTTATAATCTTGTTCGCATTTATAACAAGTGAGCTGAAAATTTCTTTGTATTTTTATCAAATGTGAAATAATGAAGAGAGCTAATAAAAGTACTACACATCATGATGTGGTTAATGGTAATCCACTTGGAAAACCATATTTTTTTTGTTGTTGGTAAACCAATAAAAAAACTTTCCTTTTTTGGTTGTTGGTAAGCCATATGCAAAATCATCATTAAGATTTTTGGTTGTCCTGAGAAAATCACCAAATTATGAGCACATGTGTAGATACGAGATTGATATTTTCCCCATGTTCACATTAAGGGGGTGTATGCTAGGAATTAATAATGTTCACAAGGGAGTGAATGTTAGAGATTTATAGTGTTCACATTATTAATAGTTAATAGTTAAATGTATATATTGTTAGCTTAACAATATATTATGTATATAGCTTGGAGGTTGATCAGTAAGAGCCTATATGGACAAGATCCCCATATATAACTTCTATACTTCCTATATAAATGCTATGTAATTTCTTGAATGGTTTATGGAATGTAATATCGTGGAATTAAACTAATTTTTTGATGTACTCTTTCATCATTCAGATCTTCAATTTTATATTAAAGACTTATTGTTACTTATTTTGATTTATTCTTACTATTTATGCGATCTTATAGTCCTATTTTATTTTATTTGTCATTTTATCATGTTTATATTATGTTTGTGATCCTTTTTTCTATCTCCTCTTTTTGTCTGTGATTGTTTCTTCCTCTAGGATAGGAATGATGGTCTATCGTTCCTACCCTGGGCAAGATTGGTCGGCCTATCAATATTTTCCTCTATGTTTTAGTGTGTCCTTTTCCTAGGATCATGCCTTATTGATGTTTGGATCCATTTTTCAATTGTTTCCATTTTATTTTTGGGATTTTGTATGTCAATATCTATTTAATTTAATCCATAAGAAGCCTAGACATTAAAATCATATATGAGCATTGTGAGCATTTTCCAATCCATCAAGTATCAAATAATCAATTAGGAAAAGTGTTATTGAGGTTTCATACAATATTTCATTCTCTTTGTTTAGAAAAACTGTTATTGAGGTTTCATACAATATTTCAGTCTCTTTGTTTATTTCCTAGTCTAGGCCCACTCTACATTGATCTATCTTTACTCAAAGACTTGCATCTTGTACTTAAAAAAATTCTCACCTAATTTTTTAGTACACCAATAATTTTTTTTTTTGAACTACTATTTCAATGTCATTTTGTGAGTCTTTTTGGTATTTTTAATTTCAACCATTTGTATTTTGGATCTCACCAAGAGTATGTTATATTTATAGATAAAATCATGCATGAGTGAATGTGATAAGATGCACATAAACATCAACAAAAGTGATAGTCAACACTTATTTGCTTCAGTGGTATGTAATATGTCATTTATTTACATTTGGAGTTTTATGGTATTCAATATTTATTCAATTTTGTAATCATTGTACATGACATTCATTATATTTGGTCATTGCCCAATTTGATCTTGCACTTGTCTCATCTAGATCTCATTTGATATTATTTGGTACTTATTCATTTCAACATCATAATTATTTATTATAAAAGTGGAGTTTTAAAAGCACAAGGAAGAATTTTGGTCGACTAAATGTCAAGATGGAAAGAATATTTGAAATCATTTTTTAGTTTTCATTGTTAAAGATAAAAGTGATGTTTTTCACGAATGTTTCCACAATGGAGATTTTTACTAACTTTTTTGCAGTGAAAATCTCATAAGAATTTTTCATAGTGGGGAGTTTGGTGGAGATTTTCCCAAATTTTTTTACCATAGAGCTTTTAGTTGAGTTTTTTGTAGACTTTACAATAATATGTTTTATTACAAACTTTTCTAGAGTAACAAATTCATAATTTTTTTTATGATAAAAATTTTGGTGGAGAATTATTTAGTGTAAACCTTGTAAAAATTTTATATTTTAAATAATTGTTTTATTTAAATTTCTTATTTCATTTATTATTCATTATTCACATTTTTTTTTTTTAAACTAATTTTTTATGTTAATTAATTAAAGAATAAATGAATGCATGATTTTAAATATAATAAACCTATTAAATGCCAAAAATAAAAACTATAATTATATTTATTAAAATCACAAATGCCAAAGCACCGTTACCCCAACCATTTTATAGTGCCATAGTGAAAATATTATTCCAAAACACTAAAGTTTACAAAACCATACGAAGGTGCCATTTTGGGAACTACCATGAAGGATATTGAAGGCTCTCATGCGCAGACATGCCATTCCAAAGCTGCTAGAAGTTATAAATAAGATGCACAACTCATAAACTCTTCCTTCAAAGAAGCAACAAGTAAGGTACAATTGTAAACAAGATAAAATAAGAAGAATAAAAGCACTACATGGTACAGTAAAACACCATCCTCATGTCTGACAATTGCCATCAAAGGAGGTCAAAAACTCGATAATATTGTCACATGATTGTAAAACATTATTTCAAGCTCCAAAACACCATTATTCAAGCCAGGTTTCAATGCCAAAGTGTAAGAAAATTTAAAATTCATCCCTGCCATTCAATACACATGCAACGTGACATTATTCAAGCATATGCAATGCAATTTTGGAGATATTGTATAACATACAAAGGGTTGGAAAAATCCATGCCATTCAGAGAATCCATAGATAAAATCCAAGATGAGAATAAGATAAATCAATGGATATAAATGCCATCCGTGCTAATCTTTGGGCACCATTCTCAACCTGCGCTCAACCCCGCCATTCCCAAGCTATCAGAAGTTATAAAGAAAGTGCCCATCTCGTAAATTAATAATGCAAAGAAGCAGGTTGAAGTTGTGAATGAGACAAATTGTAACATTCAAAGAGCTTTATAGTAGTAAAGAACCATTCTCAGGCCTGCAAAACACCATTCAATGATGTTTTTGAAACCATATAATTGTCACATAAATACAAAGCACCCTTTCAACCTCTAAAACACCATTATATTGCTAAGTATTTAATGTGACAATGGATAAATATATTAGATAAAATTTAAAAAAAATCATCCTAGCTATTTAATATCTAAGAAAAATGCCATTTTCAGGCTACCGAAGTGGAAATAAAGATGGAATAATTACAAATATTATTGGATATATTCAAAAAAATAATATTAAAATCACCCACCAAGAAGAATAAAGTTCCATACAAGCTGTTAAAATCTACGTTCAGGAATTTTCAAAAGTGCCACTCTTCATTTAACTAGTCAATGCAACTCCAAGAACCTCCAGGACGTCATATCAGCCTCCAACACTATTTTTAGATTGTTGTACCTCTTCAAAAATGTCATTCAAATGTAAATAAATCTTCTCATCTATAAGACATCATTTGGATGATTGTTGAGGAAGCTAAATTAATTTGTAATTGAGTGAATAACACAAAAAGAATTGTTTGAGAGTGTTGTTCTATAAAAAATATTTAAAGCCTCTAGGGTGCCATTCCAAAGAGATTTCAACACCATCGCAATTGTTATCCACATTTTGAAATATTATTCAATACCAAACTCAACCAATAACAAGAAATTCAATGCTAAAATCAGGTGTTAAGGTGGGAATCATAAAAAAGAAGGTTTTGAAGCACCATTTACAAGTGTGGAACTCTCTGTTTCAGATCTAGGACATTTCGTAGGCAATAATGAATCTAGAAATCTTCTCGAGTCTATAGTCCCAAAGGGTGTAAGACATGTATAAATCAAGGGTTTCCAATTATTCATCTCTTCAACTGGTTGAACATAACAAGTTTTTTTCTCTGTGTGTTTGGATAATTTACAAGAGATTGAGAAAATACACACTTTAATCACCTCTCTTGGAGTGAAATGACATGAAAAGAATGTCATTGTTTAAGTGTCGAGAGGACAAATATGAGTGGATAAAATGACAGAGATCGAACAAGATTGCACCTCTGAAGAAATTTGAGGCAACTACGACAAATTATACCATGATCCCAAGGTTGAAGATGACAATTTCTACATTTTAATGGATATTTGTTCATGATGGCAAAGCTATTGGCATGTGGTGTTAGGTTTGATAGGAGCAATGATGAAATGGTGTAAGTTGCAGTGAATATATTAATCATGAAGATGTATTGGAAGGTAGTCATAATGGCTATGCAGACCAGTCAAAGATTACAAATCAAATATGAAAATAATTATACGATCATAAAGTGAAATGCAAGGACTCTTTTGCCCAATGAATTGGTTTCTAATGTGGTTAGAAAATAAAATGAATTCTAAGTCATATTGATTATCTTAAATTAATTGAGGTTATAAAATTAAATTATATTGAATCTTATAAATTAATTAATCTAATTAAAAATCATTGTCACTTAAGTGTCAACTTAAAACTAGGCATAAAACTTTCAATATGAGCACTGAGCAGGAAAAGGGAGGTGAGGACAGATCTATGCAAGGAGGATTCTACAGCCCAAAGGCAAATCATGCAGACCAAGAAGAAGGTGAAAACAATGAAGATGGACCAGGGTGGGACTAGGGTGGTGACCCAAGAAAAGTTGAAAATGACTAGGGAACAAGGATGGTTTATGGATATATCAATATAAATTAGACTCTAAAAATATTAGGAAGAGTGAATCAAAGTCTTCCAAAATATTTATCTTTGGAACCGGTGAATGATAAGAGTGGTTTCCAATTGAAAATCACTAACCAGGTTGTGGACATAGATTTCTACATGATGCAAAACTTATTACTAGGCAATTTTATGGAAACAAGATGAAATATTGATGTCTTTAGAAGTTACACTAAAATAAAGTGGAGACTGAAGGCAATATTAAAATATATGTTATGATCAAGGGGATTTTTCTAATATATATTTATAAACAATAATAGTGTACCATAATCTTGTGGGTGGATAGTGATTCTAGGGAAAGTATGTTTTTTAAGTAGAAGCTTGGATTTTATTTAGAAAAAGAAAATATAAACTTTCTTCATATTTGGATTTGATTACCAAATCTACCAATAGAATAATGGGAGGAATAAATTATGATGGGGATAGCGAAGTTTTTTGGAAAACTTATGACCTTCGACGCAGTCATTAAGGCTAGAAAAAGATTAATCTATGCTAGGTTTTGTGTGAATGCATGGGTGGACAAAGATATACTAACCTCTATTAAGCGCTCATCAAAGTATGGGGACTATATACAAGCTATATAATATGATAAATCCTCAATGTTATACCAAACCTACAAAAAATTAGGGCATATGACTAAAGCCTACATGGTCAAAAATAAGGAACAAAGGATATGAATAAATAGATTTAATATTAGTCATACTAGAAAGGAAATTTATCAAGAAGAGGAGACTTTGAATGAAAATAAGAAAGAGCCAAATTATAATGGTATAATGGATAATGATGAACAAGGATAATTGAAGAAAATAATAGAAGATGAAAACACCATCCAAGGATAAAGAGATGGAAGATCCATATGTTGAGTCGTAGAAGGAAGACATCTCTATATAAGGGGAAGTAGAAGATTATAAAATAAATACATCAGAGGATTTGGAGGAAGGAGACATCCAATCAAAAGTGAGCATGATACTAAACTTGATCCATCTTTCTCATTGATAGATATTAATTTGAATACAAATGTGGATAGTTAAAAAAAAACTCAATCCAAACAATTAGATTTAGATGGTGAGATTGTAAAAAATATGGGTGAATTGGTCCCTTGTTCATTGGATAACTCAATGGACCTACAAATGACTCCCATTTCCTCATATATGAAGACAAAATTGAATATTTCTTGTGTAATATTAATAAGACAAAAGGAAAAAATAATGGATCCAGGGATAAAATCTAAAAGAAGAAGACCTAATCACAAAGAGGTTCAAAACAAAAAAATAACCAAAGAAGTTACAAATGGGAAACAAAGTAATTTGGAACTAAGTGGGTCTAGTATCCCATCCAAACATCGTAAATGAAGATTACCCTTTGAAATATTAGAGGCTTGAATAGTCCTCATAATTATAGAATCATTAGAGATATTAGAAATAATCATAAACCTACTTTTCTAGCTATTTAGGAAACCAAGATGTCAGATAATATTTTAGTTGATATTTAAAACAAATTTTGGAACAAAGCTTATATTTTTGGGGTCAACTCAGTTGGAGATTTGGGAGGCATTTATATGATTTTGGATTCTCAGGTGGTTAAAGGGGATATTTTGATTAGTAGTAGTCATCACTTGGAAATTTTATTCGCAAACAAACATGACAAATTAGTCTAGATTTTATCTAACATTTATGGTCCAAATTATTATAATTGAAAATAGATATTTGGAACTAGTTAAGATAATTCCAAAAATCATGCAAGGATTTTAAATGGATGTTGGTTGGTGACTTTAAAACTCCTCTTTCTCATTTGGAAAAGAAATGGGGAAGACTAGAATGTACAAAAAGTATGGAAGACTTAGCTTGTCTCATGATTATTGTTTTATGGATATTGAGTTCAGAGGAGTAGGATTTACTTGGACAAATATAATAATTGGAGATAAACACAAATCAAAATAGACAACTTTTTAAATTTTTGTTGATTGGTTCCTACATCAAAATTCTTGTCTTTTTTCATTTCCAAAAATAGGTTTTGATCATAATCCTCCTTTTTTTAACATAAAAATGAATGAAAAGAAATTGAAAAATACCTTTATATTTGAAAATATGTAGCTTCAACACCTAGGTTTGGAGGATAAAATCAAATAATGGTATAATTTGAAAAGCAAAGGGACAACCATGTATAGACTTGTTAAGAAATAGAAGCATGTCAAATCCAACCCTAAATTTTAGAATAAGGATATTTTTGGAAATATATTTGAACATATAATATTTAAATAAATGGCATGAATTAGGATACCTTCATCAAATAAAAACTAATGTTAAGTGAGTACCATTATTGAATGGTAAGAGAGGAAACATTTTGGATGAAAAAATGGAGAGCATTATGGTTTACTAAGGGTGATAGAAACATTAAGTTTTTCCACATATCTACTCATATACATAAAAGTCACAATAGGGTTAAGGAGATTAATAAAGATGATAGTAATAAAATTTTAAATATTGATGATATCACAAAAGAGGCTATCCATGTATATAAAAATATTCTTTCAAGAATCGTAACCTGTAACACTAAAGTTGAAAAATAAATCTTGGATTCCATTCCTCTAATTCTTAACCAAACTAATAATTATTATATTGATGGCTCCTTATCTCCAAAAGAATTGAAATTTTATGTTTTATCTACGCAATGTGATAAGGATCTAGGCCTAGATAACTTTCATGCAACATTATTTTAGTTATTCTAGAAAATTATTAAAAAGCATGTTTTCACAAATGATGAATTTTTCACTTTAAAAAAAATTATAATTTAAATCAATAATAATATCTTGGTTTTGAACACTAATAAATAATAATCCAAAGAATTTAAATAATTTAGGCCTATACATTACACTGCGCTCACCCCTTGCTAGATGGGTATATAGAATTGAGTTCCCTTATCTAATATGGGAGCCCTCATGCCAACAATTATAGTTATTTCAATAGGCCCTATGCCATCTACTCTTTATATTAGGTTAGGTTGGGGTTGAAGTTTTGGGGTCATCTATATAGATTTTCTCTTCCCAAATTCTAGGAATTTGACTAATGCTCTATAATTATAATATTTTCACTAAAATCCTAGAAATAAAGATAAAACTTATGTTATCTACAATCATTTCTCAACATCAAGGTGCATTTGTATATAATATGTAGATATAAGATGGTTTTATTATCATGCATTAAATCATTCATACTTTATAAAATGGAAAAAATAATGTATGATTCTAAAACTTGATATTAATAAAGCATATGATAGAGTTTCATGAAGTTTCTTTGACAAGATTCTAGAAAATTTTAGATTCATCCTTATTTTAGAAATTTGGTTAATATTTGCATTTCTAATCATATTTTATTCTTGATGAAAAATGTCTCCCCTTAAATCTAGGGCATGGTGGAGAATTCAGAGGGCACCCTCCCCCCTCTAGCTAGTATTAAGAAGTCTCCTCAATCACACTTCGAAAATCAAGGACCCTCACCCCATATATAAATAAATATCGAGAGCCCCATAAATAGATAAGATGCCCCTATATTTATATGCCTTTGTCCCATTATTTTTAAATATTAATACATCAAGGAGATCCTTTGTCTCCTTATCTATTTTCATAATAGTCAAAACCTTGGGTAGAAGTTTCTCTACATCTCTTAGTGTAGGTAAAATAAAAGGTATAAAGCTAGATTTATAAATAGACCCAATATGTAACCAATAATTTGTTGACGACACCCTTATCATGGGAGAAGCATTGGTTGAGGAAGCCAAGGAGAGAAGAAAAAAATAAAAGACAATGAGGCGGTTTTAGGAAAAAAAATAATCTTGACAAAAGCTCTCTTTATTTTATCAATACCCCCATTCTTAGACACCTTAAAATTGCAAGAATATTTGACTTTAAAATCAAATATTTTCCCTTAACCTACTTAGGTAATCCTCTTTTCACAAGAAAAATAACTTGAATATTTGAAATCCATAAAGGTTCCATCTTCAACTAGGCAAGGAAGCTCCAATTACTCAAAAGCATGCTATAAAGTATTATAGTTTATATAATTCTAGTTTTTAAGATGCACAAGGTAATTATGATAAAATTGAAGAAATTGAAATAAGATTTCTTTGAATTGGTATCAAATAAAAAAAAATTGCCTTGGTTACACGGGATATATTTTGTCTACCAAAAAAAACATGACAACTTGGGGATACATAAGATGAAATTAATGAAAAAATACCTTATTTATAATATGGTATAGGGATTCCTAAAATTCAATAATCATTGGACAGATATCCTAGAGGAAAAACACTTAGACAAACTGAAGGTTGAGAGGTTGCTTTCTACTGATTCTCTTCTAGATGGCTCTGTTTTTGGAAATTTTTGGTACATATCAAGAAACTTCTTTGGAAAGGAATAAAATTCAATGTGGGATCTAAAGAGCATGATTTGTTTTCATATGATACTTGGATAATTGGCTATATGCTAGGTAAAATCCACCATTGAGAAAATATTAACTTCTAAATGAAGATATAAATGGGAGAAAGAGTGGTTGATTATATTGAATATTCCCTTTCAAGTAAAGAATGGAGAACATTATCTATAATATTTAATATTCAAGAGGATATCGATATTATTTAAAACTTGAATGATCTCCCGAAAGGATTTCACATCAATTAGTTAAATAAAGAAAATGAAATAATATGGATTGATTCTAGGGATGGATTGTATAGTGTGAAATCTGGCTTTAGGATAACTCTCAATGTTAACCCATAATTTTTACTTGACCTAAAATATAGGACAAAGATATTATCCAAAAAATAAAAAAAACTATTTTGGGTGGAAATCCAAAAGAATATCCTCACCATAGATGATTTAATGAAAAGAGCTTTCCAGATTCCAAATAAATATGTATTATGTGAAAAATATTAGGAATCAGTGTATCACTTATGTTTAAATTGCCCCTATACTTACCAAATTGTGATAAGCATTCTCTCAAAATTTAATGTGTATTGGGTACAACTATCATCTATTATGAATATTTTCATTCAATGGTATCCTCCCTTTAATAGTGAAATTCTTAAGAATCTATGGCATCTAGAACCTCCTCATGTTTTTATGGGATTTAGTGGGAAAGAAACCTTCAAATATTTCAGAATAAGATGAAAATTAAAAATAGAGTGGCCTCAAGAATCATTGATGTCAACATTGATAATTTATTAGAAATAAAAAATAAGAATAAGAAGATTAAATAACGTTAAATCAAAATAGTTGCTAATTTAAACCTTGTAAATGAAATAAATTTAGAGACAAGTAAAAGGAAGATAGACAGAAGACATGTAAAATTGACTTGTCCATCCCTAGGATGGTTCAAATAGAACTTTGATGGATCCTCCAAAGGCAACTTGAGCATGGAGGAGGAGGTGTAATAATAAGAAATAATAGGGAAAATTTGTTGGTAGCCTATATGGGAAATTTTGGAGTTCAGATGAATCATTTGGTAGAAGAAAAAAATGCCTTATGGGGTATTCAAGTGGCAAAAGAGATGAACAGAAATCATCTAATGATTGAATGATATTATCTAAATATTATCAACTACCTTTATAAGAAATATTTTCCAAGTTGAGCTATAAAGAATCTAATGTGCCTTAGGTATTCTTCAATATTTTGAAAAGGTCTTGATAATACATGTGTTTAGAGAAGGTAATAAAGTTTCAATCTGGTTTACAGATAAAGGAAACTTCAATGGAAAATTTGAGAACTGGAAAAAATTCAATGAGCTTCACAATCAGGTTATTTGACTCATTCAAGTTGATAGACTCAAATGATCTCTTAGAAATTATGACAAGTGAGATTTTGGATCATATGGGTTTGAGTCTTTGGAATTCAAACTTTGGAAATGATGTTTTCACATGGATATAATCTAATAATCATAGATTTAAGTTGAAGGAGTCCTATGTTTAAACAAACCTCTATAATATTCTTTCACTAAACATAATGACTATAGGGATGAAGCAAGTTGATAATGGAAATTATTGGCATAAGGAGCTCTCTATAAGGAAGAACCTTGAAAGAATTTTTTAAGCATGCCAAAAATAAATTTGATCCTATCAATCATTCTGGAATGAACCACAACACCCCGAGTTGATTCATTGACAAACATACAAGCTTAAGTAATATTTATGGGGTCAAAAGGAATGGAGGAAAGATCTTAGAGATATATTTTACAATTGAAAAAATAAGGGATAACAGGGGTGAGGTGATTATTAGGAGTGTAAGACCAATCACAAGGGATAAAAATCCATAGTAAAACTTCTAGCTCCTAAATTAATAAGAAAATGAGACACAATATAGAGAATTATTAAGTATGAGGGCTATAAATTTTCATTGAAAGGATAATGATATATGACCCACATATATCGGTTAAATTTGATAAGTATTTGAATATTCATGAGGTCACTATTAGAGGTATATCCTTATTAGTGTCCAAGGAAATATTTTCTCAAGTAGCTAGTTTGAGCATAAAGGGAAACAAATTATACAAATCAAAAAGAGAGAAAAATGAAGAGGTGTTAGCCTTCCTGACATACAATGAGAAGCTAATTGAAGTCCAAGGAAGATACCTTAGAGATTCAATCCCTAAGTCATGGAACAAGGTTCTCCATTAGATAATGAGAACCAAACCATCTTTATTTTATAAAATTAAAATATTATTGCAAAGATGGGATTGGGAAAGGAAAGGAAGTTGAGAGGAATGGTATGAACCATGATCATGAAAAATTTATTTACTCTAAAAAACTAAATGATAAAATAAAGATTCCTAAATAGAATGTAGCCAATTACTATGATCAAATTAGCACATTGGAAAAAAATGTTGATCTCCAAAATGGTATTATGAAATTGGTCATGAAATAAAATGAGATTCTCAAAACCATATTAAACCAATTTCATCTCTAATTATACGAAGAAGATTATAATGAGGATATTCCATTGAACAATGAAATAGGGGATTTGATAGATACAATTAAGTAATTGAAAGTAAAGTTTATCTAATGGAAAATAAAGTGGTCTAGGTGGAAGTTGAGAGAAAGAAGATTCAAGATCTCATTGATAAACTCATTCAAATTAGTAGGGCCACAATAAAAATTGTTCTTCTAGCATCACTATAATTCAAGAAAATCTTAAGAAGAAATAATAAATTAATATACATACCAAAGCTATCAAAAGATTCAAGATGCAAGAAAAATGAAAGGTAACAGAGATAAAAGCTGCAGATGTTGATACAATCAAAGACTACCTCAAATTCAATCCTGATGAATGGGAGGTTGTCATAGCTTTAAGTGACTTGTTTCTTCATAATTTGATGGTTAGATATTATTTTATTATCCTTTCATTATTGTTTAGTTGTAGTTTGTAGTTTATTTCTACTATTGTTGTTGGGATGTTAGTTTTCCATAATTGTCTTGGCTTCTTTGTTTTGATACCTATAATTATATATGTTTTGTATCTTGACAATTGAAGGGTTGGTGCACTTTCTTAATCTCCTCATTTTTATCAATAATAATAAAAGGTGTCAACTTGAGTTGAGTTAAGTGAGTCAAATTATAATCAATTTTGAATTAATTAAATATTATAACATGCAGGTCATAAAATTATTTAGTGGTGTTGTTTTTATAAAATACCTTATAAAAATATCTATATTTGATAATGTGAAAAAAGAGAAAACTCTTGAGTCAAAAAGAGTCTTAGGTTAAGTTAGAGTTTAATTAGTTAACCAACTAGTTTTTGGATGCAAAAATTATAAAAAGATAGGATCGTCATTGTAAAAAAGTTGGTTCTTCTTTTCTCTTATCCCTAGAAGAGGGATGGATACAAATTTGTGTATACATAAAATTTTATATATTTTACAAATATGAAAATATAAGAAAGTGATATGAATGTTCTTTTGAGGTTGCTAATGTTATTTTACTATCGAATGTTATTTTCTATTCAAAATTAAATTTTCAATATTATTAATTTTATGTGAAACTATGATAATACGAACTTTGCATTGTGAGTCTTTGTAGATTGATTTTATGCCACATGCATGCAATATAAATATAGGCATGAATTTGTGCTTCTAAGTGACCTTCATCCTCCTTGAGTTTTATATTCATGTTCTTATTTTAATATGAGAGTAAGGGTTCCCACTCATTTACATCCCTTTATGATTTATCCAAATGGTCTTATGTGTTTATTCCATTGTGGGTTTCTCATGTTTCTCCTTTTCCTTCGCTTTCCCTCTCATTTTTATCATTTTGTTTCCATTTTTGTCCCTTTGTAATTTTTTTGTTAAAAGTAATAGAAACCCCAAAATTACCCATTATACAAGGGAGTCTCCCATCTCAAACACATAATAAAATCACCCATTCCATTGTGATTTATCCAATTCTATAAGTTTATGTTGTTGCCTATTGGGAGAATAATTGAAACAACCAAAGAAATCACAGTAAAATAAAATATTGTTGATAGTTTTTAGTGACTCCATTAGGGATTGAAGTGAATTTGCATTCAATTTCTTATGTTTCAAGGAACCTCACTTGGAATGGAGTTTGGAGAGTTCGTTGAATTGAATTACTTGGTGCTCATCACTTTTTTTATTCACACTATGGTGCTGGTTTTACCCATTCCATGGAGAAACCATTTTATTCCTTTGGATTTGGTCCAATATAATGAATTACCTTCAAGCTCAATGAATAGATTTCCAAAGTTTTTTGGAGAATATTCACAATATTTTATTTGTCATATTTTTGATTTGATTGTGGCCTTTGACATGTTGATATCTATGCAATAAGATGTCTCTATGAGATATATTTTTTAAAATATCATTAGACCTGTTACTAAATGGTTTTAGAATTTTTAAGAAGGATGCATTGTGAATTGGAACACCTTGAAAAACAAGTTCTTGAATATATTCAAACTAGATGTGGGTGTATGTGTATTATTGTCCAAGTTTTTTCAAATCCTAAAGAAAGAAGAGTAGATGAGTGAGTTCATGGCATACTTTAAGAAGTTATTGAGACTAATTCTTCATGTTAATCAACCAAGTCTCAACAACCAAACTTTTATCTTCATTGCATCCTTGCTTCAAAAAATCAAACTTATTTTGAAGAGGATAAAATTACATGATGTAGAAGCTACACAACAAAAAGTAATTGAATTTGAAAATAAGATGATCTTGTCTAGATGTTGAAAAAGAAGGTTTCAAACATTCTCCAAATTAATTAAGTATTGAAGAAATATTGGAACCTGATATGAAGAGAACAATATTTTACATGGATAATCCTCTACATTCAAAAGAAATATCATACCAAAAAATCCTTAATCAAGCATGATAAAACTTAAGAAGAAGATAATATTAAACCTACTTCACATGTTTGTTTCAATTTAAAAATCCTGGGATAAAGTGAGTTACTAGAGAACTAATTGATTAATCCACAAGAATATAAATAATTTGGCTTCTCCCTTAGAAAAGTAGAAAACATTCATTTTTCATTTTCATGTCAAAATGGAGATTCTTGATTCATCAAGTTGGAGGAATTAATAGTTAAAAATGTTGGAATCTTGGAATAAAAAGAAGGTTTGAAGATAAAACAAGACAAATGGTGCCCAATATTTATTTTAAGTGAGATGTAAACTATTAAAGTAGAATAATTTGACGAGAATGAGAATGAGAATGATGATGATGATGATGATGATGATGAGTTTGTCTCCACCATAAGAATAATTTCATCCAAGAATACCTTTCCTCAAGAATTTTGTTTAGATGTTATAGCTTGTGAAGAAGCACACAACACACGTATATTTTATTTGAATCCTGTAGGCAACCTAGATGCATTTGAATTCCTTGGAGAAGACATTGAAGAAGTTAAATACTATATAGGAATCCTTATAGAAGGATGGACAATGTAAAATGATACTATTTACAATTATGAAGATGTCATTGGTTAATTTACATGTGAGTTGAATCACAAACAAGTGAAAGACACACTGGACAAGATTGAATTTAAGCATCCATATCCTAAATAATGTGAGATCCCAAAATGGGATTTAGACTTGTCTTTTGCTTCCCATGGATTATTTGCAATGCGTAAAACATTGAAAATTATTCTTCCTTCCACTTTCTTGGTCACTTTAGTTGAACATGTTCAAGCCTTGTGAACCAAATCCATTATTCTAAATATATAGCTAATTTTTCCATCATCGTACTATTGGATCCCTTGTTCATATATATTTTATTTTACATTCCCTTTCTTTGTTTCCCATTATGTTTGTGCATGTGTGTGTTTCCAATAAATTAAATAATATAATAAATTCCCTTGTGGTATAACTTCAAAACCTTACTCATGACACTATATAAAAATGGATCACACATTGTTCTGAAACCAAGATATTATGGTGACCAAGCTATGTCCTACATAGTCCATGTCCCTCGATAGAGCCATTTTTTGTACTTAAATTTTTTTGCATGCATAAATTTTTAGTGAACAAATAATTTTTTGAACGACCATTTCAATGTCATTTTGTGAGACTTGTTGAAATTTTTACTTTCAACTATTTATACTTTGGATATCACAAGGATTAAGTCAGGTTTGTAGAGAAGATCATGTATGAGTGAATGTGATAATATACAAATCAACATTGATAAAAGTGATATTTGCAACTTGTCTGATTTAAAATCTTTGTAATCTAGTGTATTTATGCATTTGGATTTTGATGGTATTCAAAACTTATTCATATTTTTGATAGTTTTATGTGGAATTCATTATATTAAGTGCTAGTTCAATTTGATTTGGAATTTTTCTCTTTTGAATCTCATTTGATATTATTTGGTACTTGTCATTTCAGAATCATAATTATTTATTGGAAAAGTAAATTTTAAAAAGCACTAGGTTACATTTTGGCAAATTAAATGTCAATGTGGAATTGCATGTGGAGTTAAAAATAGATAAAATTAATTATTCTGTGTAAAAATATTCAAAAAATATCAAAATCAAGAAATGTGTTTAATGTATTTTGGCACTCATGGTGTAATCACAAAAAAAAATCAAATCATTCTTTAGTATTCATCATTTAATCATAAAATAATAATTTTTCACTAAGTTTTTCATAGTGTATTTTTATACAGACTTTTCTGCAATGGAAATATAGTAGGAATATTCTATATTAGGGATTTTTCTAGAGATTTTCATATATTTTTCCTTGATGGAGATATTATTGGAGTTTTTAATGGACTTTTCCACATTATATTTTTTTTACAATTGAAATCATGTAAGAATTTTATATAGGGGAGATTCTGGTGGGGAATTCCACAGTAGAAATTTTGTAAGAGTTTTCCACTTTAAATAATTATTTTATTCAAAATTATTACTTCATTTATTATTCATTATTCACATCCTATTTTAAAAATATATATTTTTGGATGTGTCAATTAACTGAGAATACACTAATGCATAATTTCAAATAATATAAATCCATTGGATACTAAAAATTAAAAAGTTCATTGTATCTATTAAAATATAGCTGCCAAAGTGCCATTACCCTATTAAAAACACCAAAGAGTTAAAAACTACATCAAGGCACAATTTTATGTGCTACCATGAAGGATAAATAAAGCATCCATGCTCAAACATGCCATTCCCAAGTTGTGAGAAGTTATAAATAAGGTGCCTAGCTCAGAAATTAATCTTTCAACGAATCCAAAAGTAAGGTAAAAATTTAAATAAGAAGTATAAAATTACTATACAATAGCAAATCACTATCCTTATATTTTAAAAATGTCATTCAAAGAGGTCACCAATTCCATAAGACTACCACACAGTTGCAAAACATCATTTCAAGCTAAAAATGCCATTATTATAGTTATTTTTCAATACCAAAGTGAGATAAAATAAATAGAGAGATTAAAAATTCATTAAAAATATTCAACATACATGCAAAACATCATTAATCAATCATATCCAATGCTATTTAGGAGATATTGCACAAAATATAAAGGGTTTGACACATGCACTCCATTAAGAGAAGCCATAGATAAAATCTAGGATAAGAATAAGAAAATATAAGAGATATGAATGTCATCATTGTTATTCCTTGGGCACCATTATCAACACATGCTTATCCATGCCATTCCCAAGATACTATAAGTTATAAAGATAGCACCCAATTCATAAATTAATCTTACAAAGAAGTAGGAGATAAGGTTACAATTGTAAATAAGATAAGTAAAAACATTCAAAGTGTTTTATAGTAGCAAATCATTATCCTTAGGCCTACAAAATGCCATCCAAGGAAATTTTTGACACCATAGAACAATAAAAGAGATGAAAAATTCCCTTTCAACCTCTATAACCCCACTATATTACTAAGTATTCAACACCACAATGGAGAAAGAGATAAGTGACCATTAAAAAAATCATCTCATCTATTCAATTTATAACCAAATTGCTATTTTCAAGATACCAAAATGGAAATAAAACTTTAATAAAATCAATATTATTATAGGTATTCAAAATAGTTAAAAAAGTGCCCATAGAGAAGAATAAAGTTCTAAACACTCTATTAAAATCCACCTTCTTACATTTTCCAAAGTGCCACTCTATGTTTAACTACTTTACACATTTCCATGGAGCTCCAAGATGTCATATCAGCCTTCAAACACTATTTTTAGATTGTTTTACCTTATTAAAAATGATATTAAATGTTATAAAAATCATCTTAGTTGCAAGGCACCATCTGGGTGATTGTTGAGGAAGCTAAGATGTTTTTTAATAAAGAGAATAACCCAATTTTCTTTTAAGAATGGTGTTCCATCCAGGGCACTATACAAGTTTTATAACAATTATTTTAAGCTTCCAAGGTGTCATTCCAAATAATTTTGAACACCATTTCAATTATTGTCTAAATTTTGAAACATTATTCAATGATAAACTCAACCAATACTAAGAAATTAAATGTCAAGATCAATTGATAATGTGGGAATAATTAAAAATAAGCTTTTAAAGCACCATTTAAAACTGTAGACCACCATGTGTGATAGCTATAATTTTGAACCTATGGGAATAATTAAAAATAAGCTTTTAAAGCACCATTTACAACTGTAGACCACCATGTGTGATAGCTATAATTTTAAACCTATGCAAGTTAGGAAATCAAATGAATAATTAGATTCTTATTTTAAGACAACTAAAACCTTAATTAGATCTATTTAATTAAAATAAACAAATCAAACATACATACAATATACCATCTTACCAACAATGTAAATCACTTTTTCCATTGATGAACTTAGATTTTCTCTTAAAATGTGATACGTGGATGCTCAATTCATTCTACAAGGGAAAGGCAATTTCATCAACATATGGATAGGATTTATTTATTTTCTTATGAATACATAAGATGATTTTGATAGTGCTTAGATAGCTTGATGATGGATGATGACAATGGAGGATGACATTGTTGGTGTAGACTTTTGTCCCACTGGGTTTTGTCTACATGATCTAGTCAAGCTTGCTTAGGTTTAATAAAGGTCCTTTAGGGGAAATAATCCTACATGCATGAGGATGTTGGGACTTGTGTATTTTCCACACATATAAGGAACCTTCCTATGTAATTTTTGGATAATGCTTCTTAATACAATTTCTTTATGTGAAGACAACTTTATTTCTCTTTTGAGTTTTTCTTTTCAGGTTTCACTACTCCATATAGGTTTTCTATATGCATTTGATCTGATTATGGCACACTTTAACATGGTATTAGAGTTTTACTTGCATCCAAATGTCATTGTTCATGTTATGAGATCTAATATTCAAATTGTTCAAGTGTTTTTCTTGATGTCTATTTTCAAGGGTTTGGTGGGATTTCTCAAAAATCCATGCATATCTATACATTTGGGGTATCTAAAATAAAAACTGATAGCACTGTTAGATTCAAAAGGTGTCAAATATCTAAGATTGGTTGTAAACATGACCTAGTTTAATGATAGTCAATTTTTTACCATTTTTGAAGGGTTTAAAGGCATTTTTTGAAAATATACAAATTTCATACCATCTGTTACTCAAACTATAAAATGTTTTTTGGATTTTTTGGGTTTTTAAAAATACAAAATGGGTCTTTACCAAATTTTCATAAGGACATAAGAATTTTTCAATATCTTGGTTCTTCTTGCAATTTTTTCATCTGGTTTCAACGATTTCTGTAAAATTTTAGACTAAGAAAAAATTTGAGATCTTTTCATTTTCCTAGGTCCTCCTTCATACCATGATGTGGCTCCATAAATACATATACATTTTTAGATATTTTCAAGTCCCAAGGCCTATCATGCTAACCCTTTGTCACACAATGATGTTTGCCCATGTCCACCATGCATCCATGGGTCCAAAGGCTAGTCAGTCCAAACCTAATCGATGTAAATGCATGACCATGAATAGATGTGTACCCATGATTTGGTAGGGGATGAGGCCCACCAACCCAACTATCTAAGATGCAAACTCCACACAATCATGTATCTATAATGCTAAAGGATCACTAGGCCATTTGTCCAATCCATAGTGATGTAGACCACTGAAGGCCCATACCTATCCACATCCTCATGCCTTCATGTGTCTATACCTCCACAGGTCTAAATCTCTAGAGGCCATCTTCTATACTCTATCTGTGCATGATGGACTACCCACACTCTAGTGGCTGCCACGGGCCACCTTTGACATGTGACAACAATCTCAAGGCCATCAATTTTAGGACCAGGGACTCCTCATTCTAGAAACTTGTGCACAACCATTGAATTTATGCTCACAAGGTGTGATACTATTTATTTGTAAAAAGGGTTCTTTGGAGGATGATGTAGCACTCACATCAATCAAAGTGAGAGGGGGAACACCTAAATTTGGTCTCAACCCCTATTCATATGGGAGTTAAGCCCTTGGTTGTAGCCAATCCAAAATTAATTAACTTTTGCTCTAAGAGGGCATAAGTTTTTTATGGATAAGTTGCCACCAAAAAATTTAAAAATTATTTTCACACCCATTTTTTAATGCAAAGTAGAGGAAATTATTTTTTGCTAGCAAAAAACATTCAAATGTGCATAACTTTCAACTTGCTAATCCTTTCGAGGTGCCATTTTTTTAAAACTATAAGTCTTTTTGAGCTATTTGCATTGGTGGTATTATCATGCCTTGTAAATTGTAATCTCCATATATTTAGGGGGTATTATATTACTAGTTTACAACACACATAGTTCAACAAATATTTCCTTTCTACACCATGGATCTCAGTTCTATTCCACTTCTTACACCATTCAACTATCATGAGTGGAAAGTCAGTACAAATCCTCTTGAGGAGTAAATACTTATACTAAATCATGATGTGTACAAAAAAAAAACTGACACATGATGTAGAGAAGGTAAAGTGGTACAACCAAAGTGATGAAGCCTATGGTCTATTATGTTTGTCTATGTATTTTGACTTACTTTTTCATATTGAATCTATAACAAATTCAAATCAAGTGTGGACCTCATTGGATAAACCCTTTAAAAATCAAGATGAAATGAGGGGTCATGATTTGGAGAATGAGCTAACTAATCTTGCTCCTTGTTGTGTTGTATATCCTCTTGATCTTGCTACCCCACAGATCTAACTGACCTTGCACACACACACCCACAGATCTACTTGATCTTGCACACCCTACAGATCAACTGACCTTGCTTACTCTTTCAGTGACAATCAACCCAATTGTTGTTGCCTACTTACTTGATTACAATACAGCCCCATGGGTCTCTTAAATAGATCCCAAACCAAACAATAATTAGAAACACAGACTCAAGACTAAAATTAGTCTTTACATGCAAACTAACTGTTCATCTAAAATTAGAACAATAGGTCTGGAAACACATAGGTGACCGATGTTGGTTCCTATCTGACCGATGCCGGCTGACCATAACCGATGCTAGTTACTGTGTAGCTAAAGATAATCGATGTCGATTGGCCTGACCGATGTTGATTACTCTGTAACTCAACAACCTCCACATTTACACACCAGTGAAGCTTTTAGCTCCAAAACTCAACAATCTCTCACTTGGAGATAAACAGCTGCACCTATACCTGTACCTGTACAACAACATCCTCTAATTTGTTTCTGGCTTGTATCTTCATCTTCAAGTTCAATCTTGAAGACCAACAAAAATTGAATGAAGATTAAACTTCTCCTTTGTTATCGGCTTTGTTAACATATTAGCAGGGTTCTTATCCTTGCTAGCCACCGTGACTGCAACAACCTTCTGCAACTCTAAAATACAACTAACCGCCATTCCACCAATAGTGAACACATATCCTGTGGTGCTTCTCCTGCCATCCAAGTCACTTTCCATATCCGAATCTACATACCCATGTAGAGAAGTGTTTGATTCTGCATAGCATAAATCCCTACTGTTGGTCCCTCTCAGATATCTGAGAATCCATTGAACTGCTTTCCAGTGCTCCTTTCCTGGATTGGCCATAAACTTGCTGACAACTCCCATTGCTTGGGTAATATCAGGTCTAGTACATACCATGTACTCAACCTCATCATGTGATTTAGGACACTATTCTTTGCTCAGCTTGAACTGTCTAACCATAGGTGTGCTTACCAATTTTGCATCCTACAAATTGAACCTTTCCACTACGTTATTCACATAATCCTCTTGAGACAAAATCAACCTGTGATTTTTCCTGTCTCTAGAAATACTCATGCCAAGGATTGCTACTCTTAAATCCTTCATGGCAAATGTGTGAGCTAATTTTACCTTTACCTCAGTAGTTCCATGCATGTGTGACCCTACAACAAGCATATACACTACATATAATAACAAGATAATGTAGCTATTATTATCCAACTTGGTAAAATAAACACAATGGTCACATTGACATTGACTAAAGCCATGCTCTGTCATAAACCTATCAAACCTCAAATACCACTGTCTTGGAGCTTGCTCAAGACCATATAACTTGGCCTTATGTCTCACTTGTCCATTCTCTCCTTTCTTTAACCTGTAAATCCATTCATTTTTCAGTGCTTTTTTCTGGCTGGCAACTCTACGAAATCCCACATTTGGTTCTCTTCCAAGGAATCAATTTCCTCATTCATGCCATGCTCCCACTATTTCCTAGATTCTACCTGCATTGCTACTTCAAAACTTCTTGGTTTTCCACCATCAGTGAGCAACAAGTATTATAAAGAAGGGGAATAATGAATTAGAGGTTTACTTACCCTTTCGAACCTCTTCATGGGCATTTGAGACTCATTGACAGCTTGTTGTCCACCCAAATTTTATTCTAACAGTGACTGATCCTGGTCATCTCAAACCGACCTCAGTCTGCACCCAACCGATGTCAATTCCACCTGACATCCTTGATCGATGTCGATTTCCACCTACCCGACATCACTGACTTTGATCTCCATCAGATCGACATCAGTTCCTACCTGATCGATGTCGATCTCTGCCTGACTGACGTCGGTGTCTGTGTTTTCCTGTGAGTGATATTTTTCACCTATGAGCTCATTTTGGATCATAAACTTGTCCAAATCAACATTGCCTTGCTCAAAATTATTTATCCTCTTGAGCTAATCACTGTCCATCACCTTCTCCTTGAAAACCAAGGCTTTCTAGTTCTTAAATTTGTCAAAAACATCAGATTTCTTCTTTATGCAATAAACCCATACCTTTCTTATAGCATAACACTTTGATCCTCCAATAGAAGCTCCTTGAGCTGGTCCCCACACGTTTATGTGAACAAGCTCTAACTTGTGCTTCTTCTTTGTTGACCCAGTTTTGAGAAACCTCACTTTCTTCCCAAAAATACAATGCTCACAGAAATCTTGATCTATGCTTTTCAAATCTGAAAGATTACCTTTTGACTTAAGAACATCCATTCCCTTCTCACTCATGTGACCAAGCCTACAGTGCCACATCTTTGCATCTACATCTGAAGTAGATAAAACAGAAGGAGAATCAGTAATACAAGTAGATAGATAAAGTGTACCTACTTTCTTACCTCTAGCTAATACAAGTAAACCCCTGGAAACTTTCCAAGATTCCACTATGAGAGTTACTGTTCAACCCTCATCACCCAACTTTCCTGCAAAAATTAGACTCCTCTTCAGGATGGGAAATGCATGACATCCTTCAACACCCATATGTTGTCAGTTTGCAATTTCAGTTACACTTCTCCTTTGCCAACAATTTGACAAGGCTCGCCATCCCCTAAATAAACTTTTCTAAAGTCTCCATGGACATAATCATTGAAAATTTCTCTATTTGGGGTTGCATGGAAAGAGGCACCAGAATCTAAAACCCAAGATTCTACTTTATCCAAGGAACATATAAGAGCATCTTGTGCAACAATACCTGCATCATTTGCTTCTGTATTTCCTTCATGCTGATCTTCTACCAACCAACAATCTTTCTTTACATGCCCTTTCTTTCCACAATTCCAGCAAGTTATACCTCCATTTTTGGATTTGGATCTACTACCTATCTTTGACCTTGATTTCCCTTGCTTGCCCTTCTCTCTTTGCCATCCCCTGCTTTCAACACTTAAATCATTACTTGATGTTTTCCCTGTGCTTTTCCTGCGAATTTATTCATTCAAGATTACACTAACAACATCATCAACTTTCAAGATATTTGAAGCAGACGCAGTATTACTAATTGCCATTACCAAGCTATCCCAACATTTAGGTAAAGAGCATAAGATTAAGAGAGCCTTACTTTAATCATCAAAAACTATTTTGACTGAATTTAACTGATTTACTAATCCATGGAAATCACTAAGATGACTATATACTGATCCACCTTCCTGCATTTGCAAATTAAATAATTGCTTCATAAGAAATACCTTATTTGAAGCTGAGGGTTTTTCATATAAATTTGCCAAAGACTCCATTAACTCTACCATTCTCTTTTCCTGTGATAAGTTGGAAATCACAGACGATGCCAGGCTCAACCTTATAGATCCCAGAGCCTTTCTATCAAGAACATTCCATTTTTCATCTTGCATATATGTGGGCTTACTTGAAACCCCACCCAACGGTAAGTACAGATCTTTCTGATATAGATAATCTTCTATTTGCATCCTTCATAATTGATAATTCTTGCCATTGAATTTCTCCATTCTTAGTTTACTTTCTTCTGCCATTGCTTTACTCCCACTCAATCAGAAACCCCTGAGAGTGAACCTATAATCAACAAACACTAACCTGCTCTACCACTTGTTAGTGAACCTAGCTCTGATACCAACTATCAGGATCCTCCTTAGAGTATAATTGATTACTATTGTATAAGCAACTAATCACAAAATTAAACCAGAAGTAATAAGTAACTAGCAAAGAATAGGTGATATGAGAAATAATACAATCTTGTATTACACTCTTCCAAAAGGAAATAAAATGAATAAATTTCTTCTTTCCACACCTCTTGGGTGTACAGTAATTCTCCCTCAAGAGTTCTCTCTCTCTCAATCAATTACAAACACAATCAACTCAATAACCAAGTTGTTGTTCCCTCCTCCAACAGATCTCCTTGATCTTGCACCTTGCAAATCTAACTGATCTTGCTCCATGTTGTGTTGCAAATCTTCTTGATCTTGCTACCCCATAGATCTAACTGACCTTGCACACACACACCCGTAGATCTACTTGATCTTGCACACCCTGCAGATAAACTAACCTTGCTTACTCTTTCAGTGACAATCATCCCAATTGTTGTTGCCTACTTACTTGATTACAATACAACCCCATGGGTCTCTTAAATAGATCCCAAACCAAACAATAATTAGAAACGCAGACTCAAGACTAAAATTAGTCTTTACATGCAAACTAACTGTTCATCTAAAATTAGAACAACAGTTCTGGAAACACACAGGTGACCAATGTCGGTTCCTGTTTGACCAATGCCGGCTGACCATAATTGATGCCAGTTACTGTGTAGCTGAAGATAACTGATGTCAGTTGGCCTGACCAATGTCGATTACTCTGTAACTCAGCAACCTCCACATTTGCACACCAGTGAAGCTCTTAGCTCCATAACTCAATAATGAAGCCTATGGTCTATTATGTTTGTCTATGTATTCTGACTTACTTTTTCATATTGAATCTATAACAAATCCAAATCAAGTGTGGACCTTATTGGATAAACCCTTTAAAAATCAAGATGAAATGAGGGGTCATGATTTGGAGAATGAGCTCATCATTTTGAGCCCAAGTGACTTTGATACGATTCAAGACTTTTTTACCAAGTTTAAATCACTCAGGTTAAAGTTGAAATTGTGTGGCATTGACAAAAGGATGATCAATTAATTTTTTCTAACCTTTTCAAATTTGGATCTGACTATTCTATATTCATTTCTACCTTTCATACCACTAAGTGTGCCCTTGAAATGACATAAACCATGCCATCCTTGGATGAATTTATTGCTAAATTGACTTAGGAGAAAGATAAACTCATTCAAATGGTTACACTAAAGTCCCACAAATCTCATGCCTTATTTATGTGTCATGACAAACAAAAGTCTTCTAGTAGCAAGGAGAAGAAACAAAACAAGGACACAAAGTAAAGAAAGGGTCAAAAATTTGATTCTAAGCCAAAAGGATTAAAAGAGTCCTCTTTAGATGGGAAATCTAATAAATAGGGACTCACATCTGGATATTGTATGAAATTTGGGCAAGATGAATCAAAATGCATGAAGAAGCATATTGACCAATTGACAGAAATGCTCAAAAAATACAATATCAATGTCCTTAAGTCTTCCACTCAGAGTTCATCAACATAGGGGTCTCTTAAGGCCAAAGATATCAAGAAGGGAATACATAAGGGAAAATCACTTGCTGCAGTTACATCCTAGCCTTCCACTTACATTGTTAATTCTAGTGCATCACACCACATGGATTTATCACAGGACATGTTCACATCTTTGGAGCTTGTTATGTACCTTCCATTTTATTGGGTGATGATACTTCCGTAGAAGTTAGTGGGAGTGGATCTATTGAATTGAATGATGGTATGTTTTATGATGTTTTATATGTTCCCTCTTTATCCACCAATATCATATATGTTTACCAGATCACTCACATCGGCTTGAGCAAAAGAGTTGAGTTCACACCCAAATTTATGGTTATTAAGGAAGCTAAGAGTGACTCCATTATTGCATTTGGGAAATCATATCACCAATCGAGGTTGTATGTTTTCTCACATTTTTCTCTTGATCAACCCTCTATTGCATTGCTTGCTCATTTAGATGAGGTGAGTAAACTATGGCATAAGTGATTCAACCATCTCACTATCATTACCTAGAGTAACTCAGTCATCAAGACATGGTTTCAAGGTTGCCACGAGTCAAGTTTTCTAATAGAGTTTACCAGGGATGCATTTTTGGTAAGCATCTTGAGGAGAAGTATGACAAGGGAAAATCATAGAGAGCTAAACAAATATTAGAGATCGTTCATAGTGACATTACTATCCCATTTCTAATACTTTCATTCAATAAGAAAAAGTACATGTTTACTTTCATTTATGACTTTTCAAATTATACTTGGGCGTACTTTCTTACATATAAATTTGAGGGATTTGATCCTTTTTATGACTTCAAAGTTATTGTAGAGAAATAGTCAAGTAAATCCATAAAGATTTTTCACACCAATAATGGTGGTGAGTATGTAAGTAATTATTTCAAGCAGTTCTATACATCTTAGGATACTAAGCTACAATGTACAATTTTATATAGTCCTCAACAAAATGGTGTTGCAAAGTACAATAATAGGTCTTTGAAGGAAATTGCCAAGTATATGCTACACTCCAAGTCTCATGTACCTTAGTATTGGGTCGAGCCCATCAAATGTGCTTGTTATATCTAGAATCGAGTTCCTCATAAAGCATTAAAGGGAGTCACTCCTAAATCTTGGACTGGTTAGAAACACATAGTTAAGCACTTTCAAGTGTTTGGTTCATCTAATATGGCTTGTATTCCCAAGAAAAAATGTAATGCATTGGAACCTAAGAGTTAGTCTTGTGTCTTCTTTGACTATCCTGAGGGTGTTAAGGGATACAGGCTTCTCCATCCTACCACTCATGAGATTTTCATTAAGAGGAGTGTTTTTTTATAGAGGGTTCTTTAGACTAAATACTAGACACCTCTCACTCTTCCTTAGATGCACTTGGATTTGATAATAATTATGATAATTTAGAACCACATGATCAACCTCCTGATGATCTTGATTCTTATTATAGTTCTAATGATAAGAGTAGTGATGAGGATTCTCCTCCTCATAGATTGTCTTTAGATGATGAAGAATCCCATACTAACTCTCCAAACACTAGTCCTTTTTAGGCTAGATAGACACTATAAAGTGTTAGCCAATGTGTTAGAGATCCATTAGATAATAGGTGAACCCATTAATAATTCCAAGATGCCCCACATGATTTCATTGCATATACTTATGATCTAAAATCATTTTTGTTAGGTTATGGAGCTAAAAGCTTCACTGATGCAGACATGGAGGAGGTTGCAGAAGAGTTGCAGAGTGTCACAGACACCGGCGTCGGTCAGGCCAACCGACATCGGCAAGTAAGAGACAGAAAGCAACCGACGATGGTCAGAAGTCAGCCAGCATCGGCGATCCCCAGGCAGACAGGGACCGATGTCGGTCACCTGTGGTTTGAGCTGCGAGTATATTACAGGTAGTTGGTTGACGAACCAAGTGTTTGCATGTTTAGAGCTAATTTTAGACTGAGAGCTACGGATTTAATTATTATATTAGATGTCTAATTATTGTTTGGATGAGATCTATATAATAGACTCATGATTGTATTGTAAAAGTGTGCTAGAAAGCCATAGAGCTTTTAGAGAGAGCTAGATTAGCTCCTCCTAGTTCCAAAGGGGTGTTGAGTGTGTATGATCAGGGAGAGTTGCAAGGTCTGCAAGGTCAAGGAGCTGATCCATCGGGGTACTGGTTGAAGAATCATAAGGACTTGGTGAGGCAAGGACAAGGGTTCTTCAGGGGTGTAGATATATCTACATGGTGAGTAAGGTCTAGTGATTTGCAGGTAGCAGCAGAGAGCAAGAGATCTACTTGGAGTACGGTTGTGTACTTGGTGAACTGGCAGCGTGGTACTAACTGGTTGGAGAGGTGAACATCAATTCTATATTGGATTTGATTGTTGTGACCGAGAGAGAGAGGGAAGAAGGTCTTGAGGCATGGCAAACCTTTGAGGTGGAGGAAGAAGTGGCATCTTCCTTATTGTATATTCTTCTGAGTGATTATTAATACAATTGTGTATTGTCTCTCATATTCCTGTGTTGTTTCATATTTCTAGTTACTTATTGATTCTGGTAAAATTTTGTGTTTAGTTGCTAATACAAGAAGTAATCATATGTGCTCTATTTGAGGAGCAAGATCTTGACTAAGTAGGCATCAGAGCATGTTTATTATTCTAGGTTCCTTGACACATGGTATCAGAGCTTTTGGTTGGGTTACTAATAGGTGGTTTCAGATTTGGTAGTGTTTGTTGATTACAGGTTACTCACAGGGGTTTCTGATTGAGTGGGAGTATAGCAATGGCAGAAGAAAGTAAGCTACGAATGGAGAAACTGAATAGCACGAATGGTCTAATTGATGGAAAGAAAGAGCAGGTAAATAAAGATTGTTGGTTGGTTGCAGATCAACAGGGAGGAGCAGATGTTGCAGGTGATGTTGCACAGGATGTTTTGGATAAAGTGGAATCTTGGTTCACAAATTCTTTTGCCTCTTTCCATGCAATTCAAAATAGAGCATCTTTTCATGGGTATGTCTTGGGAGACTTTGGAGAGATTTATTTAGAAGCTGGAGAGCCTTGTCAGATTACTGACGAAGGGGAAGTGAAGCTGAAATTGCAGATGGATGACACACAGTGGTTGAAGGAAGTCATGCAGGTACCAGTCTTGGAGATGAGTCTAATTTCTTTAGGAAATTTAGGTGATGAGAGATGCACTGTAACTCTCACAGTGGATACACTTGAATTAGATGGTGGTAAGAAATTAGGTATCCTTTATCTATCTACTTATATTACTGATTCACCTTCTGTTGTAGAGATGTGGCTTCATAGGCTTAGTCACATATGTAGGAGGAGAATACAGGTTCTCAAGTTGAA
Organism: Torreya grandis; assembly: GCA_037957365.1. Lineage (NCBI taxonomy): Eukaryota > Viridiplantae > Streptophyta > Pinopsida > Cupressales > Taxaceae > Torreya > Torreya grandis. Next base: position 342,307 of record JARHVA010001168.1, on the reverse strand, counting down.
GACAGATGTTTTTGACAAGCTAAAGAACTGGAAAGCCTTGGTGTTCATGGAGGAGATGACGGACAGAGATCAGGTGAGGGAACTAAATTATTCTGAGCAGAGCAGGGTTGATTTGATTAGGATTTTGATCCATGGAGAGCTCGCGGGTAAAAATTTATCACTCACAGATGAACACAAGTACCGGCGTCGATCATACATTAACCGACGTCAGCAACAGGAAGACTGACGTCAGTCATAAGAAACTGACGTCGGTAGATAGATACCGATGTCGGCTAGGGAAATGACATCGACAGTCAGGGTCAGTGCAGGAAACCGACATCAGTCGAGAGCAGACTGGGAGATGGCCAAGATCGGTCACTGGAACAGATATTGGGCAGACAACAAGCTATCAACAAGTCTCAAATGCTCATGTCGAGGTCAGAAAGGGTAAGTGAAACTCATATTCATTGTTCACCTTCTTTATATTGCTCATTGATGGTCGAGAACCAGGAAGATGTGAAGAGGCAATGCAGGTAGAGTCCAGATACAGTGGGAGCTTGGCATGGATGAGGAGTGTGAGTCCTTGGAGAAGAACCAAATAGGTATTTGTTGGTAGAGTTGTCAGCTGGAAGAAAATACTGAGAGATGGAATGGATTCCCATTTTAGAGAAGAGAGTGGACGGATACATGAGACAGAAGGCCAAGTCATATGGTCTTGAAGAAGCTGTAGGACAGTGGTACAGGTTTTGACAGGTGGATGACTAAGCATGGCTTCAGTCAATGTCAGTGTAACTATTGTGGTTTTATTCTTACCAGGTGGATGATGAGTTGCGACATTATCTAGTTACTGTATGTGGATGGTTTGCTAGCAGGTTTTGTACATACAGGGATTTGCTGAGCTAAAAGGTAAGGTTAGTTCAGAGGTATGTCATGAAGAATTTGGAGTAGCAAAATTATTTGGCATAAGAGACATGGAGATTTTATCTCCAGTGGGAGCTGATGTGAAGACGGTGTTGGCGAGGTTCATTACGCACGATGCAGAATCAAAAATCACACCAAGGGCTGGACAGTTCAAGCTTAGCTTGAAATAGGGTTCGAAATCACATGAGGTCTAGTGTAGACCTATTTTTTCCCAAGCAGTGGGGGTTGTCAAAAAGTATGGAGCCAATTCGGGGAAGGAGTACTGGAGGGCAGTTCAGTGGGACTAGCAGCAGGGATTCTTGTTATGTAGGGTCAAGTTCTTCACTACATGGATATGTAGGTTCGGATGTGGCAGGTTACTTGAATGACAGGTATAGCATCATAGGTTGTGTGGTGGTTGGTCTTCAGGATTGAGCTTAAAGAGGGATACAAGCCAAAAAATAGATTAGATAGGCTACAGATACAAGTACAGGTGCAACTATTTATCTCCAAGTGGGAGATTGTTAGGTTGTGGAGCTAAAAGCTTCACTAATGCAGACATGGAGGAGGTTTCAGAAGAGTTGCGGAGTGTCACAGACACCGGCGTCAGTCAGGCCAACTGACGTCGGTAGGTAGGAGACAGGAAGCAATCGACAACGGTTAGAAGTCGGCTGGCATCGACGATTCCCAGGCAGACAGGGACCAACGTCAGTCACCTGTGGTTCGAGCTGCAAGTATATTACAGGCAGTTAGTTGACGAACCAAGTGTTTGCATGTTTAGAGCTAATTTTAGACTAAAAGTTGTGGATTTAATTATTGTATTAGATGCCTAATTATTGTTTGGATGAGATCTATATAATAGACTCATGATTGTATTGTAAAAGTGTGCTAGAAAGCCATAGAGCTTTTAGAGAGAGCTAGATTAGCTCCTCCTAGTTCCAAAGGGGTGCTGAGTGTGTATGATCAGGGAGAGTTGCAAGGTCTGCAAGGTCAAGGAGCTGATCCACCGAGGTACTGGTTGAAAAATCATAAGGACTTGGTGAGGCAAGGATAAGGGTTCTTCAAGGGTGTAGAGATATCTACATGGTGAGTAAGGTCTAGTGATTTGTAGGTAACAGTAGAGAGCAGGAGATCTACTTGGAGTACGGTTGTGTACTTGGTGAATTGGCAGCGTGTTACTGACTGGTTGGAGAGGTGAACATCAATTCTATATTAGAGTTGATTGTTGTGACCGAGAGAGAGAGGGAAGAAGGTCTTGAGGCATGGTGAACCTTTGAGGTGGAGGAAGAAGTGGCATCTTCCTTATTGTATATTCTTCTGAGTGATTATTAATACAATTGTGTATTGTCTCTCATATTCCTGTGTTGTTTCATATTTCTAGTTACTTATTGATTCTGGTATAATTTCGTGTTTAGTTGCTAATACAAGAAGTAATCATATGTGCTCTATTTGAGGAGCAAGATCCTAACTAAGTAGGCATCGGAGCATGTTTATTGTTCTAGGTTCCTTGACAATTTTTTAAGGCATCAAACACTCTTGAGTGGGATATTACTATGGAAGAGAAGTATAGTTCCTTGCATAGGAACAATGCTTTGGATTTAGTCCCACTTCCTAAGGGAAAAAAAAGTTGTTCAATGTAGGTGGATCTATTAAACAAAATTTGAAGCATATGGGTCCATAGACAAGTTTAAAGCATGTTTGGTACTAAAAGGTTTTTTCAGGTATATGGCATTAACTATACTGAGACATTTGCACTAGTTGCCAAAATAAACTCAATCAGACTCACTCTCACTATTATTGTAACACATCACTAGGATGTTTATCAAATGGATGTGAAGAGTGTCTTTATTCATGATGACCTCAAAGAATAAATATACATGGAGAAACCATAAGGATTTTTGGAATATTCTTCCTTAGTGTGCAAACTTCTGAAATCTATTTATGGTCTCAAATAAGCTCTTTGAGCTTGGTATGCCAAGATGGACTCCTTTCTTATTTTGGTTGGGTTCGCCAGATGCCATTCTAATTTGAATGTCTACATTGTTAGGGTGTGGAGCCTAAAAGCTTCACCAAGGAGCACATTTTGATAGTTTCAGGTTTACACAGTCACCAGCGTCAGCCAGGAGTGACCGACGTCGGTCAGGAGCAGTTGAAGAGACGCTGGCGTTGGCAGGGATCGACCGACGTCGGTCACAGGCAAGCAGGTAGGAACCGGTGTCGGTTATCTGTGCATCTAGAAAGCGATTTCTGAGGATAGAACCGAGTGTTTACATGATGAGATTAAGTTGTAGTCTTAAGTCCACGTCTCTATTATTAGCAAGACTATTTTTAGAGCCCTTGTTCAAGAGGCTTAACTATTGGTTGTAAGTGCATGCTCAAGTTTCCTAATTCTATATGTAGGAAAGATCTTCTTAGCTTATTGTAGTAGTTCATTGAATGTTGAAGAATAGTACAGAATTGTATAGGTGAATCAATCCAGGTTGTTGGAGTTGATTGTACTTGAGAGAGAGAGCTCTTGAGGGAAAGAGATCTAGAGAGAGATCTGTACATCTGAGAAAGGTGTGGAAGAAAGAAGTTTCTTCAATTGTATTCCTTCTGTAAAGAGTTTAATACAAGTTTTTAGGGTGGTTTCTTGTATCTCTTGTTCTTTGCTATTTATCATTCTAGTTACTTATCTATCTGATTTAATTCTATGGTTTATTGCTTTCATAAGTGTAATCATATTGTTGGTTGATCCCCAACATACATCTTATGACGTGATGATTCACTATTGCTTCTAGTTCTCTAAGTGGATAATATATTGAACACAAGAAGTTCTCCATCCACCATCACTACAGTGAAAATTGATTTATTTGACATGTTCTCAATGATTGACTTGGGCTTATTGCACTATTTCCTTAGGATTGAAATTTCTTAGTGTAATTATGGGATCACTATTACATAATCCAAATATTCTCTTGATTTACTTGAACAGTTTAACATAGCTAACTGTAAGCCAACTTTGAATCTTTTTCTATCTAGTGTGAAGCTTGAGGCTGATTGCCCATCTCCTTTGTTGCCCATCTCTTTTGGTTGATGCTACCTCATATCAATAACTTGTTGGCAGTTTCATCTATCTTACATACACTAAACCTAACCTTTCATATGCAGTGGTCATGGTCTCCAAATTCATGAAGGAACCACATGAGTTACATTGAAAATCAACTAATCAGATCCTCCACTACATTTAGGGTCTCATAGTTTTGGGATTCACTATAAAATGAGCATCAATATCAACTTGATTTGTCATACGGATTCAAATTGGGTTGGTGACATCATAAGTCTCCTTTAGGCTACAATTTATCCCTTAGTTTTGGTCTTATTAGTTGGTCAAGCAAGAATAAGAATGTTACTATTTTATCTTCTATAGAGGTTAAATAAAGAGGAGTTATTAATGCTACCACTGAGGCTACTTGGCTTCAAGATATTCTCAATGATCTTGGCATCTAATTTTGATGACCAATAGTCATCTTTTACAAGAACCAAAGCATAATCTAGATCTGTAAGAATTTGATCCTCTATTAACAGACCAAACATATCGAGATTCAAATTCATTTTATTTGGGAGTTCATCCATGATTAGGTCATTCATCTCTACTACATCTAGATAATAGAGTAAATTGTTGATATATTCACCAAACCCTTCATTGAGAGTAAATATCTTCATTTATGAGCTCTTCTTGGGGTTTGGGTAGCTCCATATTATTCCTCCTATGTGGGATCATATCTATATACTTGGGTACCTCATTAGGCCTTTGTTTTGAGACCTAATTATTCTACCCACCTAAACTACAATTAAGGGGGGTGTTGGTGTAGACTTTTGTCCCACTGGGTTTTGTCTACATAGTCTAGTCAAGTTTGCTTAGGTTTAATAAAAGTCTTTTAGTGGAAAATAATCCCACATGCATGAGGATGTTTGGAATTATGTATTTTCCACCTATATAATGAACCCTCATATGTAATTTTTGGGTAATACTTATTAATACAATTTCTTTATTGTAAAGATAAGTTTCTTACTCTTTTGAGTTGTTCTTTTTAAGTTTCACTACTCCATACAAGTTTTCTCTATGTGTTTGATCTTATCTAGTATATCCAATTGTAGCCCACTCTAACAAACACATCTATTTATAGGATTTCAAATGAGAAGATAAATAGTTGGGATAAATTCAACTTTATTAGATTATGTTAATTTTGAACTGTCAAATCTAAGTCTTCATCCATATGAAAGAGACCAATTCCTCATGTGTTAGAGAGAAAAGGGGAAAGTTAGTTGGTAGTTTAAAATGTCTCATGAATGTATCAAGGTAGTTGGATGACTCACCAAATTGATTGAAAGGTTAAATTATGACTCAAAAATTGGTCGAGGAAGTTAAGATGGTTTGGATGACTCAACACTTGGTTAAGAGAAGCATGGAATATGTTTGGTGACTTGGAAATCTAGATTTTAATTAGTTTTATAGAATTATGTGTGCATGGTTAATTAATTAATTATTTTAAAAGAGGAGGGGAATGATGTTAGTGTACCTTAGGCTAGAATTCCGATTTAGTGTGGTGGTTAAGTTAGTGTGTCAATATTAAATAAAGCTAATTACGCTACTAAATGTGGAATAATTTACGTGTCTACATTTTCCCTTCTTTGAAAGGGTGTTGTAACTAAAAGAAGCAATACCTTTTCAATGAATAAATAAAAGTAGAGTGAAAATATAAGTAGAAAAATTTCCCTAGATAGTTATGAATGATGCTCCCTCGAGTGGGTTGGTGGGAAAAAATGGAGGCGAACAAACACTTAAAATGAATTATGTAGTTGATATAGTAATAAATAGAAGTACCATTATCAATAACATGCTTAAAATATTTATACCTGAGTGGATAATTTTTGGGGATTTAAGTGGAGAAAATAATAATCTTTGAGATAAGTTGAATTCTTGGATTGTTCCCTATGAAGATTGTTACATGGAAGTGGATGTGGGAAAGATATATCACATTGGTAAGTTGTGGGCTAGAAAAGGAGAAATATATTTTCTAAGGATTTTAGGATACAATTTATGAAGTTAATTTGCAAGAATAATTAAATATATTATGTAATATGATTGATTGGTGAGACAATTCAATAAAAAAAATGAAGTGGTATGTGTTACACCCTTAACCTATAGTGCGTCTAGGGATATGTGTGGTCGACTTGTGGGTTGCATACCTTCATATTATTTTATTGGATTACTTAATGTTCTTACTATGGTCAGCCTATAGAATAACCATGACTAAGTAGAGTATATATAGGAGGTAGTAGTTAGTTTTTTATCATCATATACTATAAATTATGTTCTTATTGCATTATTGTGGAGGTTTCTCCCTCGAAGTGGCTCAGTCATAATATTCAAGTATTCGGCTCTTTCACCAATTATTGTTTTAGATATTCCTATTTTGTTCTTACTTATGTGATATATACTTATATTATTATGAATCATCTAAATAATTTCATTACAAGTGGTATTAGAGCTTCAATTTGATCAAATTTATATGATGTATTTTTTGGATCTGGCATCTTGAGCACTAGAAGGTTGAAAAAACATAACTTGTGATCCATGATGAATTGAATTTTTTCATCACTGTAGTTTTGTTCGTGAGATTTTTTTTACAAAAAATAAAAATTTATGAGTAAAAATAAATAAGTCTGAAATTTTTTTACCTTGTGAAAATTAACAGTCATTGGATTCATCTCTATGAGATGATTGTAATGGTACATTATACTGGTACACTTTTTTAGGCCAAAATTTTTCACCCTTATGCACATTAGCAATCATTAGATTCATATTGGTAAGGTGATCATAATGGTATCATTCATTGATACATTTTTCTAGGTCACAACCCTCTTAGGGTTTGTGCATGGTAGGGCCTAACATTCATGGTTATGGGAAAATGAAAGAAATGCTTTAAACTCCTCACAAAGATGATATGGTGTAATAAATTTTTGATCTAAGTATTTCAGAGACAATTCAACAACTTAAGTTAGAGTTTCAGGGCATGGTGTATAAATATGGTCTTGATGCAGTTAAAGGGGACCTCATAGGGCTAAGAGGGGACTTGAATAGCTTTTAGGGATTAATTGTAACAAATCACTGGGTAATTGGCCAACTTGTTAGCTCAAAAATTACAAATTAACCCTCCACCGCTCTAATTTGGTTCTTCTCCTCCAAACAATCATAATGCCAACCATGGTATGAAGCCATTGTTTCCAAAAGTGGACCTACACAAGTTTTATGATAATTATCCACTCAAATGGATTACTCAAATTTTAAAAAAAAAATTGATCTACATCAAAATCCTTATTCACAAAAGGTGGTCATGGCCTCTTTATATATGGAACTTGATTAGTTTATTTGGTATCATTAGTTGTGTTCTCAAAATAAAAATAAGGGTCTCTTAGTTTCATGGTCTATATTTTCTGAAGAGGTGCAACTCCATTATCACAATAATGTCTCATAAAACTACTTCAACCAACTAGCCAAGTTGTGCTAAACTGGGAATATAAAGTATTACATTCTTCAATTTCAAAATCTATCCTTATGTGTGGTAGACATCATTGAGGAAAATATGACTGACCTATTTTTTGGTGGCCTCAAAGATATCATCCAATTGGAAGTTCACCTGTTTCATCCCAGTAATGTATCTAAATCCATACTAATGGCATGTTTGGCTGAGGAAAAAGAGTTGATAAAATGAAGACCTTTCACTTATGTTCATGAACACACCTCAAAACCATCATTTTCATAGCCTACCTGATTGACATCTTAGTAAATTGAAGAAAAGTGTTCAAAAGGTTTATGTTTTGGTTGTGATAGCAAATGGAACAAAGGACATTGATGTACTAAAAAGAAGTTATTTTACATTGAAGGTGCCAATAAGGAGGAAGAAGATAATGAGGATTCAGGGGCATGTTTGGAAGAACTTGAGGAAGAATCTAAAGATTCTCAAGCTACTATCTTTTGTCATTAACTTTCAATCATTAGTAATATTTAAACTCTTTAGTTGGTGGATTTCTTGAAGAAACAAAAGGTGACTATGTTAATTGACTGTAGAAGTATACATAACTTGATAAACAATAAGTTGGATACTTGTTTGAACTATTTCAATTACCCAACTCCATAATTTCAGGTCACGATTTTAGATGATGGTACCATCAACCATTCTATAAAAATACCATAACATTAAGCTTGCTATAGAGAGTACTTTTTAGATTCCCCTATGTTTATTATTCTCATGGGAAGAGCTGACATTGTTTTGGGAGTGTAGTGGCTCACCACTTTGGGAACTATTGAGATGGATTTTTAAGAACTATTTATGAGTTTTCATTCAAAAGATAGGACCTTTGAACTACATGGATTATAGTATAAATCTTCACAACTAGTTAGTTCACATCTGATGATGAATATTCTCAAAAAAATTTATTGGGGGATTTATGGCATGCTTATTTTCCATACAAGTTCAACCAATCAAAGAGTTTACACATCCTAATTTGTTAAGGGTGTTAGATGACCATTTTTTTGTTTTTGGTGACATGCCAAAAGGACTTCATCCAATCCATGCACATGATAATGCCATCAGGCTCATTCTGAGAAGTACACCAACCAACATGAGACCCTACAAGTATCCCTATGTCCAAAAGAGTGAAATTGAAAAGATGGTATAGGAGATGTTGGGGGCAAGAATCATCTGACATAGTCAAAGTGAATATTCCCCCCATGGTCATAGTGTAGAAGAAGGATGATACTTGGAATATGTGCCCAGAATACAAAGAAATCAAGAAGTACACCATCAAAGATAAATTTCATATTCTAGTAATTTATGATTTTCTAGATTAATTACATGGTGTTGTTTATTTTGCCAAGTTAGACCTTCATTCTAGGTATCATCAGATTCAAATCCATAATGAGGGCATGTCTATAATAGCTTTCATAACTCATGAATGCCATTATGAATTTATGGTCATGATTTTTTACCTCACAAATGCACCATCTACATTTCATATTTTATGAATATTGTTTTTAGTCCATTTTTGACAAAGTTTGTATTAGTGTTTTTTGATGATATCCTCATCTTAAAAAAAATTTGGGACAACCATTTGAAGCTTGTGAAACAGGTACTTTCAGTTCTATAACAACTTTAGGTTTATGCCAAACCTTCCAAATGTGATTTTCATGTCTAAGAGGTGGATTACTTGGGATATATTGTTTCACATGAAGAATTTAAAGTTGATCCTAAAAAAATCCAAGCGATGATCGAGTGGTAGGTTCCCAATACCCTCAAGAACCTTTGAGGATTTATGGGGCTAACTGGTTACTATCACAAGTTTGTCAAAAATAATGGTAACATTATAGCCCCACTCACCTTCTTTATTGATAAAGACTCCCTCCACTAGATTGACTCATTTACCAAGGCATTTGAACAATTAAAAATAGATATGTGCACAACTTTAGTTTTGGCTACTCTAGATTTTTCAAAAACTTTTGTTGTGGAGTGTGACGCATCAAGATATGGCATGGGAGTTGTACTCATGCAAGAAGGCATACCACTGGCATTTGAAAGTTTCCAACTAAAGGGAAATAATAGGATAAAACTAATCTATGAGAAAGAGATGATGGCTATTATGCATGCAATCAAACAATGGAGACCTTATCTAATGGGTTGCCACTTTCATGTAAACATTGATAATGATAGCATCAAATATTTTTTAGAACAATTATTGTCATCTAAATTAAAAAAAAAATGGGCTACTAAAATGTTAGGCTATGATTTTTTAATAGTCTTTAATAAATATAAAGAGAATGTGGTGGAAGATGCATTATACTAGAGGGATAAATTAGTTGAGGCATTGTTATGTGCAATGACTATTTGGGAGGTGGATTGGCTAGAGGAAGAAAGATCATAATGGGAGAATGATAGTGTTATCCATGATTTGATTCAAACTATTCAATAGGGTTTTGGGGAGCTAAGAAATTTACATAGAATGGGAATGCATTATGGTATAATGGCATATCATACCTTTGTAAGCATTCTCTCCTCAAAAATAAAATCTTTCAGGAACTTCATGCATCTCCACTAGGAGGTCACTCAGGATTTTTGAAAACATATAATAGAATCAAGCAAGATTTGTTTTAGGAAGGAATCAAGGGAGATGTCTAAAAATATGTGGTTGAATGCATGTATGTCAATAGAACAAAGCTAAAACCATTAAGACCCCAAGTCTTTTGCAGCCTTTATCCATTCATAAACAACATTGGGAAAAGGTTTCCATGGATTTCATTACTGGGTTACCGTGATCTGAAGATAAAAATATTATCATGGTAGTTGTGGATTAACTCACCAAGTATGTTTATTTTTGTTCCTTATCATAGCCATTTGTTTGTATTATAGTAAATTCTACTTTTTTCAATATAGTTCAGAAATTACATGGTACTCCAAATATCATTGTAAGTGATCGAGATCCCATATTTACTAGTAATTTTTGGATTGAATTATTTTCATGTTTGGGCACCTGATTGGCTCATATTTCATCTTATCATTCTCAATCTAATGTACAAATAGAGGTATTAAACATATGTCTAAATGTATATCTTTTTTTTTTAATTTCTGACAAATAAGACAAATGGGTTCATTCGATGCCACTTATTGAATGGTCATATAACACTTATTTTCACACTTATTATAAAATGTCTTCCTTTATATATGCAAGGATTCTCATTTGTAACAACATAGATGAATTTTAGATGTAATATATGATATTTTTTACTTTGTTTTACATATCTATTCTTAACCCTTTTTTTACTGATCTATCCTTTTGTGATGTTATTTGCTATCAACACTTGAGATTATATGGCTTGGAATGATCTAGTCATCATCCCTTTTAGAAACATAGTTATGGGACCATGAAACTTATGTTGTTATTAGGTTCAAATAGGCATATATATTATATATTGTTTCCTATCTTAATAAGTGCATGTTTTCATCTATATCCTTTATTTTATTGAATAATTAAATTATGTCCCCCTACTTAGGCTAGGATGTAGCCTTTGCATATTTTATTAAATGAATGGTGACATAAATATTTTTATATTCCCCCTATAAATTATCTATTATATCCTTAGGATCATGAATAATGTTCTTCTCTAGTGACATATGATATATTGGTCATAACTTTTGAACTTTTATTTGATTACCCCTATGATAGTGTCCACAAAGCTTTAAGGATACTCCTTATATCTATCCAAGTCTAAGAGATTTAATTTTCCTTTCTTTGTCAAAGAGAATATATCTTCTCTCTATTAAAACTCTACTTGTTATCCTTATACAACCATAGTTTTTAATTTATCCTTCCTCAAGGTATTTGTTTGTCTATAAAAGTGGAACTTGATTTTTGGTTTCTCAACAATTACTAGGTCTTGTATTCCTACTTCCTCTTATTGTACCTACTTAATCCATGAAGGAATGTACAATTAAACTTGTTGATCTACTATATTCCAAAACTGAGACCAAAAGGCTTTTATGCATAATGACAACTGGCAAAGAATTGAAGTTTTTTTATATTTATATAAAACTATCATTATTTAAATCTAAAAAAGAAAAACAACTGTATATTTAAAAGCTATTCAAATGTATGTTGTGGATAGAAACCCTAAAAAATCAAAGTTTCAAGCATGACACAATATCAAAAACTTCAATATTTTGCATGCAACTAGTTCATAATCCCTTCCATTATTCCATATTCAAAAGAATAAATCCATCGCTTCCTCTTTAATGGTGCATCCCAAGGTTTGAGTTATTGAGGAACACATTCACCATCAATAGGAGGTACTAGTAAGTTTTTGAAAAAATTTAGAAATGGTACAAAATAGAATGAAACAAGAAGTAGATCAACACCATAATGAGAGGCATTTTGACATAGGTGATTAGGTCTTTGTGCGTTTGCAACCATACAAGCATATGTCTCTAAAGCAATAGAAAAAGGATAACAAGTTTTCACCTAAGTATTATGGTCCTTATCAAATCTTGTATAAAATTAGTAGTGTGGATTATAAATTAGAATTACCTTCATCTACTCACATACATCCCATTTTCCATGTATATTTCTTAAAGAAGGTAATAGGACACAGTTTCCATTTAGACTAAGTTACCAGAATTGGATGAATAAGGTCAAGTCATTCTAGAGCCTGAAGAGGTATTTCACATGCACACTAAGGAAGTAATGGTTAGAGATATTAAGGAGTACTTGATCAAATGGCAAAACCTGCATTCTAAAGATGCAACATGGGCACTCCTAAAGAAACATCTTGGTTTGATTCAATGTTGAGGACAATGTTATTCTAAAGGGGAAGGGCATGTTATGCCCTTAACTATAGTACATATAGGATATGTGTCGCCAAATTGTGGCTTACATACCTTCATATTATCTTATTAAATTTCTCAATGTTCTTAGTGTGGTCAGCATATGGAATAACCATGGCTAAGTAGAGTATATATAGGAGGTAATGGTTAGTCTTTTATCATCATCTATTTCAATTTATGTTCTTATTACATTGTTATAGAGGTTTTCCCTTTAAAGTGGCTCACTCATAATATTCAAGTATTCTACTCTTTCACCAATTTTTGTTGTGCATATGCTTATTATGTCCTTTATTATGTGATATATAATTCTATTGTTGCAAATCTTCTAAGTAATTTTATTACAATATGTGGAAAATTAGTTAAAATAACATGTGGGTATGTGAAAAATTATTAGTGGGGTGGGAGAATATGTAGGGGTTGGGAGAAATTCGATTTTCACTATTTAAAATTCATTTGGTTTATTTTATAGATGTTGTTTATTTTTACTCTGGGTTGTAAGAGGTTAGAGAGGAAAATGGAGCATATTCTAGCGGATAGGCATCACAGAGAGCGAGTTGAGTGTACTAGAGGCCAATAAGGAGCATGGAATCTGGTAAGTGACATTTTTGAATTCATATTTTTTCATTTATGGTTATTAATATTATGATAATTTAGGCCAAATGAAACTATTGTTTTCTAAATGGTGGTTTTGAAGTCAATTTCGATGGGTTTTTATGGAAAACGGCAATTTTGTGAGATAGTTTAATGGTTTTGTTAGTTTAGAAATTTTGTTAAAAATAGTGGTGAATTCATTGAAACCTATAATGATTTTTTTGTAATATACAACATATTCATTTAAGGGTGCACAAATTTTTCAAAGGTTTAGAGAATTTATCAAATGGTTAGTGTATTTGTCTAAAGTTTAGTGAATTTGTCATTGTGATCATCTTAGATAGAGGTGCCAACTTGGAGCGATGGTGATGTAAATAATGATTATGATAAATAGATTTATAATGTGAAAGAGACTAACATTATGTAATTTTGATGTGTGATATGATATATACTTATTATGTAGAGAGATGATAGAATGTGTTACGACTAATGTAGAGATTCATAAATTATGAGGTGGGTGTGTTAGAGGTGGTGGGTTTGTCTTATGTGGCATAGATACATGAGATTCATGTTGACATGGCACTATTGATAGTTTTGGTAGAATGCCGACACTCAGATACTAGTACATTCCAATTATTGATAAGGGAGATTACCATCACAATTGAGAATATCTGGAGGATACTTTATATCTTGATACACAGTGTGAAGGAATATTGGAGAGAGACTGCATAGATAGTTTCATTATCTAATGTGTTTATGGAATAAATTATACCAATGATAGATTATGGGGTAGATTTATAATCTTGCATGGATTTGGAGGATATTGATGGATTGACATTGGTACTAATGGATCTTATTGGTGTCATCATGCTACTCGACAAGAGTGGGAGATTGTTTTTTACTGGATTATTGGATGTTATTATTGACATATTAGAGAGAGTGATAGAGTTCACATGGGGAAATTGTGTGTTTTCTCACTTATACATAGCATTTCATATGGTCATGTACAAGGGAGGAGCTTACATAGGGATATCCACTCTATTATAGGTATGGGTGTGTAGACACTTGAAAACTGCACACCATAGTTTTTGATGTCAAACCCTTGTTTAACCTCATATTTAGTGGACCACCTAGTCAACTAGACCCTTTTTCAACTTAACCCTATCAAACCCCTCCAACATAATGAATCATTTAGTTCACCCTTTTATTTACCACATCTCTTCACCCAACCAACCACCAATGGTTAGGGTAACCATCGATGGTTGGCCTAACCATCGATGGTTGGGTCTCCCCTTTTGCTTATAGCTTTTAAAGCATTGCCAACTCTTTGTCCAAGATTAGAAACTTCTAGAATGACAACTTAATTTAAAACATAGCTTTTAAAGTAATTAAAATAGGAAATTTTATCTTCCATCAAATTAGTAACTACCCTTACTCTCATTTAGCAACTTTTGCTTATAAAAAGAGGAGAGGAAGAACAAGGGATCTGAAATTAAGCACTTTGCATTCAAGTTCTCTTACAGGTATCCATCATACTTTCAAGCATCTAACAGTATCATTGGTGACCAAAAACTATCAAAAAATCATTCAAAAGCCTAAAGTACCGTTACTCTGGCTGAATCACTCTAGGATGCCTCTACTAAGTTTTAGGTAACTTATGATTATTTTCTTTAATTTATCCTATTTTTAATCTCTCTGATCCATCATAGTTACTATTACCTTTTCTCCACCTCCCAACATTGTAACCAAATCATCACTTGACCAAATTTTCAATTTGTACTTTCAATTTTGATCATTCCCAGATTAACATAGACAAGCATTGATGTTTTCCCCAACCACTGACGATTTGCCTTAATCATCGAAGGTTTCCCAACTACCAATGGTTTGCCTTAACTACTGATGGTTCCCCTAACCATTGATGGTTCACTATGGCATAACTTTATAGCAAGTCATTTTCATCTATTTACCCCCAATCAAACCCCATTTTTTGTGTCGTTCTCTGATCACAAAGCCTTCCCTAATTTTTTGGACTATACCCTGACCACCTTAGCGTAACATTTGATTATTTTCTCATAGTAAATAATTTATCTTTTCTTTCTTACATATATTTACCTTTCTTATCATTTAATGCAAGTACTTTTTATTATCATTTCAGACTTGAATGTCATAAAAGTGGATTGACAGCCTCATAGCAAGCATTGTGCTTCTTAGATATAGCTCACGCTAGGAAATCGACTCAACCAACCATCTAACAATTCTCTTCTAGTCTATCTTGTGATTTATAGGTTATTCCTTCCTAACCAAAGAGGAGTTCTCAGCTTCGTCTAGATTCATGTGCACATTCTACCAAGTATTCTTCTACACACCCTAATCACTAAATTTATTTTATTTACTTTGAAAATTAAGAAATGAAGAAAATAAACTAAAATAGGGTGTGGGAACATATTATAGTTGAGAGGTTAGTTGGATAGATGAGGTATAGAGAAGATGGAGGGCTATTTTATTATAGATGGCATATTTGTATAGGTGAATGAAGGACTCACTTGGGAGATGTGACATTTTATAGGAGGGATCTGGATGAGTTAAGGCCTACATATATTACATAGAGGCCTTATAGGGAGGTATATCCATAGTGGGGACAAGATGCACATTATATGGATGATATGTTGAGACCTTGTTACATCATTGGTAGGCATGAGTACATTATAGAGTGATACAGGCCAGATAGGGTATTGAGATAGTTTTCTATACAACAGGATGTGTTGATAGGGTCACATGTTTTTTCATGATAAGTATTGGATATACCATAATGAGGACCAGGTATAGACTTGAGAGTGGTATAACATAGCTAGGTACAACTACACATTTTACACAATCTGTTGAGGATGGATATAACAAATGTTAGGGTGATTGAGGCTTATAATACATTGTGGGAGAAAATTTAGCCAGTGAGATTGATAGTTCCTCATCAGAAGTTGAGCACATAGAAGGATATGTTACATAGTGCCTTAATGTTATGACCATGAAGGAGTGGAAAAAAAAGGATACCTATGCAAGTATCTTCCCTAGGAGATGGGGGACAAGCTAGTGGTGAGGATGTTCAAATTTAAGAGGTACATCTTGAGAATGTAGAGGTTGAGGAGATTGAGGTAGATAGAGGAAGAGGAGATACACATGCGATTTTGAGTTATAGTGACAAGGAGTGATATGGGGAGGATACAGTGATGCTTTTATTATCAAATATCCATAGAGGTGGAGATGATGATGTCAGGCCATCAAGGGCAACATGATCATTAGAAGATGAGTCCTTGATTGTGAGACTTCAAGAGGAGATCAAAGTTAAGGATGTGGAGATTTTGAGCTATCATGGGGATGAAGTGGATATAGGTAGTCAAAGGAATATATAGATAGTTAGATTATAGGCTAAGGTTGATTGATTTACTACATAGGTTAGAATTAGAGACAAGGGATTGGTGACCCAGTATATGGGTACATAGATAGAGGATGAGATAGGTTTCATATAGAGATACCGTGGAGAGAAAGATGAATTACAGATGGAGCTACAAAGAGTTAGGGAGGTATTGAATGCATTAGGCTAGTTAAAAACCTTTTTAGACATTGTGACGGTGATGGAGTAGGCATATTATTATAGGAGTCTTTATGACCAAGTGGTGCCCATAGATCAGTGAACACCATTGTTCATAAATTATTGAGTGCAAGGAGATCTAAATTGGGAACTAGGACAACATAGATGATAATATCATAGCATTATGTAGGCAAGTCACGAATCACACCACAATGATTGAGATCAACCCTATAGAGGAACAGAGTGAGTTGAGATGATGTATAGACATTTTATATTTATAGATGAGATTATGTGATGTATTTGATGTATTTATGGACACACACACACACACACACATGATTCATTTTGACCTGTGATTTGTGTATTGTAGTGCTTAATGGTTTATGTACATAAATACATGAATGTACATGTTATGAAATTATCTCTTTTGCATTTGATATTTAACTCATGTTAGTATCTTTTGTTAGCATTATTATGATGAACAAGATGTGAAAGTGTGTTTTCAGAGAATGAGATATTGATAGCTTCTTTATGTAGGCTTTGCATGGAGTTCTAATAGGATTTACAACATGATTATGAATATGACTCGAGAAACCTTATGTTTATATTTTATATGACAATATGCACCAATGGTATGTCAAAATCATGATGGCTAAATTATAATATGTTTAAGGACTAATATATTCCAAATTATAAGACATAATGCATCATGATATGGAATATCATAATAACTATTGTCCCAAAAAAATGTCACTCATTTTTGGGACAACATATGAACTATTTTGGGCCCTACAAGACCAAAATTGTCTCTTATCTTTTCAAAATTTGTTTTGAGCATTCAAATTCCTCATTTTTCAAGCTTCTCAAAAATCTATGGACTCTACAGGCTTGAATCTATGGACTCTACAGGAATAAAATCTAAGGACTCTGCAGGCTTGAATCTACGGACTCTGCAGGAAGAAAATCTATGAAATCTACAAGCTTGAATCTACAGACTCTACAGGAAGAAAATCTATAGACTCTGCAGGCTTGAATCTACGGACTCTGCAAGAAGAAAATCTATGGACTCTGCAAGCGAAGCTCTACGGGCTTTATAGGGTGATTTCTACGGACTCTGCAGGAAAGAAGAAAGCTCTCAACACTTAGGTGATTTTAAGGTTGGTTCAATGACAAGGTTTAACCAAAATGTCCATCAATAAGCTTCTAAGCAAGGATTGAACCATTGAACCGTTGAACCATCGAACCACTTTGGTTCAACGGGTTCAATGGTTCAATAGGTTCAACGACCAAAGGGTTCAACATGTTTGGTTCAAAAAGATCAAAAGGACTTGGCCAAATAAAAAGAATGAACTGATTGAACCATTGAACCTTGAACCAAAAGGTTCAATGAGTTCACAGGTTCAAAGGTTTAACCAGTGCAATGAAGATCAAAGAGCTTAGAAAGAACAAGTGATGGACAAAGGATGAACCAATGAACCGATTGAACCTTGAATCGAAAGAGTTCAAAGTTTAATGGTTCATGGGTTCAAAGGTTCAAAGGTGGCCTCAGTCAAGGAAAGAAGTAGCAAATAGGTGGTTCAACAGATGGTTCAACCAAAGAGTAGGAAAGTGATTGAACCAGGAAGCGATGGAACAAAAGAGACAGAATGAACCGATGAACCAATGAACCAATGTACTTTTAGTGGGTTTAAAGGTTTAAGGTTTAACATGGTTTAAGCGACTAGAGACCATTGACGACCCCGCATATGTCAAATTTAAAGGGAATATCTGTTGAAATTCAAATAAAGCGGGGACCCAAATGCATTCAAAGGTCAAAATGCCAAAGGGAAGAACCGTTGAGAGGAGTATAAAGAGCTAGTAAAGCTGGGAACATAGCCCTGAGAGATTAAATTCTAGGAAGAGACAAAGCTAGAAAAGACAAAAGTAGAAAGAGGGAAAATTCCAAAATATCTATGCAAAAGTAATTTCAGTAGGTATAACAATCCACTAAATAGATATTTCAACTTGCAAACATTGAAGACGTGGCCTGTTGATCTCCCTTGGAGTAAAAACAAAATGGGCAGTTGTGAAGACGTCAAAGGGGATGTACCAGATGATCCAAACCTAGGAGAAGACATACGGGATGAAGTGACATGCCATAGTTAAGATAGCTACCCTATTTTCAATGCAGTCCTTTGACAAACTTGGAAATGCATTGAAGGCATTAAATGCAACAAGGGCCGCCCCATGAAATAAAGCACCAAGTCTTTCTTGGTTGCTATATATTGTAATCTCTTTTATTGTTTTAGGGAGATCTTCCCAATACAAAAGTGAAACTCTACCCAATTGAAAGGTGAATACTAAAACTTTGAGCTCAGATTGTATTTCATTTCATTTTATCTGAATGAGAAAGCAAGTTGTTTGTAGACTTTGTGTTGTTTTGGCTTGTATCATTTTAGAATATTATTCTTATGTCTATCTTTTGAATGTGTTCTTGTTTATTTAATTTAGGAAGCATAATTAGTGAAAGTAACAAGGAAGGTGTCCTGAAGCCAACTGTGAGAAGACTTTGTGCTTTCACAATTGTTTTCAGTGTGTGTTTTTCTTTTCTTTCTGTGTTAAGGATTCTGGGATGACTTTGTGCCCCTATTATCCTTTGTGTTTCACTCTTTGGGCAGTTGAGGTGTAGAATTTGTGTTATACTTCATCCTGCTAGTTATTGGACCTATGTTACCAGTTACTTTTACTACCTGAAAGAACTCCTGTTGTTTCCTACAAGAACACTTCTGAAAGAAGAGAAGTGCCTTCAGTGTTTTCACCAAGATTTTCTCCTTTATTTATGAATGTCATCTCTGAAAGAAGAGAGATGGATGGTGTATCCTACCCCTGTGTGTTATTTTCTACTTATATATATAGTATATAGCTCATGCATATTTATAGGGAACCTCCCCTTGATGAGAGGAGAGATTTGTCCCCTTTGGATGTGGTAAACCTGCAACTTTGGATGACCAATCTCCCTTGATGTGGATGATCAAACCTACTTTGCTCATCAGTACGTTGGTGACAAAATATTCACCCAACAGTCTTTTTGGTGACTCCGTTGGGGATGAACGTGTAGTATAAAGCCTCAAGTTTTAGATTGAAGCAGTCCCTACCCTTATCCATTATAGACTCTGGTGACTCCATTCTATGTCTTACCCATTATCATTTTAGCCTTACCATCTTCCTTGATCTCCATTATATTATTTGGTCTACAAAACCAGAGCCACTGGGATAGAACGCGTAGTTTGAAGCCTCAAGCTTCAGGCTAAAGTAGGGCTAATTCTTTCCCATTTTTATTCTCAATCTAGCAACTCCACGCTATACAAGAAGCCAGAGAGCTCAAGGTAGAGCTTTTCCCATCCATATGCCACCCAAATTTGTTATCCCTATTTTTCATAATCCCATCATGGCAGTTCAAGGCCCCTAGGGTAACTCTTTTGGCCCACTCAATCTAACTCCACCCCTACATGAGCTACCACATAGTTCAAGGAAGAATTTCCCCAAATTCTTTGATAATGGGAGAGTTCACCCTAATTAACACATTGCAGCCTTCAGCATAGCCTGCGATGTGATAGGTGTGGAGTATGAAGACATAGCAGTCAGGCTTTTCATGGAAACCATATAAGGTGCTACTACATACTAGTTTTACCATATGCAGGCTAGGTCAGTGACTGACTGGGATACTCTTAAAGCTAAATTTGTAGCTAGGTTCAAGCCTGCAGAAGATGCACATGCTTTGTTGGCCCAGCTCACACAGATGAAGAAGGAACCTTATGAACCTATGAGGGATTTCATAGCAAAGTTTGACAAGCTAAGGAACAAGATTCCTGCTAGTGCACAGTCAACACCTGAAAACCTCAAGTGCTTCTTCATCAATTCACAGCTGCTTGAAGTGAGTTTTTTTTTCTAAGATGGGCTAGACACATACACCTTGAGGCTGCTCAAGACTTGGCTACTGAGCTAGAAGATGACCTTATCTTGGCAAGAAAGATAAGGAGAGATCCTAACAAAGGTAAATCTTCTTTATCTTTTGAGTATCCACCTTTAGCCACCACTGATTAAATGGTGCAAAAGCTGGCAAACAAACTACTAGCATTGAAAAAGCAAGTGGCCCAAGGTATGTCTGCTCCTCCTTATTGAGATATGCCAAGGAGGACATTTTAGAATCAGGCATACCAAGGCAACGCTACCAGGAATCAGGGTAGCCAAATCGTCTTCCTCCCCCATAGAGGAACCTTGCCCTTGAAGCACCTCCAACTGAATCAGTAGTTGGATATCTGGAAACTAAACATGATTTCTCTTTCCAACCTGAGTTTGATCAAGAAAATGACGTTGATCTCTTCACGGAGGGTCAAGAAGAGTCAGCATTTTTTGATGAATCCCACATTGGTTTCTTGAATCACTAAGATGAACCTAGAAGTAAAGGTGAAGCAGTCGAGGGATCATACTAGTGTTCACCTAGTCTAAGAACTAGTCAGCCCAGCAAGCTGATAAAGAAAAGACAGAGGAGTAACCTCAACTAGCAATTTCAATTGCTAAACATGGGACCACTCTGCCTTTCCAGCCAAAGGACCCAATGATTGCTAAGAAGGTAAGTACATCAAACATCCTTACACCTTATACTTCAACTTTATAGATCAGTCCTCCCCCTCCTAAAAACCAAAAGGATGAACTCCCATCCTCTCTTCCTAGTCCATTTTAGTGATTTGACATAGTCGACCATGTCAAGAAAACTAAAATTCAAATGTCTGAATTTGAATTCCTGTAATCTGACCCTAAGCAGTTGGATAGGTTAGTGGAATGTGTGAAGAATAAAACCATCCCTATAGAACCAGTTGTTCCAAAGGTGACTCCCACGTCCACCTGAAATAACCTTGTCATTGCTCCTCCTGCTACTTCTAGAAGGACTGAACCATTCGATGTCTCCCTACTGATAAATGGACATTAGTTAAACAATTACATCATAGACTCAAGTGCATCAGATAATGTCATGCCTACCAAAGTAGCTAAATCCCTTGGTCTCACACTGACCAAGACATTTGGGAGATGTTTCTCCATGGAGAACAAACAAGTGCCACTGCTAGATAGATCAAGGATGCCCAATTTGCATTTGCGGCATTCTCAGAAAAGAGAATCAAGATGATGGTCCTAGTGGCCGACGTCCCAACCTCATATGGCATTCTACTAGGATGAAATGTCTGCAAGGATTGGGTGGCAAGTTGAGCATGGACCTATCTGAGGCAAGGATCCCTATCAAAGGTGTTATGAAGAGGCTACTCCCTGAAAAGGAAGCAAAATATGTTGTCACTCAGACATCAACACCTGAAGCTCAGATTCTATTTGAGTCTCTAGGTAGGGGTAATTATTTTTTGTCCATAGAGGATGTTCATGTTCCTGTAGATGAAAGTCCTATAGGTGGCGATCTTGAAATTGATTCAAACAAGACATCAAAAGAATTGATAGGGCATAGTATAAATGAAAAAGGATCTTCCATCTCTAATAAAGAGAAATTTGATAGAAGATCAATTTTTGATGATGTTTGGATCCAAGAATTTGATGGCATCAATTCCTCTACCGGTGGTAGAGCCGGGATGGTGTTGATATCTCCTCAAGGAGATATTCTTCCTCCTTCACACAAGTTGCAGTTTAGAAACACCAACAACACTACCGAGTATGAATCTCTATTACTTAGGTTGAAGACTGCTCAAGACAAAGGTGTCAAACTCCTTCATGCTAAAGGAGATGCTGATTTGATGGTTTGTCAGGAGTTTGATGTTGACAATCAAAACATGTGCTGGACTGAACTAGAAAAACAACAAGCTATGGTAGTGGACCATACTATTGTACTCCAAAGTTATCAAAAATAACTCTTTGTAGAGAGAGCAAGGAAATATGGTTTTCATATTGAAGACCACGTCTTACCATGGGGCAAGAAGAGAGAACCAAAAGGAGTGCATAGAAAGTGTGATTCCTGGTGGAGAGTTCCATTCACCTGTCACTGATTTTGGGGACAAAATGGTTTCATGCTGGTTTATCAGGATGGAATGCCATTTTCATTGTCTCACAATGGGCAGCGTCTAAATCACTTCAATTCTTGAAGTATCAGATAAGTTCACCTGTACATATGTACATTTGTATAGTCTTTAGTTTTGTTTTGTGATTTTCATTTTCATTTTTTTTGGAGCCTTTCTTTTTGGGTAGCATGACTCCATAGCCCAATGGCATACTTCAAGGCACTGGATATTCTAGTTCTACTCCCCTCAGTTGTTCCAAGTTTTCAATTGAAGGAAGTTCCCCAACTGGAGCTAGTTGTTGTCCCCAAAAAATGTCACTCATTTTTGGGACAACATATGAACTATTCTGGGCCCTGTAAGACCAAAATTGTCTCTTCCCTTTTCAAAATTTGTTCTGAGCATTCAAATTCCTCATTTTTCAAGCTTCTCAAAAATCTATGGTATCTGTAGGCTTAAATCTATGGACTCTGCAGGAAGAAAATCTACGGACTTTACAGGCTTGAATCTATGAACTCTGCAAGAAGAAAATCTATGGACTCTGCAGGCTTGAATCTACAGACTTTGCAGGAAGAAAATCTATAGACTCTACAGGCTTGAATCTACAGACTCTATAAGAATAAAATCTATGGACTCTGTAGGCCAAGTTCTATGGGCTTCATAGGGTGATTTCTATGAACTCTACAGGAAAGAAGCAAGCTCTCAACACTTAGGTGATTTCAAGGTTGGTTCAACGACAAGGTTCAACCAAAATGTCCATTGAAAAGCTTCTAAGCAAGGATTGAACCATTGAACTATTGAACCATCGAACCACTTTGGTTCAAAGGTTCAATGGGTTCAATGGTTCAACAGGTTCAATGACCAAAGGGTTCAACACATTTGGTTCAAAAAGATCAAAAGGACTTGGCCAAATAAAAAGAATGAATCGATTGAACCGTTGAACCTTGAACCAAAAGGTTCAATGAGTTCACAGATTCAACCAGTGTGATGAAGATCAAAGAGCTTAGAAAGAACAAGTGATGGACAAAGGATGAACCAATGAACCGATTGAACCTTGAACTAAAAGAGTTCAAAGTTCAATGCTTCATGGGTTCAAAGGTGGCCTCAGTCAAGGAAAGAAGAAACAAACAGGTGGTTTAACGGATGGTTCAACCAAGGAGTGGGAAAGTGATTGAACCAAGAAGCGATGGAACAAAAGAGACAGAATGAACTGATGAACCAATGTATTTTCAGTGGGTTCAAAGGTTTAAGGTTCAACATGGTTTAAATGGCTAGCGACCATTGATGGCCCCGCAGACATCAAATTTAAAGGGAATATCTATTGAAATTCAAATAAAACACGGACCTAAATGCATTCAAAGGTCAAAATGCCAAAGGGAAGAACTGCTGAGAGAAGGAGCATAAAGAGCCAGTAAAGCTAGGAACGTAGCCCTGAGAGCTTAAATTCTAGGAAGAGACAAAGCTAGAAAAGACAAAAGCAAAAAGAGGGAAAAGCCTAAAATATCTGTGCAAAATTAATTTCAGTAGGTGGAATAGTCCACTACACAGATATTATTCTTATGTCTGTCTTTTGAATGTGTTCTTGTTTATTTAATTTGGCAAGCATAATTAGTGAAAGTAACAAGGAAGGTGTCCTGAAGCCAACTATGGGAAGACTTTGTGCTTTCATAATTGTTTTCAGTGTGTGTTTTTCTTTTCTTTCTATGTTAAGGATTCTGGGATGACTTTGTACCCCCATTATCCTTTGTGTTTCACTCTTTGGTCAGTTGAGGTGTAGACTTTGTGTTATACTTCATCCTACTGGTTACTGCGCCTATGTTACTAGTTACTTTTACTACCTGAAAGAACTCCTACTATTTCCTGCAAGAACACTTCTGAAAGAAGAGAAGTGCCTTTAGTGTTTTCACCAAGATTTTCTCCTTTGTTTGTGAACATCATCTCTGAAAGAAGAGATATGGAGGGTGTATCCTACCCCTATGTGTTATTTTCTATATATATATATATATATATATATATATATATATATATATATATATATATATATATATATATATATATATATATATATATAGCTTCTGCATATTTATAGGGAACCTCCCCTTGATGAAAGGAGAGATATGTCCCCTTTATATGTGGTAAACCTACAACTTTGGACAACCAATCTCCCTTGTTGTGGATGATCAAACCTATTTTGCTCATCAGTATGCTGGTGACAAAATATTCACCCAACAATAACATCATTTGTAATTCACATAATGAATATGACTCAATGCAAACATTAAAACCAAGATAAAACAAATGAACAAATGTTTAAATAAAATGATAAAATAAGCAATAAAAATAATGAGCATTTAAAACAAGTAAAATTAATTAAACAATTGTACAATCAAGTTAGTAAAGCAACTATACAAACAAGGAAAACAATTATCTTTTTGGTATATCCATTAGATCGTAAACCCTTTGGAATATGATATTTTTTGATAATGATAACCTTGTGAAATATAATCTACATAAGGTAGGACAAGGATATTGACCTAAGGATAAATGGTTTTTGTGGAGTGGCTTTTGATTTGTTTTATTTTGTGTTTTTTGGATGGCTATCTAAGCCATGGACATAAAGGAAATCAGTTCTAGACATTATAACTGAAAGGAAGGGAAATTTTATTTTGGATGGGTGAATGTTTTTGGAAGCTAGTTATATATAATATGTTTCTGAAACATGATTGAAAATGTTATGCACGTGACCACCAAGATTAAAACCTAGACCTAAAGTACCATATGTAACTAGGATGAAATGAAAAAAGGATATATACAATGGGATACACAATGGATGGGATATTTGACAAATGATATGGATTTAGAGATGCCCATAAGTAATAAGGGTGTGTCTAGGTAATGGTTTATACATGGTGCCAAAAACTAGTTTTCACAATGGTACTTACCCAAAGCACCAACAAATGATTTTCACTTTTGGATGGATTATTTATCTTTATCTTTTGATTTTTTTAATATACATATAGAGATCATGACTAAAGTGATTTAAGCATAAAATTTCTTGAAATGTATGATATTCATTTTCTCATCAAGTTATTCACCATATTCAGTATCCATTCTATATGTAATAGATTCATACTTATCAATGACAACATATGGACCTAACTAATTAGTTCAAATTTGCCCTTATTTTCATGATCAATGTTTGTATTCCATTGATTTTCCTTAAGAACAAGATATATGACTTTAAATTCCCTGATTTTTTGTTATAGGTATTATGAAGATAGTTTTAATAGGCTTACAGATGGTTTATGGCACAAAGTCACTTTTCACTTAATAGGTCAAGCTCATGTAGTCGAGATGTGTGATGTTATTCATCATGGACCAAGTCTTGAAAGGAAATGTGTATAATGAAGGGATATTTCATTTGGTAAAATAGAATTAGTGCCATAAAAAGTGGAATATAGGATTACCCCTATGAATGTTTTGATACTTTTATGGTAAGCCCATAAAGTAGGATAAAGCTGTAAATTCCAATCACAGCCATCATCATTGACAACCTGTTCGAGTATTTTAAGGATGTTTTTGTTGGATGCCTCTACTTATATATTGTCTTGAGAATAGCATGGCGTGGAATATTTATGTTTGATATGATAGGTTTGGATAAGGTATTTTACATTATTTTTGAAAGAATTCTTGTTATAAAAAATAATAGTGAATGAAATATTGTAACTAAAAATGATATGGTTCAGGATAAACTTAGAAATTTGTTTTCCTATTACGTAAGTGGGGGTAATGGCCTCCACTCGTTTGGTGAAGTATTCAATATATATTATGTTTATAATTTTTAGAAGAATTGGGATTTATTTTTATAATGAGTTCTAACCCCCATGGATAATGTCACCCTGTTTTTGGCATGGGATGCACTTTTTGACATATTTTCAAGAATCAGTCTCCATTACTGGTCAATAGTACCTAATTCTAAGAATATTTTTGAGGACTATTCCATTTGTGTGCATAACATAAATATGGTCAAGAACTTATTTTATAACAAAGGTCACCTCTTCAAAATTTAGACATTGTAACAAAGTCCTATCATAGCCTCTACAGTGAAAAGTATTGCCAATGATTCTGAATCGGTAAATATGTTGGATGAATCATTTATTATGATTTTAGGACATGTTTGTAGGATGGGCATTATCATGGAGGCATGCGTAGATGTCTAGGTACCATGGGGAATTAGGACCAACAATCTAACAGACCATTTTAGATTAAGTAATGTCATAAGTGGGAATCATTATTTGTTCAAAAAATAATTGACTATGACTAGAATTTGGGTTAATGTCAATAAGTGAACCAATCATAGCCATTTCATTTGATGCTCTATTATTTACACAAGGAACCTGATCAAATTGTATGTACATGAAGTATAGTTTTAAATTGTCCACCATTATTTATAATGAATGAGCTTATCATATTTTTTTGGTATTTATTATTGACTTGGTTGATAATAAGCTTTGAATCCCCATAACTAGGATATGTTTGATGTTTAACCAAATATCTATGTTTAAACTAGAAACAAGGGCCTCATGCTATATTATGTTATTGGTGCAAGGAATGCTAATTTAGAATGCTTTTAGATTAAGATAACCTTATGGATTAATGATCAAAATGCCTACCCCTGATCCATGTTGATCAAATATCCTTTAAAATATAATTTTCATTATGTCAATTTAGACAAGAATAAAATAGATTCATCAAGAAAGTCTTTGGTTAAAGGATATTCATCTGTTATTGGTACTTTTGTTAATGTGTTTACAAGTATTCATCCTTTGATGGACTTTTGACTAACATAATAAAAATCAAAATCACTTAATAACATAACCCAAATAGACATTCTCCTTATTAGAGATTATTTTGAAATGAGACAATTAAGTGGATTGATTTTTTTAATGATTTTGGTTTGATTATTAAACATGTAATTACAAAGTTTTTGGGAAGCAAAAACAACCACTAGACATGCATTTTTTATTTTAAAATAGTTTAAAGCATAGAATACCAAAGTATAGATCAAATAGTACCTAGCTCTTTTTGTTCCCTGATCATCATATTGTGCCAATAATTCCCCCAATGCACATTGTGTAGCTAATATATATAAAAATATTAGTTTACCTGGGGTAGGTGTCATTGAAAATGGTGGATTTGATAGGTATTGTTTGAGATGTGAAAAATCTTCATTCCAATTAGAATCAAAATTATTTTTAAGGACATAAGTGAATGCGTGACATATTTCTACAAGTTGAAAGATGAATCTTCAGATAGCCTAAATTTTTCCTTGTAAATATGAAGTTGTTTGAGATTGTAAAGGGGAGGCATTTTTGTTATAGTTGTAATTTTTTTAGGATCCACTTCATACCTCTCCATGATATAATGAAAATCAAAAGCTTCCCAAATTAACTCTAATCATGCACTTGTTTGGATTTAATCAAACCATGTATTCCGTCAACCATTCAAAAATCTTGAGTAGCATTATGTAATGTTCTACTCTTATTCTCAACTTTGCTAAGATGTCGTATACATAGTGTTTCAAACTGTTTTCACTTTTCTACATTCAAAGGAAGTAAGAAACTAAGATAGAATCATCTAGGGTTAGATGATACCCGGATGAGGTCTCCACACCGTTATCCAGACGTTGTAGGGACTCCTCTTTGGTTTTGGAGGATGACACCTATAGAAGAAAGAGACTTAAACAGGAAAACTATTAGATGGATGTAAGGTGGACTGCCAAGCGATATGCTTGGTCCCAAAAGTGCAAAGACTTCCTTAAGGGATGTCAGTCCACTTGTTGATAAAAAATAATGTCGGATAAAGATAATAATGATAGACTAAGCTAGAGAAATACAAATAATGTGTACCTGTTGTCTGTTGTCGGTCTACCACAGTCATCGATGTCAGTTTGTCTGCCAACGTCAATTTGTTAAGGTCATCAACGTCGGTTAGTCTGTCGACGTCGGTAGGGGAAATGGACCTGGTGGCCGACGTCGGTCATGGAAATGGTCTTGGACAGGGTTTGGATGGGTTCTTGGTCGATAGAATGGTCTATAGAATGGTTTGTGGTAGTCTGAGAGTCTGTGCAAGGTTTGCACTGGGTTTGTAGGGCAGAGAGTGTGGCTAAAAAGGGATAAGGATGTGGGGATGGCCTCTCATCCTTTTTGGGAAGAAGTCAAGTCTGGTCTGTTTGATAACTGAGTCTAGTTCATAACACTTAGAAGTAGCGAATGGGGATTGATTATCAAAGCATTCTGAAATACTGAGATGAAACAAAAGAAGAATACTTACCTCTTGCCTGCTAAAGAAGAAGTGTAGGAGACCTATTGCTGATGTTGCTGATGTAGAAGACTACCTGCAGAGTGGAGTGACTGATGCAGAGTACCTGTACCCTGTGATGCTTGTTATGCATTTGGAAGAGAGGGAGTGAGAGAGGTCAGAAGATTGGAAGGTTGGCTGATCAAAAAATTGAAGGATCACCGATTTGAAAAAAGATCCGCATTTTGGATGCAGAACATTGTTTTGAAGGCAACCAACGCCGGCAATACTGCCGATGTCAACCGACTACTAACCGATGTCGGTAGCCAAAGAATAGGAAAAAGGGCTAAAAATAGCTTTTTATCCATTCTTCCATCTGTCGAGGTTAGCTAGTCATGGGAAAACGGTCGAAGGCAGGTTAAATGAGCACTAGAGGATAGTGGAAGGGATGAAATAGGGTTTAAGCATTTAAGATTTGGCATGGGGTGAGGGAGGCATCCAAGGAGAGGTATCCTAGGAGGGGTGAGGTGAGGTGGCAAGGAGGAATTATTAATTTAAAATAGGTATTTTAAATTAATAAAACATAGGTTAGGCATGGTTAAGTTCGAAAGGGACCAAGAAGGAGAATGACCAAGGGTTAGACACAATTTTGGTGTCTACATTTGCCCCTTTTTGTCTTGTTGGTTGTTCTGGATGAACTGTAAGACAAAAACAGGAGTTGATTGCCCCAGGTATGGGATGAGATGGTTTTTGTCCTGTTAGTTGTTCTAATAAATTGCAAGACAAAAATGAATGTTGATTGCCCTGATTATGATGAGGTATTCCCCCTCAAAGTGGGAGTCGAGGGAAGGGAACCTAAAATTGGGTGCCGATTTGACAGAGAGTGGATGGATATGGTGAAGTTTGAGTGTGAACGATGAAAAAGTTGAGATTACGCGCATACCACTTCACGTGATGGTCAAGTCAAATTGTTGCAGGTCAAGGTCGAGGAGTGCCAAAATTGAAATAACCAGGCCCCAGCATTTAGTCATAGCTGATTGGGTTATTCGATCCAAGCTGTAGCTCCAATGGTCATCGTGTTCCAAGTATCCCAAGCTCAGGAAGTGCTCTTGGAAACATGAAAAATGTCACAAGTAGTGGGGATTAACTTGCTCGTGATCCTATACTTGTGAGGGTCAAAATAGGTTACAGACAATTTTTCTAACCATTCGTGGGATAGCATACATGCAAAAACAACTAAGGCAAAGTTGTTTTGGAAGTGGACGGAGGAGATAGTCACGATCTCCAAGGTCATTGGTTGAGTCAAGATGAAATAGATGGTCCATTAGATGGATGGATGAAGGAATGACTGAGCTAACCTCAGAAGACCCCGTGTCAATTGAGTGCTGCCTACATAACCCCTGTCGTTAGGGCCTCAGGCCGATGTAGTTCTCCCAAAAAGGGAGGAAGAGGGTCGAAGTTATGGATGGGTTGGACGAGGTTAAGTCATGGTTAAAGGTAAAATGGTTTGTCCATCAGGTAGATGAATAAATGGATGTGGCCGAGCTAACCCTAGAAGACGTCATGTCATCTGAGTGTTGCCTACATAGCCCATGTTGGAAGGGCCTCAGACCAATGTAGTTCAGACGAAGAGTAAAAATGGTCAAATGATGGGTTTGGTCATGGTTAAATGATGAGGGTAAGATGATGTCATAGCATTTTCCATGTTATGTGATGGTGTATTCTGTAACATTGGCTGAGTGGTCTTTCATCCCTAGCAATTTTCCATATCGGTGATGGATGTATGCTAAAAATGAATTGAGTAGATTTATGCTTCAGCAAGAAATGGTTTATGCTTAACATAAATTGAGTGGTCGATAGTTTCCATGTGTATTGGTTTCCATAGAAACTATGTGAAATGGACTATGTCATGTTGGTGGTCTGAAAATGTTTGGGTTGGTTTGGGTATGGTTGAGAAAATGATTTGGTTGGATTGTTTGTGACCAAGATGTGTCAGAAGTGAAAGGCGCGTTGCTCTTTCATTGACAAGGACCATAATGATGGCATAGGTAGGGTTTTTGGAAACAAAATCCCCGTTCATGCATTACGTCGTTGACCATGGGTTGTGTTAGAGAAGTAATCGAATCACTTGACGTTAAGTGAGCTCAAAATCCCTTGAGTATGTTGGGGTGATAGGTTTGATTATGTGAGATGGATGGAAGAGGGAACCCTTTTTGGCAGGAACAACTTTTCCCCTTTTATAGGTGACCCCGAGAACGACTAAAGACAAGTCCATGACTTTATAGTTTGTCAGTCAATTTTTTTTTTTTTTGAGGCAGACTGATCGATGCGGGAAATCTGTGAGGGGATGTCATTTTTTTTTGTGGTCATGTTGTGAAGCTGATCGATGCAGGAAGCTTCTAAGATAGTGTTGTTTGTAGCAAGATTTAGGCATAGCCATCCTTCGAGGGAGTGGTCTATAGTTTGCTTTATATATGTGAAAGTCTTTGAATAGTTGTCCTTCAAGGGAGCAGTCTATTTATTACAACAATTATGCAGCTGTCCTTCGATGGAGCAGTCTATATTTATAATTTTATGACCTAGGAATATGCATCCCACTTTTATTTATATATATTTTTTTTTGTTTTTTTTTTTTGACTGAACTTTTGGTCATGGACTTGACTATAGAGGTTTAGAGGGTTTCCCTTTTATTAAGACAAAGAATTCATGCTTGACAAAAGGGTTGACTAATGTTTATAGGGTTAAGGGTTGAAAAGGAATAGGAATGACGATGATGGGGATTGCTCAAGGGATCGAGCTCAAGTTAAACATCAAGTGAATAATTACTTGACTAACAGTAGATTGGTCGAAGATGCAAGGCATAAAGGGGCTCAGGTTTTGATAAGTCCCTGACCCATGTTTGTGTTATGATGCAAAGTCTGAGTCAATTAGGAGCAAACTTGCCCCATTTTCTTCGTTCCAAATTGGTCATATGTTGATCGTTGTTTGGTTGAGGTCATGATTAAAAGGTTGGTTGATGTTTGGTCAAGGTTTGGTTGGTGTGTGGTCAATGTTTGGTTGAGGTCAATGTTTGGTCGAGGTTTGGTCAAGGCTTGGTCGAGGTTTGGTCGAGGCTTGGTCGAGGCTGGTTGATATTTGGTCAATATTGGGTTGGTTGATGCTTGGTCGAGGCTTGGTCGATGCTTGGTTGAGGCTTGGTCGAGGTCGGTTGATATTTGGTCAATGGTGGGTTGGAGTCGTGATAGTCAATATAGAGTCAAATTCCCCCAGTTATTTTGGTGATGAGGAGAATGCTTGAGAAATGGTTAGACTAAGGCGGCTAGTGGTTGAGGGTCTTCAGGTTGAACCTCCATTACCTGTAAGGTTTTGATTAAGGCTTGATGATGCTGCAGAGAGTTTTGTATGAGGTCATACAAAGATGTCTTCATAAAAGTTTGGTGAAGGTGTTTCACCATGGGGTCATGAATTGGTTTCAAAAAAGTTGGTCGAGATGTGCCCAAAATTGAAATATTGGGTTTTGATGGTTGAAGAAACTTGACGAATAGATATGTTTGAGGGAGAGAAACCTTCTCTTGCCCTTTATCCTTCATGATTTGTGACCTGTTGGCCACATTGATGGTGTTGATTTCAAATAATGGTGTTAAAGGCGGTGGAGGGACCATAGTCTGGTGTTGAGATCTCGATTTAGGTGATGATGTTTGTGAGGCATGTGATGGTGTCAAAGATTTGGCAAAGGGGCAGTCAAGAGGATCCTTGATGAGAAGGGTATCCTTTTTTTGGTGTTGATGAATGACAGCTTTAAGAGCGCAACAACGCTCAGTGTCATGTCTCGGTGTGCGATGATAGTGACAAAATTTAGTGTTGTCAAACCAAGATGGTCTTAATCCAAGAGTTGATGAGTGTGAAGGTGAGGAGGTATGGGAAGCATGGGATGATGTTGAAGATTTGTTGATAATATGGTCAAGAAGAAGGGTGTCTTTCTCCAAGCATTGGCGAATGACAACCTTGAGGGCACAACAATGCTCAGTGTCATGTCCCGACATGCGATGATACACACAAACTTTAGTGTCATCAAACCAAGGCAGTTTTGGTTTGAGAGATTGGTATAGTTTAAGAGGTGGAAGACTGATGCGAGAAGACTACAACAATTGTCGTAACAGCAAGGCATAAGAACCCGCCAATGGGTCTACGTGTATTGTTGCAATAAGGGTTGATGAATTTTGTTTTGGAGGCGTAGGAGGCATTGGTCATTTTGGAGTAAATATATGTTTAATGGGTAAAGGGGATAATGGAGGCAATTTGCCTCTGTGAGGTGTTAAGTAGGAAGCACTCCTATTAAGGTGGATGGATGTGGGCCCAAAATAGAGGGCAATGATGAAGGTGGGGGAGGAATTCTCTAGTGTGGTTTAGTGGCCTTCTTTGGTTTGGTTTGAGGGCCACTATTGTGTGAGGCAAGATTAGATATGGGGTGAAAACCAAGAGATTTAATCTCTTTTGGCATGGTGGACGCCTGCGTGGGTTTGGGTTCAGATGTGGACAGAGGTGAGTGAGATGTAGCGATCTTAGGCAAAAGGCAAGAGAAAACCGTCACTGGGTCTTCCTCGGTCAGAGTGGGTGAAGAGACAGGGTCTTCTCTTGGTGGAGAAGAAATTAGAGAATGTGACTCCTCAAGAGGATAGAGGGCAGGGATGATGGTGCCTTCTACTTGTGGTTGAGGAGTAGGAAGGGTATGGTCCTCCATTGGCAGGAGGAAGGATGAAGGTGGGGCTAATGGCATTGGTATGGTCGAAGCATCCTCCAATATAAGAGAGGTCGATGGAGAACTAATAGGAGAAGAAAGCTATTTTACCTGTGGAGAAGGTTGGTCAGGGACAAGAGGCAAGACCGTGTTGACCGTGCGTATATCATGCTCTTGGGAGCTATCGGCCATGGTCTGGACATTATTTTGGCTAGGAGGATGGTTAGGAAAAGGTTGTTTGAATATATAGATGTTTTGGTTGGGTGGCGCATTCGGGTTATCCAAAACAAGATCTCCCTTATCTATCATGTCTTGGACAATGTTCTTGAAGGTTTGACAGTTGTTTATGTCATGGCCTTGAACACGGTGATAGTGACAGAAGTCATTTTCCCTATACCATGTAGGGATGGCTTTTGAAGGGTCAAATTGAGGTGGTTGGATTGGAGGGAGATTGAGGACCCCCTGATTGACAAGTTTATCCAAAACGGAAGCGTATGATTCTCCTATAGGAGTATACAGACGTTGTATGTACCATTGTTGGAATTGTTTTGTGATGCTTTGTGATGTTGAAGGTTGAGGTTGGTCGGTCATTGTCGAAGATGGTGATCTAATGACCACAGTGTTTTCCACTCCTTTGGACTTAGAGTGGGAAGAAGAAGGTCTGGAAGAAGAAGGGTCATCAATTTTTGCGTTGGTATTACGCAATTTGACCCTATTTTCTTCAATAGCGCGGAGTTTAAGCTTTTGGGCCATGGTGAAAGCTTCATCAAAAGTGCGGAATGTTTGAACCCGCAAGGTGGATGAGATGTGCATGGCACATGCTCGAGAGAAGAGCTTAATGAGCTCAGGTTGAGGTAAAGGGAAGGAGAGTTGGTTGATTAAGCCTCTCCAATGGGCAACAAAATTGGCTATGGATTCGTCATCGAATTGTTTGATAGAGTATAAGTCCGTGATTGAGACCTTTTTGGTGATATTGATCAAAAAGTGGTCAAGGAAAAGTTGGGCTAGCTGAGTGAATGAAAAGATAGAGTGGTAAGAGAACTATACCAATCGAGGGCAGGGCCAGAAAGCGACATGGGGAATGTGTGTAACAACAACGCATCGTCATGTGTTATGAGATAATAAGCATGTCTAAATGCTCGTAGATGTTGTTGTGGGTCTTCCTTAATCTAGAAGCGAGTAAACTTAGGAAGTTCCTACTAACTGGGATACGGCCAGATTCAGACGGAGGGATGGATGGATTCATTGAAAATTTGGTCATATGAAAGAGCATTACTTGAACCAGAAATGGAAGCCTCAAGACTAGACATTTTGTCCATCAGCATCTTGATGAGATCGACTAATGGATTGGCAGATGGGGCACCCCCTAGGTTTTAAGGTGCTTGGAAGGTGCTAGAAGAGGCATATGACGTAGTTGGTTGCACTTGTATAGGCGCAATGTATTGATGACTAGTCATAGGGACAAAAGTGGAAGCCAAGGGCGGCTGTGTCATGAAGGTAGAAGGCATAAGTTGACTAGATACCGCCAAAGGTGGTTACATGGCATCATTGGCAAAAGGGGAGATAGACACTCCTACATTTATAGGTGCAAGAGTGTGTGGAGTCGAGACAATCAAGTTTTGGTATGATGTAGAACTTGGTTGAATTACGTGTGGTTGAGGGGGTAATGAAACCCCGATGGAGGTCGGTCTAAAAATAGATGGGGAGGCCAAACTTTGTGTATTGGCCATGGTTGGGTTAATGGTTGAGGTGATAGTCTGAGTCATAAGAGGCTAGGTAGCGGATGGTGTTGATGTCATCGTCACTTCACCCGAAAGGTCTCGCATTTAGTTTCTTACGAGATAGTGTTGGAGAGCCTTGACGTTGTGGTCAAGGAGTCTCTCAAAGTTTGGGTCCCCTTTAGGGACAATTGAAGGTTGATTGGGAGTTGGTTAGGTAGGAGTTCGTTCTATCTCTAAATGATACTCCATTAGAGGACTAGGCATAGATGGCAAAGGCGGGAGTGGTCATTGCCTTACGTGGTCAAGAAGAGTTCTGGTTTGACTGCGTGTCAAAACCATTCAAGGCAAGAAGGGTCAGGTTCTAGAAATTGTGTTTTTCAATCTCAAAAAACCAAAATGGGTGTTAGACAGCAAGAAAGTCAGGTTTTAAGCTTGTTGTTTGGGAAAGAAAGATTTGGACAGTGACTGACATCGGTAGAAAAACCGATGCCGGTGAAACAGGTTGCTGATGTCGGTCAGAGAATCGATGCCGACGAATAAAGTCTGCTGACATCGGTGGTAAAACTGATGTCAGTTACTGTGTTTTCCAAAAACTTAGAAAATTTGAGAGTTTTTGGAAGAAAGAAGAAAATGTCCTCACTAGCTCAAAAAACCAGATAAAGACAGAAAAGAAGATGAAGACAAGCAGACCCTAACGTTAATTCTTAAGAATAATTTTTAGAATCATGTTGGCTTATGCCTTAGATGAATGTGTTTGGGAAGTTGGCTTGTAGAGCGGGTCCTAGAAGAGGCAGTCTAAAGTTGGTTTCGGGTCAGTTTCGATGCTCAAGAGTCTATGTTAGGTTCTGTACGTGGCCTGGTGCTAAGGAGCAAGCTCCCCTCACTTCACGAGCCCAGTGATAAGCTGGTCTCACTTAGCCAGTATATACGTCCCCTAGAGTTTGTCCTCTGCCAGATAACAATGTGGGCTTTCCCCTTGGTAGTGAAGTCCAAGTGGGATTGTCAGGAAGGGTAAGGTATCTGCTAGGTGATGAAATCCTAGTCGGGCCTTGTCTCAGGTATGTTTAGATGTTTGAGTTTGTGCAAGTGGTTTGGATGTGTAACATAAGTGTGCTACAATTAATTCATGATGCAGTTTTAAGTTACTAGATGTGTGGACTAAATATGCATTCAATCAGAAATGAGATGCAATAGATTTTAAGCCCAAATTGAAATGTGTGTTCGTATGCAGACAAGTGAAAAGAGGTTGAAGAGTATGGCTGACTAGTCTAAGATGCAAGAAAGAAAGAAGGGTTCTTTTTAACCTTGCTAATGGTGTATTTTGGAAGAGATAGAGGAAAAGGATGCAAGAAGAGACCTAATGCACCTATATGAAAAGTTTGTTTTTAGAAGAAAAAGTATGAACCCAAGGAAAGCTCCTAGGGTCCCACTGGGCATGCCAGAATGTTTCAAACTATTTTCACTTTTCTACATTCAAAGGAAGTAATAAACTAATATAGAATGGTCTAGGGTTAGATGATACCCAGATGAGGTCTGTGCATCGTTATCCAGATGTTGTAGGGACTCCTCTTTGGTTGTGGAGGATGACACCTGCAGAAGAAAGAGACTTAAACAGAAAAACTGTTAGATGGATGTAAGGTGGACTGCCAAGCGATATGCTTGGTCCCAAAAGTGCAAAGACTTCCTTAAGGGATGTCAATCCACTTGTTGATAAAAAATAATGCCGGATAAAGATAATAATGACAGAATAAGCTAGAGAAATACAAATAATGCGTACCTAATGTCTGTTGTCGATCTGCCACAATCACCGATGCCGGTTTATCTGCTAAAGTCGGTTTGTTAAGGTCACCGACATCAGTTAGTCTGCTGATGTCGGTAGGGGAAATGGGCCTGGTGGCCGGCGTCAGTCGGGGAAATGGTCTTGGATAGGGTCTGAATGGGTTCTTGGTCCATAGAATGGTCTGCAGAATGGTTTATGGTAGTTTGAGAGTCTATGTAGGGTTTGCACTGGGTTTGCAGGGCAGAGAGTGTGGCTGAAAAGAGATAAGGACGTGGGGAAGGCCTCTCAACCTTTTCGAGAAGAAGTCAAGTCTGGTCTGGTTGATAGTCGAGTCTAGTTCATAGCACTTAGAAGTGCAAATGGGGACTGATTATCAAAGCATTCTGAAATACTGAGATGAAACAAAAGAAGAATACTTACCTCTTGCCTGTTGAAGAAGAAGTGTAGGAGACCTATTGCTAATGTTGTTGATGTAGAAGACTACCTACAAAGTGGAGTGACTGATGCAGAGTACCTGTACCCTGTGATGCTTGCTGTGCATTTGGAAGAGAGGGAGCGAGAGAGGTCAGAGATTGGAAGGTTGGCTGATCGAAAAATTGAAGGATCGCCGATTTGAAAAAAGATATGCATTTCGGATGCAGAACGTTGTTTTGAAGGCAATCGATGCTGGCAATACCGTCGACGTCAGTCGACTACTGACCGACGTCAGCAACCAAAGAATAGGAAAAAGGGCTTAAAATAGCCTTTTGTCCATTCTTCCATCTACCGAGGTCAGCTGGTCGTGGGAAAATGGTCGAAGGCGGGTTAAATGAGCGCGAGAGGATAGTGGAAGGGATGAAATAGGGTTTAAGCATTTAAGATTTGGCATGGGGTGAGGGAGGCATCCAAGGAGAGGTATCCTAGGAGGGGTGAGGTGAGGTGGCAAGGAGGAATTATTAATTTAAAATAGGTATTTTAAATTAATAAAACATAGGTTAGGCATGGTTAAGTTCAAAAGGGACCAATAAGGAGAATGACCAAGGGTTAGACATGATTTTGGTGTCTACACATAGTATTCGATAATATCATGAAGCATGTCAATAAAAACTATTATGATGGTACGTTGATATGTAGTTCTAGAATTTTTGAGACCAAATGACATGACTTGGTAACAAAATGTGCCCCAAGGGGTGGTAAATTTTATTTTATGTTGGTCTTCAAGTGCAATTTTGATCTGGTTATATCTCAAAAAACCATCCATTAAATGCAACATCTCATGACCTATTGTAGATTCTACAATCACGTCAATATTAGGAAGGGAAAGTTCATCTTTTGGAAATGCTATATTATTATCATGAAAATATGTACACACTCTGATCCATGTTGGTTTCTTGCTAAGTGGTACTCTATTAGAGATCCACTCTGAATAGTTTATGGGTTTGATGAAGCTAGCTTCCAACTATTTTTGCAATTCATCTTCTACAAGTAGTGCCACTTTAGGATGAATTTATATTAATTTATATTTGATAGTCATAACATCCTTGTGAACAACAAGGTGGTGGACTAAAAGTCATGAGTCTAACCCAAGCATATTTGCATATGACCAAGTAAACACATATAAAAATTATTTTAGGAGAGTTAAGAGTTGTTTTTTCTTTAGTATCTAAAGAAGTGAAAAGCTTCACCATTTTAGGATCTTTGTCTGTTTTGATATTTACATCAATATTATTTTCCATCAATAGTGTGGACTCTTCTTGAAAATTTTCAATAGGAAGAGGAAGAGTAAGTTCCTTGTCAATTTCTTCCTAATTTTGAATTTTGTCTTCTAACTTCTCTATAGAAAAATTAATGGCAAGAATATTTTTGTTGTATGAATGATTAGGATTTACATGCTCCCTAAAGTATGATGAGTTATATAAGTAGATATAAAACCCCTTATTGTGATCTTTTATTGGAATATAATTCCTAACCCTCATGAAATTATAAATTGTTTTATCATTTTGAAAGTGGTCAAATGAGGGTGGATTTTGTTAATCCTAGGTTATAAGTTGGGGATATTTAATCTTAAGAGCCAAAATAGTGGTTTCATGGAAGAGGTTTGTGGCTACAAGATCTTCATAGTGGCTATAGATGGAACTTGTTTCAATGTTGAAAGTGAATTCCTTAGAGTTTTTATAAGAATAACTATTGTAAGCATGTAGGCTCACATTGAATGGTTTAAATCCAATACCTTGATAATATTTGTGTGTTTCATAAATAATAGACTATGCAAGTCCTTGTTCATTAATACCAAGGCCTTTCCCTTTATAATTCATAATGTGCCACATAATAGGTTAGGATTTGGGGTATTGATTTCCTTGAAAACATGTGGAAAATTCATCACTATAGAGACAATTGGGATTGGAATATTCAATCTATTATTTGGAAAGGAATTTTCATTTAAAAAAAGATGTATTTCCAAACTGTCAGACCACTCGTGCTTGCTTCTTATGATGGGGCCTACCATGGTTATTAGTAGACATATGAATTTTTTCTAGATAATGGGCATCATGATTTCATACTCTCCCATACTTGCATCCACAATGGTAAATATATATGGTGTAAATATGGACTTCGATGTGGATGGTTTGTTATTATATGTAGATGGTTGGTTGATGGATGTAGAAGGTAGCTCATTCAAATGGATGTAGTTTGATAACATTAGTGATTCCATAGTAGGCTCATAAGTATCATCAGTGAATTGAAAATAAATTATATTTATGTTTTGACCTTTTAATAGTTTGCAATATTGAAAAGGTTGAGGATCATAAGGAATGGTGACTTATATACCGGAGTGGGAAAACTTCAAACATTGGAGGGTATATGGAATGGCATTCATGGTGTGGATCCATGGATGACCAAGGATTAAGTTATACCATAAATAAATATATAAGACATGGATTAAGGTATCTTAAATAACAAGCCTCACCATAAGAGGAAGACATGGTACCCATTTTTTGTCACTCTACATTATCATAAGCCTTTATAATATTGGCATTGGGATCTAGTGCTAATGTTGAATGTCCCAAATGTTTGATTAGACTTAATGGACATAGATTCAAGCTAGACCCATTATTTATAAACACCCTTTTTCATTTATGTTTGGAGATAATTAATTCAATGTACAACAGAAAATTATGTGATGCACCCATGGGGAAAATATTTTTATGGTTAAAAATCACTTGATTGTTGGAGGATAAATGTCCTACAAGTGCTTGGAAATTGGAAGGATCAATGTTTTGTATTACTTTTTGACTCTTGTAAAGCTTTATACAAAATTTCCTTGTAGGTAGTGGATGTCTTGAGAAGTTCCATAATATAAATTTGGGATGGTTTTTTCTCAAGTTATTTAATAATATTGTATTTACCTTCAAATTTGAGTAAAGAAACACTTGAAATGATAATTTTTACACACCTCATAGTGACGATGCAATCTTGAGTTTTGATTTCTATGAAGAAAACATGATTATCCATATGTTGAATATGATTAACAATGGAATCAAATGGATCATTGGTTTAGTTGACATTATTGGATTTTTTTTAATCTTGGATTTGTTTATTATGAACTTGCTCAAGTTTAAAGGAGGGATCTTGATATATCCCTAAATTTTGATTATTTGATGTGGACACTTGACTCTATAATTTTATGTCACCACAATTGATTAAATATTGGACATGGTTTTTAAATCTCATACATTTTTTTTGTGGAATGCACTTTGATCTTATGGTATGTGTAATATTCATAATCTATATACCATTCAGGTTTTGTAGTATTTTCATCAAAGGGGTTTGTGTTTAGGAATGTGATCATATAAGTGGCTAGCAAATTTTGAAAGACTACCTCAAGTGACACCCCTAAGGGGGTATAATTTATTTTCCTAAAGAGTTGTCTAGGTTGGCTACTAGGTACACTAATATTATTGATGGGTTGGATATGTTAGACTCATTTGACATCATTTACCCTATCTCCTACCACATTCTTATTTTTAGCAAAGAAATTGGGTTTTTAATTTTGAGTTTTATTTTGATTTTCATTAGTGTAAATTTTGACAAGGCCTTTATCAATGAGTGATCTTTCAATTTTAACCACCCTCTCAATTATTTCATTAAATGGTGTGGCACAATGAGGTTTAAGTTGAAAGCCATTTCAGGATTGAGATTTTCTATGAAGATTGTAGTAAGTTATTTTTCAAGAAGTGAACATGGAAACCAACTTACTAGAGCACACTATCATTTTAATAAAGAGGATAAACTCTCCCCGTTACATTTTTTGGTATTGAATAATTCTAGCATAGTCAATCATGTTCAACATTATAATAAACATGTTGTAAAAATCTCTTTGAAATATTTAAAAAAGTAGTGATGGACCCCTTTGGTTTATGTAGGAACCATTATAATTTTTGACCCCTTAGGCTACATGGAAAAATCTTAAGTATATATTTATCACTATAAGAATCCTCTTGACATGCCACATAAAATTATTTGATGTGTTCCCTAGGATATCCTTTTCCCTTGTAATTTTCAAATTTAAGAGGTTAAAAATGAATATGAAAAGGTGATTTCATCATTTTTATGTCAAATGGATAAAGACACAATTATTCAAACTTAAATTTCTTTCTTTGAGAATAGATTCCATCTTGCAATCCTTGTATTTTATTATTTGTGTTTTTCCATTCTTGGACAAAAGCCATGTCTTTGAGAGGTGAAGATGATGAATGGTTTTGATTTTGATTTTGATTTTGATTTTGATTTTGATGTTGACTTTAATTTTGATTTTGATTTTGGTATTGATTTTAATTTGGATTTTGATTGGTATTGGGACTTGGATTTTGACCGATATTCTAATTTTGATTTTGATTGGTATTTTGAATTTGATTATTATTTAGATTTGTATTGCTTGATTTCATTATTATTGGATTCAAAGGAATTTTTTTTAAATGGATTAAATATCAACTATTTCTTTATTTAATTTCTTGACATGATCTACAAGGGTAAAGACATGTTTTTTTTGGGATGTGTCATCTAAAACTAATTTTCCCTTATCCACATGAGTATGGGATACATTTTCATATATTTTTTGGATGATCCTATGATGGCCTTGTTCTTTATTAAGAAATCATTAGAGGTTCCTTGATCATGCGAAGGAGGTGTTGCACTTTTCTTAGTTATTAAGAGAGATAAGTATTTGGGATCAAAATCAAGTGGAAACTTGGCTCCTATCCCTAAGATTTGTAATAAATAATCATTCTTATTTTATAGGATGCAATTAATAACTTGGGGTGGTCTTTACTTAGGAAAATTAATAGCATATTTGTATTCATCTTGGTAGGGTTTGTTATCATTATCATTAACCTCAACTTGTTGTTCTTGATTCCCAAAATGGAAAGGGTTATTGCCAAAGGGTTCTTCTCTATTATGATCATATTTAAGTTTATTGGCTTGATGCATAGTGTTTGGAGAAATTGTTAAAATATTAATTCTTGAGTCAAAATATATATGAATCCAAACAAAAAAATACAATTATCTTATAATATTTTTGAGTTACTTGGTCTGGGATTTCTTTGGATAAAGTTCTCTTGATTAAGGATTTACTTTAAAAATTAAGGACTTGGTTTTTTCTTCAAAACAAAAATTTTGGTTTTCAAAACACAAAATTCATTAAATTACCATTTTTCCATAAGGAGATTAAAAAGAAGAAGATAATAGATATAAAAAAGATGCAAGTCACATAAAAGGATAAATTTCAGTAAAGGGACTTGAATGACTTGTAGGATCTCATATATATTGACTCGTCTATTGGAAAGTGTTAGTTGAATGTTTCATATCACTAAATATGGATGTAAAACCATACCCTTATTCTACGAAAAACCAATTTCAAGGGTATGTTGAGAGTAACTTCCTTGATCTATCTATTATCGATGCACTACAATTCAAATGATTGAATGGGTTCTTAAGGCTTAAGGATTTTTACAAGTTCAACTAGGGAATTTTTGCTACATACATTTCAATACAATGAGGACCAAGACCATGGAATAAGTTTATTAATGACTATAAAAAAGGGCCTAGTCCCTATGTGCCCACTCCATCTATCAGATTTTAGTAGTGTCATCAAAAAAATAGAATTTGAGGTAGCCTGGTTTTGAAGGATGAAACCCCCTCACATCATGTTGTCTTTGTAACACATAACCACTTAATTAATTGAAACAATTGTCCCTCAATTTATATATCCCACTAATATACAAGGTTTGTCCTAACACATAGTGGTGAAATATACGGTCGATTGAGTCCCTAAAAAAATAAAAAAGTAGAATATTCTCATTTATGATTTCAAAGGATAATAACCAATGTGACATGAGGAAGGATCACACATGATAATAACTTAGGTAACAAAAAATTACAAGAATTGATTTTGATTTCCAAGTCTCATTACCAGTGTGATGCAAGAAAAGAGAATACACAATTCTTATAATACAAACAAGCAATTTTTTCAAACAAATGAAATGAATTTATTTCTACTTAATTTAATTTTAAAAACTTTGAAAGTAAATCAAGGTTAGAAAAATAAAAATAAAAAATGTTTTTTGGTTTACCTTTTAAAACTTTTGTAAGTGATCCTACATAAAAATTGTTAGTAAGTTATATGCAAAGATTTAGGCAACCCAAAGAGGACTACAAGTTAGCCAAAATCAAAGCCAAAATAAAGGTTAAGGTAGAAAAACTAAATATCTGCAACAAAACCATTGTTACACAAAGATTTAAAATGATAGCAATGTAAAATAAGTCCAAAAATAAATTAAAAATCATTGTTTATAAAATTGTTGAATATGAAACAAAACTACCAAAATATGGAACAAACCCACCAAAATATGGAACAAACCCACAAAAATATGCTACAAAACTATCAAAATATGCTATGAAACTACTATTTTGTTCAACAACTAAATATTGCTATGAATTTGATATTTTGTGTAATGAAACTATTATTTTGAAGAAAAGCCAAAAATAGAAAATAAAATAGACCAAAAGTAAAATGATGGTAGAAAAGAATGTCAATAAGCCAAAAAATTTATAGAACTAAAATATAAAGTTTAAAAGAGACAAAAAAATCCTAGAAATCAATTACAAACAAATCCATAGTTATGTAAGATAGACCCATGTTCTATA
The DNA here is from genome assembly GCA_037957365.1 of Torreya grandis. Taxonomy (NCBI): domain Eukaryota; kingdom Viridiplantae; phylum Streptophyta; class Pinopsida; order Cupressales; family Taxaceae; genus Torreya; species Torreya grandis. Next base: position 298,081 of record JARHVA010001168.1, on the reverse strand, counting down.
GCACAAAACTTATGTTACGCAACATGAAACTACCATTATGCAGAGACACATACAACAACTCAAAAAAAATCTAAAAATGACTATTGAAATAGGAAAAAACCTTATAGACCAAGATTAAATGGCTATGCACTTTAATAAAATTCAAGAATGAATGAAAAATCATAATAAATGCAACTATGATAAACAAGGTTTGAGAAAGGTTCCATCGAGCATGCTAGAATGTGATAGCCATAATTATAGAACCTATACATGCTAGGAAATCAAATGAACAATTAACTTCCAATATAAAATCTTAGTTAGAGCTATTCAATAAAAATAAAAAAAGTAAACATACTTAAAATATACCATCTTACCAATAATGTAAATCATCTTCTCTATTGATGAACTTCAATTTTCTCTTACATTGTGATATGTGGATGCTCAATTCATTCTCTAAGGCAAAGAGAATTTTAGTATCATATGGACGTAATTTATTGATTTTATTATGAATTCATATGATTATTTTGGTAGTGCTTTGATAGCTCAATGATGGATGATGATAATTGAAAATGACAAATATATTTATAGTCTTTCAGGTGAGGATATAGATGATTGGGATAAATACAAATTTATTGGATTATATTAACTTTGGATGGTTAGATTTGAGTCCTCATCCATGTGGAAGAGATAAACTACTTGTGTTTGAGAGAAAAGGGAAAAGTTATTTGGTAGTTTAAAATGTCTCATGAATGGGTCAAGGTAGTTGTATGACTCACTAAGTTGGTTGAAAGGTTCAATGATGACTCAAAAATTGGTTGAGGAAGTTAAGGAGGTGGTTTGAATGACTCAACACTTGGTTGAGATAAGCATAGAAGATGTTTGGTGACTTAGAAATTTTAAATTCTAATTAGTTTAGTGGAATTATGTGTGCATAGTTAATTAACTAATATGAATTAATTAAAATTTTAAAAAGGGATGGAAATAATGTTAGTGGACCTTAAAATATAATTTAAATCTAGGGTGGCAGTTGAGTTAGTGTGTCAATATTAAACAAAGTGAATTACAACACTAAATGTGACATAATTTAGGTTTCTACACCATGTTTCATATCTAAGATCTTTTATAAGAAATAGTTAATCCAAAAATCTTCTCGTATTTTAGTCCTAAAGGTTGTAATATTATTTTATCAAAATCAAGATTAGGGAATAAATATAACATAATTTAGATAAACTACTGATTAAAATTGTAATGTATAAAATAAGCATAAATTAATATTTTATGATTGGTAACTCACTATTTATGGAATAATATTAAAAGGGGAAAGAATAAAAAACAAAAATTGTAGTTGGCACTCAGATCAAAATGACTGCAACATAAACCATGTGATTGACTCTATGACATGTGAGATAACTATGAATCAGAAACATGGATCTGTATTTTCCTAGGACAAAGGTTGTATTATTTTGACAAGGCCATCTTATGTTATCATCTGTAAGGAACATCAGTATCAGGTAGGTTTTTTCCCTCTACGTAAATTTGGATCAGTGTGCCTTCATTTGTAAATTCTATGCATGATTTGGGTCACTTGATTCATTATAGAAGTTGATGTGTACTTTATTCTTTGCATAGAACCCTAAACTAATAGATAATGAAGAAAAATGTGATATATGGAGAAAAATGGGTTAGTACGTTACCTCAACACCCCTTATGTTGAGTGTTGCTTGCATAACAATACTCTAAAGAGAGATCAAAATCTATGTAGTTCTCCCATGCTATGGTGGTTTGTGTGAAATTTGGGTACAATCATGGTCTAATTAAGTGCTTCAAAAAAGTCTTGTGACCTTAGATATGTATTCAGACTTAGCTTAGGGCCACTCAAGTTGTATAGACTCATAATTTAAAATAAATATATTTTCCTCTCAATGTGTAGTTAGAATAATTCTAATGTTTACAATATGAAATCCTATTTCCATATAGTGAAAAAATGAATAGGATTTGTACTTATATAATGGTATTTTGATAAATTCCTTAAATGAGACCAGTGAAATATGTGGGATACCCCATTTAGTGAATTTGAATTTGATCAATTAGCTTTTTTTTAATCTTGAAGATGAAATAGGTAGATTCAGACACTATTAGTGAGTAAGATAGTCATGAAGGAGTGGCATTTTGAGGAGAAGAGATAGTTAAACTATAAGCGTAGATCATTCTAATAGAAATAGGAGTATTTAATATCATATTTTCTTAAGGTTAAATTTCATATACAAAGAAGTAGAGAATTAGTGACTTAGAGCCGTGGAACTAAGCATGAGCTAAGTGTGTAAAAGGATTGGTCACAAGTGAATTGTTTTAGCATTACATGTTAATTTTGGTGACTTCCTTTTTTCACACTTTTATTTTAGTAATACAGTAAAGTGAAATTACTAGAGTAAAATAAAGAGAGTTATACCTAATCTTGCTTGTGCTAAGTAGGCTTGGATGTATGCCACACTATGAACTATGTTTCATGTGAACTTGTAATGAAACATGTATAAATTAGTCCTCATTTAAGATGGAAATCTAAAAATAAAGACAAAAAAATTATAAATCAATATAAAGTAATGAATGCACCTATTTGGTTATGTGAACCATTGTGTTTTATGGTGAAAATTGGTGACTAGAGAGCTTAGAACCCTTGGATATTTATTTATTGATTGAAACATTTGGATGTGACTATGCATGCCCCAATCTTCATTGATATGAGAATGTACTTAAAAACTCATTATGTACTTGACTTCACCATTACACAACTTGAGGTAGTATATTGGATTAAAATCCTTATATGAACTATGATAGATCATTCTAAGGTAAAACTATGCAAAAAGGTGAATCAACCATTGTAGATGGAATAATATTCATTTATGGTGCAAAACTAGCGTAGAAATAGTATGATCTAAGTATGGTGTATACACTGTAAATAATGATGAGTTGTCATTCCATCTATGTAACTAGTCCAAAAATGAGAAATAAAGTGTCCATGTGTTGTACACATGCCCCCAATATGATATATTAGAATATTAATCCTATTGATTTAGTAAATATCAATTGAGTATCTAAGTAAAAACTATGTAATATTTTATAACACATGCCACACATGATACCAAAATCTAAGATAAACTAAGCATAAATCTAGAAAATTATTTATGTTCCATCCATAAAATAATCTATAGACTAAGTGTAATTATCATAAACCTATAAAATTCTATTTATGATCCCTAGGATGAAATTATGCTATTTTGAATAGCTACAACCTACACTGCTATCTAAATGTGATTTCTAGGTAGAAACTCGGTGTCAAATGTGATCAACTAAGCAAGTATTTTTTTTTATCTATCTTTGAACTATGTTTTTGTAACTTAGTCTCTAAGACAATCCACTATGTATTCCCCCTCTTTTGAGGTAAATTATGAAGCCAAAACAATAACTTCGCTCAAAAGAAAAAGTTATGCAAATAATTTTATATAAAATACTAAAATATGGAGTAGTAATTATAACATTGGATATCATGGCATCATATCGATAATATGATAAAAATAATTAATGTATCATACATGTACAACTAAGCATACATATTTTCATCTCTAGAGAGATGTTAACAATTAGGCACTCAATGAATAAATGATCAAGAGCAATGTCAAACACTTCATTCTTTCCTAGGTAAGAAAAAGAGTGTGTTTCAAATTATTTACATGTATATTTTATGCATGCATTATTTTCTCTTTTCCCTCACATACCCATTGCAAAGTGGAGGCATTATGTAAATACCCAAAGTTTTCACAAAAGATGTATTCCTGTGTGTTATTACCAATTTAACTTCTTTGAAAAACATGTAAATTTTAAGACATTTCTAAGATGTCCCTAACCCCACATGAGTCTCTATTTGGTCCATTTAGCCTAAAAATCTCCTCAATAATTATCTATAAAGTATCCATTAGTAAATTTTAACTACTTATCACCTATTATCTAGCCCTATCTCAAAAATATAGGCCTACTTATCTCTTGGACATGTTTGGAATATTTAATAGTTAAAGTATTATTATTATGATTAAAAATATTACATGTGAGTGAGTTATACAAAGTTTGAAATAACTCACCTAGATTAATTTGAGTTGTTTTGAGAGATAGGTGCAAAATCATATTTTATAGGAGAGCAAACTTGTATGGGAATATCTCCATTCATTGAATAAAATTAATAATTTTTTCTTATCTTTGATCGAAACTAATATTTGGTATTAGATCGGGTTTCATTTTAAATGGAAGAATAATATGTGAAGGATAAACATCATAGTTTGTTCAATTGCATGTTATATTATAAATATTAGTGTGTTTTTGCACCTTAAGATAGTTTTATATTTTGTAAGTGTAGATACTAAAATTCAATATTTATAGCACCTCATAATTTTACATTTTATAAATACCAATCAAGGCTCTACCTTTTAGTTTTGGACCTCCCCGCTGCCAAAAGGCTCGCATCCACCATCTCACTATACCTAAATGATTATATTATATTCTAACCCTTATTATTATGATGACATAGACCAAATGTACACTACATAAAGCTTAAAACTTGATATATGTCCTTCACTTTTAGTTACATATTCATACATGTTTTTTAGCCTTTTGGACACTACTGGCCATAAACGGACACTAGTGTCTAGACCTAAAAATTCATCCAAATTAAAAATTATTTGAAACCTATAGGTTGGCCTATTTTTCTTATTGAACTCTATTTTGATATATTTTCAAAAGTTTTGGTATATATACAAGTCTAATCTTTCTCATTATTCATTTATAAAATATGAAGCAAACATCTATTCAAGTTTTCTCAATCAATTGCACAACTGAGTTTTATTACCCTATTCCTCCCTATTTTAGTATTAGTCATAAGAAAAATCATAAAAAAGGTCTGAAGCATCCAAATAGCATCCCATGAGAGGTATTTTTCAAATTAAAATCTAGATCATTACATGCATTTACATATAGCATATTACACCATTATTCATACACGCTCCCATACATAAGGGAAAACTACATAAGTTTGAGGCCCTCCTTAGAGTGTTGGCTATGTAAGCAATGCTCATTTATAGAGTGGTTTTTGAGGTTAACTTTTCACCATGATCCCACTAACCTATTTTTGGAAAACACATCCTAAGGGTGAATAAGGGTGAAGATCTAGGGTTTGATTTATAAGTAAATATATACAACCTATGTTTTAGATCTGAATACATCAATAGAAAGGTGAATGAAAACCTAGAATAGTGAAGTTGATCACATCAAAATCCAATGCATATTTTGTATTGGATAGTTGCATTGAAAAATGAATAATAGCACTGCTAGTAATATCCCAAGGTAGATGGTAGTGTTTATGGATCCATAAATATCATTTCCAAAATCTGAAAATAGTCTCATAATCTTGATCCTACACAGTTTTGCCTAACTCAGATCTGCCTACACATTATAAATCCAATGAAGTATCATTTTTCATTGGCATACTAATAAATAGAGCACATTTAAAATTTGGAACTTTCTATATTTATCACATCTCATTATTTTAATTCATAATATTCATTTATCTAAGCTTACAATTAATTGGCATGCTATAGAATAGTTTTATTCATCCTTGTGTATAGGTTATTCTATCTTTTACCCTATCTCCACACTTCAAAAAAGGGTTAAACATTATGGTTAACCCATCCTATATACTTATTTGAACCAAACCCTAGATTTAATTTAGGGTTTCTCCTTCTACAAAAATTCATTTTTAGATTATTGTATTTATTTTGTAGAACTGATTTATTACATGGGCATGGCTTAAGGAATGCATCTTCACATTTTTTCCTAGGCCTTGTACTATTTCTCTTTTTGGTTATGTCAAAACTTATAACCCTCATCATGAATACTCTTATTGAAATTCATAAGAGACCACATCCTATGGATAACATATTTAATGTCCCAGATGACCAATGTATTACTTATAAGGATCTTATGGCAAAACAACAATATCCCCAACTATCCACTTTTTATTACAATTATGATAATGAAAAGACTAATATTTAAAATTTAAGCTTAAATGAATATGTCAAAAATCATAGCATGTGTTCATATGGTTATGAATGTGATATACACCTATTGAATATGAATATGAGGAGCCTAATTCTTCTATTTCTTCTACATCTAATTATAAAATGCCCAAACATTTAAAAATGATAAACATTGTTAGTGCATCACATAAAGATGATACACCTACATTTTCAAATACATTTGCTACATCTCTTTCCAAAATTTAAAAATATAAAGTAAAGAAAATAAAAATTCCATTGCATGATAAAAATGACAATGTTGCATCAAATGTCTCTTTTTCATATGATCATTATAAACCAAAATTATAAATTAGCATTGCATTCTATCTATTTCATTTATTTGAGTTCAAAAATGAAAGTGAAAATTGCATTTTCGTTCTTATAATGTTACAAGTAAAGTAGAAGATGCTCTCCTCTCTCCCTCGTTAAATTCTAGATGAATAAAATGAAACCACATCTTCTATTCTTGTTGTATATCATGAAATTATAAGTAATATAGCACCATGCAATGATAGTAGCATTAAAATTTGTAACATCAAAAATGATATACTTGTTTCTTTAGAAATGAATGTTCCTTCAACTAATGTTTCAAAAAACATGTGATTATTATATTTTATAATGAAAGAATGAAGGTAAAGAACCTATTATTCCTATGTTTCATATTGATGGTAGGCTTCAACCTTTTGGTAAATATTCAACCTCTTTACTAACCTCTCCTACTAATATTTTATATATCATGACTATTATAGGATATCTTCAATAACAAATGACTATTCTTAAGTTGAAAGTGTCCTCCCATGAGGCTACCTTTAATGATAATATCTTAGAGGACCAAACCCTTACATGAGATGTTTTTTTTTATCATCCCTACCCTCTAATTTTTTCATTCCTATTTCATCTTCCTTTGATGGTCAAGGAGATATTGCTAGTCATTTGAAACAATATATACACTCCTTTGACCATTGGGCTAAAGATAGACGCTTGTTATTAAAATCCATCCATATAAGTTTAGCTCAATAAGATCTTAGATAGTTCTATAGCCTTCCAAATGGATCCTGACCAACCTTTAAAATTATTGAGGATATATTTTTATCAAATTTCCATCAACATGAATTTCCCAAGCTACCATTGGACCATTTGCAATCCTTAACTCAAAATGAGGATGAATATATTTAAGACTATATTATTAGATTTAAGGATATCTTGTGTTTCTTAAACTACACCCCCTAATATTTAGAATCACAATTCATATTTAGTATGGGTTTAATTTCTCCACTTAGAGAAAGATAATTTCACAAGACCTTTACTTCTTTCAATGCCTTATATTTAGACGTATATAAATATGCATGTGCTTTAACAAACACAAATCCTGAATTGCATACTTCTTCACCTATAGATAACCATGATATAAATCCTTCCAAAACTAATCAAATAACTCAGAAAATATATAAACAAATACCTTATCCAAAATCTGAAATACATTCCAAGGAATATATAGTAAAGGTTTTGAATAGAGTTTACAGAAAAGATCATATAGTTAGAACCTATAACTCTACCAAGTAACAACAAATTCAATTTGATTGGTTTAGATATTGGCCATGACATATTAAATATCTTATTGGATAAATGGTTTATTAATCTTCCTCCAAACTATTACATCCACCACATAAATTTGACAAGGTAAAAGGACAACCCTTTTTTACTTACCATGGTATTAACGAACATCATGATAATTATTAGTTTTCACTATGGAAAAATATTTAACTTATATATCAAGAGATCACTACATTTTAGAAAGACATATCAAAGTATATTTCCCTTACTACTTCTAGAAGTCATTCTAAGATGGTAGATACACACCATTTCACTCATTTTCAGGAACTATGGTCCATCAACCTTCATATAAATCAACCACTATAAGAAGTCCTTCTTCTAGTGTACCCTATACAATGACCATTCTCTCCCACACTAGTACTAAAAATGAACCATTGGTTGTTCAATATCTCACTATAGTGACACATGGAGGAGGCATTGATCCAAATATCATAGAACCTACTCACATATGTACACATCATATTTAGGTACTAAAACTAACACACATAGATATAGATCATATATATACAATTGATACTCCCATAGATACATCAATTACATTGTTAGAACCAAAATAATAAACCTAGATACCACATGATCATTACAATCAATCATTTTTATTCCCAACTAGATTCAATTGCATACAGTGATTACCTCAGTTATCACTACATCAAACTAATTGAATAACTACCAATATTATACCACATAAACAAATATCATATTACATGAACTAAAAGTCAAGTATTTGAAATATCAATCACAAATTATACATAGTACCTTGCACAATACATGGGTGTATTAAATACATTCATGCCAACAAGATAATCACAGTTTCTATAATTTCATATGAACATCCACTTGAACCAAAGAATTGTATTCCCAGAAAGCTTATTATCAAACCTACTAAGGCTAATCATCTATGAAAGGGTAAGCAACATGAAATCCCCTTTCTTATGTGGCCCATACTTGAGATACCATTTCATCAAAGATACACATTGGATTCTATGGAATCCTCATCTACACCTAGATGGTCTACCTAGTTACTGAGATAAAATAAGCATGTTCCATATACAGCTAGATCGCGGAAACTACATAGCACTAAAAAATGGGTTTCATGAACCCCTATTCATTATATTACCTCTTCATGACCACATAGTCCTATGAAACATACATAGAGTACCATAGATTCTACAATTCCATATTTGACACATATACATGCTCCTTGGTAGTACCACCAGTTTGATGTACCATATTGTGAGTTTAGAGTTACCTATGAGCATCCTTTAAATTGGATCATAGGCTACATTTTTTATTTCTAATATTCCAAAAAAAATTTAAAAATAAAATATTCTAAAAATTTATATATATATATATATATATATATATATATATATATATATATTCAAGAAAATAACAACATTCAAAATTTTGAAAATACAAAAATATTCAGCATTCCCATGTTTATTAGCTCCTTGGCACCTATGGTGTTTGCTTCATGTTAGTAGATATAATATCATTTATATGCACATAAATGTTTCATGCATCTTTGAGTATGATACAAACATACCACATACACCTCATATATGCACATACAAATGTTGGACCTCTCGTCTACCTGTGTCATATAGTACATTAGGAGCATCTGCTTTGTTGATCATGATTAATATAGGTTACATATCCTTTATGATTGTTTCTACATTATCATGTATAATATTATATACTAATGCTTACACATGTCTATATCCATTCTCATATCTTTCACATTGTACTTGATATGATATGTTATATGACTTTTTTGTTAACACATATATGTAGGGACTAGTACAATATGTTTTTTTTGGTTGCTTATACTTCATTTATTCACATTGTCACTTCCTTAAGTGTATTTCATTACTTTAAATTATATTTATTGTGGAAAATTTTAATATGTTCCTTGCATGTTATCCCCTGTGCCATTGTATGTTGTTTGTAAGTTTGAATATGTCATTATATGTTGATCAGACACTTTAATATATCATTTCCTTTCGATTGTGAGGCATTTAAACATGCCCCTTATATGAGATATCCTTGGACCATTCTTTGGAATTACATTGAATGATCTTGTGTGTGTTCTTAATTATTTTTTGATCTTGTATTATTACTTTCTAGACATTGCCATGATCTATATTGTGCATCTTAGGTCTTGATTTGATCACATACTACACACTTCACCGATATATCTACATATACATGTTACTCCTAAACATTACATAATTCATACATAGATGATATGGTTATCCTATCCATTTTAAGCTACGGTAACTACCGTATTCTATTTCCCTTACCTCAAAATGGGGGGAATGTTAGTGGGAACATATCATAAAGGCATGACCTCCACATTTACATAGTTTCTAAATTTTAGTGGGGGCAAGTTACAAGGACATGACATACACACTTAATTATTAGTATCTATATATTTCAATGGGGGCATGTCACAAAGACATAAATTCCACACTTGCATAATACTCAGTATAGTTACATGATTCAGATATGTACTTGGGTCAAAATCCCATACATTGAATTGATTTTTCACAATATTTGGAACAAATATTTTTAGATTTTTGACATATATAATTAATTTTGAATCATTTATAATTGAATATACCATATTATTTCACCAAAATTTACCAATTATATCTTCATATTACTATCACTAAGAAGCACCATTTTACACCAAGAAGTATTATTATTGAACCTTTTTTGTCTACAATAGTTGGTTCTCTTTATAGGTTGAATTGATTAAATAATTCAACTTCACCATATTTATATATGGGCTTGAATAAATCACCCATCCTCACTATATTTATAGTATGATTTTATTAAATCACTCATCCTCGCCAAATTATATATTCACACTTGTGTTGTGTGATTAGGATTTAGTGATCTTGATGATCATGTCATAACTCATCCTTATACTAGATTGGATGAATATTACCATCCAATATCCCTCTTAAAATATCCAAGGTTTAGGTTTGAATATCTCTCATCTCCAATGATTCATAAGGAAATAACTTTACCAAACATAGTACCAAGGGACAACAAGGTTGCATCGACACATAGGTGTACTCCTTCATTGCTCTCTTTCCTTTCAAGCATTTCAATTATTTAAAATTTTAGATTATATGTAGTGATATATACTATAACATGTTTCTACTTATAGGACATACACCACAAAAACACTCAAAATGGGCTCAAGTACATACACCACAAAAACACTCAAAATGGGCTCAAGTAAAGGCAAGGTGTGTTGTATACACCTAGGTGTGCATGTCTTTCCTTTAACCATGTAATTGTATCCTTATGAATTACTATATCAAATGGGGGGTGTAGCTAATAAAACTAAATATTTATAACAAATCAATATTATATAGTTGACAAATACTAATTAGGGATCTACCCTTCAATTTTGGACCTCCTTAATGTTGAAAGGCTCATATTCGTCATCTCACTATGCCTAAATGATTATCTTATAGTCTGACCATTATTATTTTGATGATCCACACTACTTTTACACTATAGAAAGTTCAAAACATGATATATATCCTTCACTGTTGGTTACAAATCCATATCTATTTTTTATCCTTCTATACATTACCAACCATACAAGGACACTAGCATTAATATTAGTGTCTAGATCCTTATCTAGTGTTTAGTCCTCAAAATTCATCTAAATCAAAAATTATTCAAAACCTATGGGTCAACCTATTTATCTTATTGAACTGTATCATGAGATATTTTCAAAATGTTTGATATAAATACAAGTATAAGCCTTCTCAATATTCATCTGAAAAATACCAAACAAGTACATATTCAATTGCATAATTTAGTTTTGTTTCCCTATTCCTCCCTATTTTCATATCAGTTATAGGAGAAGTCATACAAAAGGTCTAAATCATCTAAAGAGTATCCCATGAGTGGTATTTTTCAAGTTACAATCTAGATCATTGCATACATATACATATAGCATATTACACCATTATTCACACACATTCCCACACATAGGGGATAACTATATAAGTCTAAGGTTGTCATATGAATCCAAGATCTTTGAATGTCACAAATTATATGAAAACCCTAAGAGTAGGTGAGAGCAAGATGTAGATAAAAATTGAGCTTCATAAATTTTCATTATTTGATTCATCAATCAAAAAGTACAAAGGAGGTATATAGTGAGATATTTAGGTTACCATAAAGGTAACAACTCAAATCATAATTATAAAACACATAAAGTGTATTTCCCCTAATGACCTTAATAACCCTAAGTAATCTGACTAATAACTATGTAGGTAAAACCAAAAGTAGTAAAAATATTATACTAACACCCCCTAAGGCGTAGCTTAGGCGGGTATAAGAATTTGGTCCTAAAAATGAGGCCTAATGAGGTACCCAAGAACAATTCAAATCCCATAAGGTAAAGAAAAGGAGAAAACCTGTATGACAAAAATCCTCTCTAAAAGAAAGCAAAATGAGAGAAAGTGCATGCTATAAGAACATTGAACATAGTTGAGAATGCATCCACAACTAAGATCAATAGATCACATAGAGAAAAAAATTAAGGATTCCCCATATAAGACTCTAAATTTACCTATAATAGATATTGAAAAATGACTAATATAGTTGATGAGATCCTCTACCTAAAGATTAAAGAAGTTCCATCTGTATCAAATAATGTTTCTTCTCTTTACTAAAGGAATAACACAAATGGAATACTATAAGTCTTACCATTCCATAGTGGAAGATGAATGAAGCAACAATACAAAAAAATATGATTAGGGTCCAAAACATAAGTGTGGCATTAGTCTTGCAAGATCTTGTACAAGAACTAAATATAATGCCACTGAAGTGAACCTATCACAAGTGGGTGCAATGAAGAGTGGATCACCTTGGAATAGTGAATGGGTCCACCAAGTTCATAATGGATATCCAACCAAGGGATAGTGCTCCTCATGCATATAAAGAGGACCAATTGCTCTATGCAATTATGGTTCAATGGAATCAAAGGATAAAATAAACTACAGATTTCCCTATAATTATAGAATATACTTCCTGATATTTGATGTGTTCTAGATCAATAAACCTACACCCTATAATGTTATAAGTGGACCCAAGGTAGGTGGATCAAGAACTAACCCCTCAATATCTACAACGTGACAACGAGATGGTGGAGGTGTGTTCCCATCACTATTTTAGTCATATGTGCTAAAATAAGAGTAATCAATCTTAAATATGTACTCAAGCTCACAAGTGTCATCAAATACAAGTGATTATAATGAATAATAATGTCATGGATCATTTCCTAAAGTAATTTCTATGTGAAGTGGATAGCATGTCTCAAAAACCCTCAAATTTCAAGAAGATACTACAAATTATGTGTGCATATCCGTAGACTTAATATCCATAGGAAGAGAAGAGTCATAGATGCTCTCACAAGGTGTACTCTCACTATAAATAGTAGAGTCATTATAAGTACCAAACTATGAATGTTCTATAAGAAAAACATCATGCATAATAATGAAAGTAGATTTTATAATGAGACAAATAAGGTCTGGTAGAGTATTATCCTATAATGGTGGCTTGACAAAAGAAAGAGCACAGCCTACCATGGATGTGTCATCATAGGAAATAGGATCAGGATGAGAGATTACAATAGTGTTTAAAGAGATAATAGGAAGAGAAGGTGGAGTGATATAAATATCAGTAGGATCTCTAAAAATAAACTAAAAGATGCTCCAAATAGTGTTGGAACACATGGAGAACTACACATGATCGTGTAGATTCCATGAAATGTGCAACAATAAGGTACCACGAACCATGTCATAAGATTTATCCAAATTAATATATTGATCATGATCAATAGGGGTAAGAATATATCCATATATAAATGAAGTATGATTTTTTTTGTGAGCAAGTGTTTTATGTACACATTCCAAGAATCATAGTTACTCTTTACAAGAAGAACCACTGGTGTAGAATCAACTTTCCCCCACAAATGTCTCTTAAGTGAATTTGACATGATTGAGAGAAGACACCAAAGAAGTTCATAACTACACTAAATAATTGCAATGGCCTCCTAGTTACAATAATAATGTACACTCATGAATAGGATGTCAGACACAGTCGAGAATGCATCTAAATGAGTAGTAAGTGCAGGAATCAATACAATGTAAAAAATGAGAATGTAGAAGAGTAATTAAAGAATGAAAAACACCACTTAATACCCCCTCAAAAAATTTAGCAGTGACCCCAATTAAATTTTTAAATAAAATCATGTCTTTATAGATGTTAGGCATAACCCAAAATGTGTCTTGAATAGTGAGTGCATAAGTACAAGGAAATGAAGGGACATCAAGTTCTACCAATAATACATCCAAGAGGTAACTATGTGAAAAATAGGTAGCTATAAAGGGCCCAAAAATACCTCAAATTCATAGAGAATTAAAAAATAATCACTTTTGAAGAAGACAACACTCAAATATGAGTTATCAATCAAAAGTTATGTGTATTTGGAAATCTGCTCGCATGAAAAATTTAGTGGAAAATAATGGTGGAAAAAAAATTGATCAACTTCCCCAAAATAAAATTTTAGGCCCTTTGGATCAAAAGCATGAAAAAAAATTTGAATTAATTTTATTAAAATAACTTATGCCTCCATGTATCAAAAGTTAAGCACTTTTGAGTTAGAAGTGACTAAGGGCTTGTTTCTCATATAACCAAGGGCTAAGAACTATTTTGGGGGTTGGAATCTATGGGTTGATTTTGTATTGGTTAGAGTATGCAATTTAATTTTATAGTGGTCAAATTTTGGGTAGTGTTTCTGCACTTGTTAGGATCTGATGGTGTGCCAAGAATGTTATTGAGTTCAGATTGCTACTTAGGTAGGTGTTAAGTTTTGATCACTACTCAAGCATGTGCCAGGTTTTGATGGCTATCCACATAGTCAAAATTATGTTGAGCATAAAATGTTTGATGGCATCCAAGTGTCAACCAAACCCTATTTTCTTGATGCCAAAAGTTTGACAAAATTGTAAAACTAAAAAAAATTATCTACAAGGGTTGGAACCTCTATCAAAGTTGGAAAACTCCTAAATCTATAAAATCAGTATGTATCCTCTAAAAACTAGAAAAGACCCATTTGAGAAATAAAAAACCCAAAAACCCCAAAAAATTATTATTTATTTGAGAATCCAACTATATGAAAATATGTGAAACCATTGAAAATGACTCAAAGCCCTCCAAAAAATGGCCAAAAATGGATGTCACAAATCTAGGTTGTGTTTAAACTGATTCAAGGGGTTTCACACCTTTTGAATCTAATGGAACTATCCATTTTAAAATAGGAGACTCTAGCTATGTAGTTTGTACAGATTTTCATGAAATCCCACCAAACCCATGAAAATTGAAAAATCAAGAAAGCTACCAGGAATGCATGCACAAAATATCTCACCAAGGATTTTATAAATGATAAATCAATTGTTAGATCATAGCTTTGATACCATGTCAAATGACTTCAATATATCTAAATATCATAGATTACATGAAAACCCTAAGTAGGTGAGAGTAAGATGCACAGCAAAAGTGAGCTTCATAAATGTTCATTAGTCAAAAAGTACAAAGGAGGTACATTATATAGTGATATATTACGTCACCATAAAGTTAAAAACTCAACTCACAATTAGAAAACACATAAAATATTTTCCCCTAATGACCTTAACAACCCTAAACAAGTTAACTAACAACCATATAGGTAAAACCAAAAGCAAAAAAAATCCTACTCTAATAACAACCATCTTTGGAGTATTGGCTATGTAGGCAATGCTCATTGGCATAGGGATCTTTAAGGTCATGTTGACAATGTGATCCCACTTACCCATTTTTGGAAATCACATCTCAAGGGTGAATAAGTGTTAAGAGCTAGGATTTGATCCATAATAAAACATATATAATATGTGTTCAAGATCTGAATATATTAGCAAAAATGTGACATAAAACCTAAAGTAGTGAATTTGGTCACATCAGAATCCAACACATATTTTATACTAGATAATAGCATTATAGAATAGATAATAATGTTGATGGTAGTGTATGTGGCTCTAGAAACATCATTTCCATAATTTGATGACTATTTCAGATTCTTGATCCTGCACACTTTTAATTATGTACAACTTAGATCTACCTGCACATTATAAATCCAACTAAGTATCATTTCTCCTTGTCATTTCAATAAATATATCATCTTTAAAATGTGGTACTTTCTATATTTAGTACATCTCATTATTTTAATTCAGAATATTCATTTATATGAGTTTGTAATGAATTGACCTACTAGATAGTAAATGCATTCATCCTTGTGTATAGGTTATTCTATATTTTAACCCTATCACCACACTTCCAAAAATGGTCAAACTTTAAGGTATATTTAAATTAGGTCAGTGTCATGGACAAGACTGATCTTGTCAGTCATAATTCATGTGTAGTACTGTATACACTCTCAGCATCTGAACTCTAGATTCAATGCATCTTACACCTTAATATTATCTATGCATATTATTTATTAGCCTCCAAATACCATACTTGATCTATTCATTCACATTTCATATGATGCTGGCATTTTTTATATTATCAGATGAACTCCTTATGTAATATGATTTAAATATTTCACTATGCATTTTACGTCAATAGATTCAATCTAAACTACTCACTTATGTGATTTTTTGTCTATATTTTTACATATTTCTAGCCACCATGTTACATATATATTCACATATAACTACATATTTATTAGTTCGATATGTCGCTTGTACCATCTCCAAAATCTAGCATTCCTATGTACAGTCATCATCTTCTCACCGTGCATCTTTCCAATAAGTATCATCAAGCTATCAGATTTGTGTAGACATCCAACCATGAATTATATCCACATACACTTCCAATTCACATCTATTACAATAATGTATGCATAATATCCTCTACATTAGCATGTAAACATGTACAAAGTAATTTTTTATAGTTTTAGTTTTGTGTGTTTATTATAGTTTAATATATAGTTTTTAATTAGTAGTTTATATTTGTTTCTTAATTTTTAATAGTTTAGTGTTACTTTATTTTTTATAATATAGTATTTGATCTATAAATTATAGATCATATAGTTAAATTCATTATTTTTTTAGACCATATAAGTTATTTAGTATATAGTTTGGTGTTTGTAGGTTAATGTTGTTTAATATAGTTTTTGTCAAACTTTTGTTAATTTTTATTTAATTCAACAATTTGCCTAAAGTTAATAGCTAGGTCCAAAACTATAGTCCCAATTTGAGTAAATAATGTTCATGTCATAAGATTCAAATAAAAATTCATTCTTGTAAGGACACATTATTGGGCAAACTCGATGTTCTAATAAAATGTGTCAATCAATTCTAGGTGAGTGGGTATTTATTCATTAAAATGGCATGCAATTGAGTTAATTCATGTAGGAGTTTTGAAAAAACAAAGGAAGGATTCCAATCCAACCTCGAGTTTACCACTGACACTGAGGTTGTATTTATTTTTCATAGAAAAAAGTGTTCCTAAATGACTACATAGCCTAAAGAGTTATCAAGTATTAGTGGTAATGATGATGTAATCCAACTATAAATGATTTAAAAACATACACAAAACTAATTAAATCTAATATTGGTGTCTAGTGGAAGTGTGTACTAGTTACATTGATCATTATCAAGTGGCAATGATCAAGTATAGTGGATACAAACATGGATTTCAGTGAGGTGGATAGCATCACAAAAGAGATAATGAGGACCCAATCCCACTATATTATTTTGTCTTTTTTCTGAGTTTATATGTGTTTAGTGATGATGTGTTCTCACTAAAGATAAATTATAAACAAAAGTGTGTGTCCCTATTTACATATGTGGTGTGATCAAATATGATGTGCTCTCACTAAGTATAAATTATAAATATATGTGTTAATCGATATTTACATATGTAGGTTATCATGAATAGAAAAGTGTATCCCTATTCATGCATACCCGGTGTGTTTATAAAACAAATATGTATGTTCACTCGGATGTGTAGTATGAAATAATTTGTGTGTACTAGTTCATACTTGGATTCATGATGTCTTCCTACCCATGGATTTTTTGATGTGTTCCCATTCATCAAAGTACATGTCAAATTACATGTTTGTTTTAGTATGTGTGGAGTGTTCCCTTTCCCTATGTTCAGACGAAAGGCAAAATGTTGGGAATGTTATTTTATTATGTCATAGTTATATTAATATTACTATTGTTAGTATTATTAAGATTAATAATATTATGTGTAAGTAATATGTACAAGTTGTTTAAACAACTCGCCTAAATTATTTTGAGTGGTTTTAGGAGATAATGAAAACTCCTATTTTATAGGAGAAAAAACTTGTATAAGAATATCTCCATTCATCAAAAAATAATTAATTAATTTATGTGTTACATGTTACCAAATATAATAGGACAATCATGTGGTTGTATGGACATACCTTAGAAAATCATGTAGTGCTACAAGCCTATTTGTTTTAGCTTTTTTGGGTCCTTCCCATTTTCCAATAAATTACACATTAACCCTTCCCATTTACATTTTTAAAAGTTAACTAGCATACATAAGTCATCCTATATCATCTTATAAATACAAGGTATTTCTAAGCCAAGTACAAACAAAAAATAGAGGTTGGATAATCTAGGAATCATGAGAAGTAAGAGAGAGGATAAAATTCATTAGCTCTTTCAAAAAGGGTCAAGCATATTTCTACATTTAAGTTTTTATTCACAATACTACACACTTGTGACACTTATCCATCTTGATCTCTCTATGCATTCCCTTGTGCTAAAGGAGGGTAATTAGAATTCAATAGTTTCAATGAACACTTCTAGGGAAGAGGATGTTGAAACCCTTACTTGATTTTTTTCCATGCCCACACCATATAATTATATGGAGGTTTGATTTTGATCTTGTAGTATGTGTAGTTTGCATATCTTCTTCAAAAAATGCTTGAATCCACTATTATTGTTTTTTTAGTGTGAAAGTTGGGTCAATTTATAGATTCATTCATATGACATATTATGCCATACATATCAATTAAGTGAAGGTACAATCTTAATCAAGAAGATGCAAGACACATGCATTAGAAAACTTAGATTGTGAAACCCTACAAAGATAGGCCTAGTGATGTAGAGATAGGATCGGTACCATAGAGATAGGATCATTCATCAAGGTTATATGGCTAGGCATATACAATACTTTCCCCTATAGTTATGGGCTCATCTTAAATAACAATGTAGGCACATAAATTTAGGATAATGTCAAAACAATCATAATCTAATTGTGTATTTACAAGAAATAACAATGTGCATTCATTTATTAATTCATTAAATTATTTTAACTTATATTTGCAAAAATTAGGTGTGTTTTCATTTTTATCTCCTTAAGTATATCTAAATTCTATATTTTAGTTGTGTATGTTTAGATTTACTTAATTATAATCTTTTAATTCATATTTTGTGTAAAACAAAAATTTGGGTAGATAAAGTGGTAATTAACCACCCTTCCTCTTCCTCTTTGCCTCAGCTTCCCTTTAGGTTTTATCTTAAACACGATCTTCAACTCATCCACTTGGGTTACACACTTATCATCCATATTTTACACGCTTTATTTAAACACACATATAACCCATTTATGTAACATTTTTATTGCAATCATATGTGAGTTATACACCTCTCTATAACTCTCAAAAACTAATTGTATATTTACAAGAAAAATCAAGGTGCATTCATTTATTAACTTCTTTGTGGGTTCATTACATTTATTTAGATTATGTTTGCAACACTTAGGCATGTTTCCTTTTGTATTTTATTAAGTAGATCTAAATTCTATATTTTAGTTGTGTATGTTTAGATTTACTTAATTATAATATTTTAAGTCATATTTTGTGTAAAACAAGAATTTGGGAAGACAAAGTGGTAAAAAACCACCCTTCCTCTTTCTCTTTGCCTTAGTTTCCCCTTAGGTTTGCACTGGCTTAAACACAATCTTCAACTTAGCTACTTGGGTTGCACACTTATCGTGCCTATCTTATACACTTTATTCCCATACACATATAACCCATTTATGTAGCATTTTTATTTCAATCATAATCAATTTGTACACCTCTCTATACCTCTTATAATCTAATCATATATTTACAAGAAAAAATAATGTGCATTCATTTATTAACTTCTTTGTCAATTCATTGCATTGCTTTAGCTTATGTTTTCAACACTTAGGTGTGTTTCCATTTGTATCTTCTTAATTATATCTAAATTCTATATTTTAGTTGTGTATATTTATATTTACTTAGTCATAATATTTTAATTCATATTTTGTGTAAAAAAATAATTTTGGTAGACAAAGTGGTACAGAACCACCCTTCCTCTTCCTCTTTGCCTTAGCTCCCCCTTAGGTTTGCATTGTCTTAAACACAATCTTCAACTCAGCCATTTGTGTTACACACTTATCATCCATCTCTTACACACTTTATTCGCACACACATATAACCTATTTATGTAACATTTTTATTGCATTCACAATCAAGTTATACACCTCTCTATATCTATCAAAATCTAATCATATATTTACAATAAAAATCAAGATGAATTCATTTGTTAACTTCTTTATCAATTCATTGCATTGTTTTAGCTTATCTTTACAAAACTTAGGTGTGTTTCCATTTTATCTTCTTAAGTAGATCAAAATTCTATATTTTAGTTGTGTATGTTTATATTTACTTAATTATAATATTTTAATTCATATTTGTGTAAAACAAGAATTTGAGTAAACAAAGTGGCACAAAACCACCCTTCCTCTTCCTCTTTGCCTTAGCTTCTCTTTAGGTTTACATTGTCTTAAACACAATATTCAACTTAGTGACTTGGGTTGCACACTTAGCATCCATATCTTACACACTATATTCACACACACACACACACACACACACACACACACACACACACAACCCATTTACATAATATATTTATTAAAATCATAAGTGATTTATACAACTCTTAATACCTCTCAAAATATAATTGTATATTTACAATAAAAATCAAGATGCTTTCATTTATGAACTTCTTTGTCAATTCATTGCATTGCTTTAGCTTATGTTTGCAATATTTAAGTGTGTTTCTATTTTATCTTCTTAAGTAGATCTAAATTCTATATTTTAGTTGTGTTGTTTAGATTTACTTAATTATAATATTTTAATTTATATTTTTTGTAAAACAAGAATTTGGGTAGACAAAGTGGTATAGAACCACCCTTCCTCTTCCTTTTTGCCTCAACTTCCCCTTAGGTTTACATTTAAACACAATATTCAACTTAGCCACTTGGGTTACACACTTATCATCCATATCTTACACACTTTATTCACATAGACATATGAAAATTTATGTAAAATTTTTATTAAAATCATAAATGATTTATACACCTATATATACCTCTCTCTCAAATATTTATTCCCCACTCGCTTACACAAGATGGAAAAAACCTTTATGCACCCTCTACCAATTATTTACATAATGGATGATGTATCTATAATTATCTACCACATACACAATATGGATAACACTTACTTATATCTCACTTCACTTATTCCCTATACTCATTCTCTTCAAATTGAGGATAAGCACCCTCTCACTCATCCCATAGTTGTTACCAACTTTGACTAGAAATGATGCAGTCACAGTTAGGGGTCCAATGAAGGATGGACTTATACTATGTAGCCTATGAAATCAACACACAAAATAGACATGCATAAATAGTCCATGCACATAGCAAAAAATATATACCCTTATTTATTTATTTCAATGCGGAGCTACAACATAAACTCGCATAACTAAAAACACCTACAGCCTTATCAAGATACAAAACACATGCAATGTTCCAAACCTTAATCCACTCATGGATCTGATTCAATCTTATAATTCCCACTTAGATCTTCACACTAAAAAAAAATTATAAAAAACTCTTTAATGTTTTAACTATGTGAACTATTTCTCTCCTTTCGATTAATCCCCTCTTCAAATGGAACTCATTTCCTTATCAATGTGTTTTCCAAGAACTTTTATGGATGTCCAAATTCTTTAGATTTCATTCAAAAGATGTTTCCTCTTCCCATTGTGACTTTTTAGCTTCTATAATTTATAAGGTGCCTATGATATGTGCATGAAATCCTAACAAGTAGGATTTAAAATTGTGAGCCCTAGATCTGACATTAGGCAAGTCACATCTTGATATGAAGCATCCACATGGTTATTTTAAAGTCTAATGAGCTTTGCACATAACTATAATCATGTGCCATGATTTGAAGTTATGAGGCACTTATTGCGGTTATCCATCATATTTATGCATGTCATAATATCATGGATATATCATAGTGTATTTTCAGATTTCCAAAAAAACTATAATGGTATGCCATGTTCTGATTTGATAGATGATTTTATATGGTTGTCTATAGGTTACATGCATACCACAAGATACCATGGTGCACTATAGCATTTTTGGAATTTCACATAAAATTGTAAATATGCACCATGTTCTATTCTGATATATGATCTTATAAGGTTGTATATATGGTGTACACATATTGTAAGATTTTATGGTACAATATAATACTTTTAGAGTTTTTATATTAAATTACACTTTTGCATCAAGTTTTGAGGTGTTCGACTAGTTGTTGAGGTTTTTATATGTTTTAGGACATACCTTTAACCTTTGGGATGGTTTTAGTGTACCAAAGTAAATTAAAACATTAAAGGTCTACAAACATTTCTCATTACTACTTATCATACTCATGTTTTTGGATGATGTAATATTGATTGAGGACTTGGATGTTTCTACATCATTACATAAGTGACCGAATTAGTGTTAGAATTGTCACATATATCACTAGGAATATCATAATAAATTAAATCATCATTGTGACTATAAAATCAAGAAAGAATGATCATGTTGATACTAGTGTTGAAATATGATTGTTGAATTTTTTGACGACAAGTTTGGTAACGTAGAATTTTTGTGTTTTTTGCTTAAACCTAGCAGAATAAATATGCATCATATAATGTGTAACTATCATCATAATTGAGTTTCAAGATCCACATGGATTGAGAACAAGTATCATTAGGCGGTTTCTTCTCTAACATTATGGTTATGAGGATTTCATCAAATGCCATCTTATGATAACGAGGTTGTAAGGAAGGAGCAAATTGAGTTATTATATGGTAGGGAAGGTCAAAAATTATTATTTTTAGATTAGTAATATCAAGCTCACCATCATTAAAATTAATAAGGTTTTGTGGGACATTACCCAAAATCTTTGGGTGGCTACTATAACCTCATAATGAATTGACGAGATAGTTAAATAATTGATACTCAATAAATGGGATACTTAGAAGTTCTTCAAAGGTAGGTATTTTGAATAAACCCTATTGTTAGAATTTTTTTAAGTTCCAAGGATTGGTATCACCTTGTATATATATCCTAAGTATGGAAATTTGAAACATTTGCTTGCAAAGAAAACTATGGCCCTCATATAATGAGTCCAAAGACTACCAAGCAAGTTATTATAGGAAAGTGGAATGTTAAATATTATTACCATAACCCTAACCATTCTATGAGCTACCATGATAGGAATCCATTTTCATTCCATGGGAGGCATTTGTCTTTAGCCATATACTTGGTATGAGATACAAGTAGTCTTAAAAAATTAATAGCCTAAAGATTTGATGAATTCTAAAGAGGAAACTTACGTGTGAGAACCTTCATCAATGAGGGCTCTCTTGACTTGGACATTACCAGTTTGTATTCACATGAAATATTTTCATCAAGAATCATATATTAGATCAAAAAATTTAGGGTTAATTCTTGATAGACAATTTGATATATATTAGATTAGACAACTCTTCACATTATTACATAATACTCTCATTAGAACCATGCACTAGATATTCTTTTCCCATAGTGGGTGGTTGATTAATATTCATGTCAAAGAGGGTTTACATTGATTGATTTCAATATTTTTGATAATTATGCATGAGATCAAGAATATGAATTCATCTTGGAAGGTTATATATTTCTTCAATAGAATATCATTCATCAAATATAAACTATGTTGGAGTTTATTTTACGTGAGAAACTAGATGTTGAAAGATGTCAGGCTAGGCCAATGGCAGAGGAAAACTTATACAACATCATCAACAATGTCGATGATGTTGAAGTGGATATAGGAAATTCATTATCCTAGCCATGTTGGAGTAGACACATGCAATGTCATTGGCTTTTATAATGACATTGGATGGGAACAATCATAATTTACATAATCGACCTAGTCGATGATGTTAAAAATAAAAAAGTTTATTTATTTTAATGTTTTTATGGGTTGCAACAGAAGTTTGACTTATATAATAGGCCTAAGTATTTTTGCAGGTTTTGTAGGTGGCTTTAGGAGTGTGTTGAGAGTTAAGTTTATAATTAACTCAAGTTGTGATATTTTCATACCATTCATTTGAGCTATAATTTCCTCAAGAGTTGAATAATTAAGAATAACCATAGTTTATATGGTGTTGGTGTATGGAGCTTATTTTTAGGGTTTTTAGGTGGTATAATTTTGGTGTTATTTTAAGATGTTTCTTTATTATCTTTGGGGTGATTTGGTTGGGGAATATAATATATCTATAAGTGAGCATTGTCTTGGTGAATTGCTTCACACTTGCTTCTATTCTTATGATGTTTGGAAAATTTTAGGAAGTCTTGATAGTGTTTTCTTGCCATAACATCATGGTCAAAATTATTTCCAATAATAATTTTTACATTAGGGTGAAAAAGGGACATCAATTCTCATCTAAATAACCCAAATAAGCATGAAAATAACTTGAATTTTTGTATCATACCATTGAGATATTAGGCACAAAGGATCAAGATCTTTTTGTTGAAGCTATGGAGTCTCTTTCTAATTTATTCAATGCTTAGGGGTTGAGGAGTGTAATTTTCAAAAGGAGTTGGTTAAAAATGGATTCCTAAAAGTGGTTGAGAGAGAGCTACATTTTGAGGACCACCCAACATGATTGCATGAATATTTACCTTATAATCAAAGTTATGAACAAAGGTGTCAATAAAATCGTTATTAGTAGCATGCCTATTTTTCTTAGGTAATGTGATCATTTGTGTGTCTTTTTGTGTGTGTTGAGGAATCTCAAATTTTCTCATGAGATGATCTTGTCTTTTAACTTGGTATAAGGCATCGTCCAATGTTTTAGAAAAGAAGGACCTAGATTTGTATTATAATTTTGGTTCTAAAGCAGTTTTGAAAAGCATAAAGAGACTTTATTTGATCATGTTATGATCAGCTTTATGGGCCAAAAAATTTACAATTGATGAAGTTACCCAAGTTATCCTTAGGTAAATCATAATACTGGAATTATTGAACCAATGCATTAATGTAATATTATAATTTAAAAATATATTTAGGATTGAGTTAGTTGTACCATTATAAAACATCACTAGTGAGGGTTTTTTCTAGTATTTTGGTAGTTTCATAGGTGTTAAATATGAGCCAGTATTTTTAGAGCTTGCCAAATGACTTCAGATGCAGGGTGAGATCAATAAACTCATCATAATTAATGGTTGGAGTGATTCCCCCAATGTCCATGGTTACACTATGAGTTGCTAAGGTTTCATTTTGGATGTTTTGAAACACTTTTTGTGAATGGATGATTGAGGAATTGGGTTCCTGAGATGAGCCTTATGGTGGAGATTGGGTGACATTGATTTAGCATTTGCTAGTGTTAAATTTGTTGAGACTATTAGACATTTACAAGAGTTAATTTTGCATTTACATGAATTAAAATGCACTATATGTTTTCATGTTGACCATTTGGTCTTAGACTTTCAAAATTGTTTGATTGAAATCAATTAAGTCATTTTGATTTTATTGAGATGCTTGTGTTGTATTTTGGTTTCATTGAGATGCTTGAGTAGCATAGGATGTTAAATTAGTGTTTAATTAGTGGAACTAATAGTAGTATTGACCATGCATGTGGATATTTTTATAAGTGTGGAGGAAATAATGGATAAATTCATGGATTCACTTGCCCAAAATCCTAAAGGCACTATGATATTTTCATGAGTTTATGACATTTTTCTTCTCAAGCTTTCATTTTTTTGTGATAGTTGACATTAATTTTGTGTCAAAAATCATCTATGATGTAGATTTCTCAAGGTTGAATTTTGGTGATGCAACTTGCATCATGTGTCCACTCCAAAACAAGACATTGATGAAATTTTACATCAACCTTTGCATAGTTAAATCAATCATGCATCAATATTTACATCAAGCACTATGAATTCATGAAATTTGAATTTATTTCTTAACATTAATTTAAGAGATGATGCTAACATGATGCAATGACATCAATTGGTTTTCTTTATATTTCATGTAACACAAAAAATAATGAATTGAATTGAAAATAGTTTTCTTTAGATTTTTAACAAAATACACACAAAATTATAAGATTGAAAAAAAAACAAATGAAGTTATTTTATTAATATTTTTTAAGTGAAGAATAATTTATATGCTCTCATCAACTGCGTGTATGATTTTAATCCTTTTTTTTTGTAATCCCACTAAAATTATATATTAGATATGTTATAATGATCAAAATAAGATAATATTTTGGTAATATTAATATTTCAGTAGTAACGTACTAAGAGTTTGATTTTTTTTATAGAATTGATCAATGGATAAAGTCAACCGTAGGAATCCATTAGCCAAAAATGATAGCTTTCTATAATAGGTTAAATTCAACCATAGGAATCCACTGACCATTTATTTGTGTAGTGCACTAGTAATTAATTAGCCTAGGGAAGTAATTCTATTCGTACCTTAGAGATAGAATAGTGTAGCTATAGGTAAGGTAAACCCTTCATAGTTAGAGCTATAAAATATTGGGTACATATAGTAGTATAGTGGTAGTTCAGAGTGACATCCACATTGCCCATAACTTAGGGGAGTAGAAATGTATAAATCATAATAAAATTCACATGAATTATATCCATAATCTCATTTAGGACAATATCATTGATTTTAAGTACTGTAATTCATATTGTGAGGTTACATACATCTTCACAAATCCCTTATTTGAGGTTCATTTTTTTCATCTCAAGAGACTTCTGGGAATGAAGGAAGGTGTCGCCAAGGGGAATAAAATTATGAATTATTTGTGCTTCCATTTATCAAGTGCATGTTAAGTTGGGATGCTAGTTTATTTAATACTCATAAACTATTTAATATCCATGCAATGTGGAAGTGGAAGTAGTGCTTCAAGGGAGGGACAAGTGGATCAGGTTCAACAACAAAAAAAGATGGGGCACTATGCTAGCAACAAGAAGTGTTGCTAACGAACCTAATCAAATTCAGTCATTGGCATGGATTGATGATATAAGTATCCACAACATCATATATATATATTGCCATTTTTGATTAAATATATGTGAAAATGAAGTAAATTAAATATGTGTATGTAATTTTTTAGGTTGTTTAAAATTATGAAAGTTTTTCACTTGGGTACATAGGGTTCACCCTAATGACCCCTTTCACCCTAATAATATAAAGAAAATTATGAGAGATAAATTTATGAAATTCCATGATACGGGTTGGTTGATGAAATATAAGGAAATTATTGATGCTAATCTTACTCATTTTAGTCTAACTGGTAAAATTTAAATAAAATGCACACTGTCACATGGATGACATGTTGACAAATTACTTTGTTGTGTTATGGGGTGAAATGATAAATTATGAACTCAATAACACTAGTTTATAGATTGACATGGGAAATAGAGATATTCTTGTTGAAAAAGAAATCAGTATTAAAAATAAACATAAGTTCAAAAACACAACTTGTGATGCCATAAAATAAAATGTCAAAACTCCATTGTTTCAACTGGGAACATGTAGGTCATCTATACTACATGCTACTTTAATATTTTCTACTTGAAAGAAAAAGTATTGATGGACAGAGACAAGTTTTACCACATTTTTGAGGTTATCAAAAGATGAATTTCTCCCAAAAGGTAACATGCTTCTAGCTACATATAGAGATTCATAGATTCTTTTTGTAGCCCTAGGGTTTGGATACAAAAATATGATTCTTTTTTTAATGACTTTACGTTATATATAGAATACTATGAGCATGCAAATGTGTGTCACATTTTACAAGATATTCTTTATCAAGAAAGTGTGAATGGGCCCACAATTTCATAAAAATGTATTGCACCATTTTATGTTATATAAAAATTAAAGTCTATATATTACTGTAAAAACTTGGAAAAATTAATGAGTTGGTATTATAATAATAAAATCAAATAAAGGGTGTCAAGCATGTACTAAATGATTGTAAATTAATAAAGCATATTGAGATAATATGGCCTATGAAATTTCATATAAAACCATCTACTACTAAGTTTGGGCTATATATGGATGTAGTCAATCCTTATGGTAACATGGACACAAGTGATTTAGTATGGCATGTTGTTCTTGTTAACAAAAATATTCCTCCATGGTTAACAATACAAAAGGAGCACCTAATCCTTTTATTTATAAATCCTGTAAAAAATCAAGTCTAAAACATGGATGTTTATCTTACACCATTTATAGAGGAGTTGCAGTTTCTTAGAAATGGTGTACACATGTTTGATGTCTCAAGATGGTTAGCAATAGAATTGTTGTATGCTATGAAATTTTGTTTTAGTGTATTCATGACTACCCAATATTTTTAGTATTTTTAAGTATATAATTTTTGTAATTCATTTTCATATTATTTTTTAAAGTTACAAATATTCTTATCATTACATAACATTTACATGTTTCCTTTGTAGGTCTTTGTATGAAGGGAAAATTTGCATGTCCAGTGTGTTGTGATCAATTCACCTATAGATGGTAAAATGACCTAAATAGTTTTGTGTTTGAAGGCCACAGGAGATCCATGTCAATGTCCTACCCATATCAAGATTTTAAAAAGAGCAAGTTTGATGAAAAATTGAAAAAAAGGAGCCTTCAAAGATGATGTCACCAAGGGATTGATATAAGCACTATGAAGGGGCACATCAACAAGCATCTGATGAAGGGCATGTCATAATGTTAAATGGGATGAAGAGAATATCCATATTTTAAAATATTCCATATTAGAAATATCTCTCCATTACACATATTGTCAATCCAATGCACGTATTAAAAAAATGTGTTGAACCTTTTCAAAAACACAACTTTGAAAGAAAAAGACAAATTGGAGATAATGATGGACCACAAACTGTCAAACAAAAAGAGGAAGTATTGACCATGTGAGGGCAAAAATGGCCTCATGGGTTATGAAAAAATGGGGTGGGTAATTTCTTCAGCCAATAAATAGAAAGTAAGAAGTGTGATGAGGAAAATAATGATTCCAATATATTATGGGTCTTCTCCTCAAAAGATACTCATGACTTATGGATAGATCACATGCCTCAAAACTCATGATTGGCACATGTTAAAGGTATGAATGCTGGAGTTTGATTTTTATTGTAGGTTATGAACTTTATTTATGTAATAATTAAATAATGACATGATTTTGTCTATTTCATGACATATTTTCCTAATTTTTTTAATGGGAGAGGATTGTCTTACCAAATACTTATGTATCTATCTATCAATTATCATGCTTTGTAAGGTATTTTGAAATCATTCAACTTATATATTATTTTATATTAAAAAAAATAGTGTTTAAATTTAATTAATACATTTTGTTTCAATGGGTGGATTTTATTAAAGGAGATACATGAAGCCAAAATTTCTATGTGGAGAAAAAGATTCATTGAGACATAGAGCTAGCCAATGTTATAAGCACGAGGTAATTTTTTTTCCTAGAGAGGTACATGAAAACATTGAAGGGGTTTGTTAAGAATTTTATCCATCTAAAGAGTTCAATGGCTAAGGAATATATCATTCATCAAACATTATTATTTTTCATTGAACACCTATCCAAGGAAAATAAATTAACTAGTGTGCCATGTACATGGGAAGAAGATATTGGATTTCAAAATTCCAAAGAACTATTAGTGAGAAATTGTGTAAGTAAGAGACTTGATATGTGTGGGCATTTATCATTTATATTATTGTTTAGTAGATGCGTAAACATTATATATGAGTTGTTTTTCTCATTTAAATATTTTGTTTCTATATTTTTAAGTGGTTGATGATCAAATAGAAATCAACCACTTTATTTTCCATAATAGATCATCAATGAGTAGGTATCTTGAAGCATATGAAGAAAAAAAAAACATGCAATGTATGAAAATTAGTTGTACTTGAGACTTTATGAAAGAAAAATTATCCCTAAGAATGCATAATGAATTGATTATATGACTATCTTCAATATTTAAACAAGATTGGTGACCCAACCAATGTAAATGAAGAAGATTTGGACATTGCGGAAGGATGTGAAAAATTATATGTATTCTTTGTGATAAAATTCTAATTATTTTTTCCAAACCATTTATTATAGTTATTATCTTATTTTATTTTTACTATATTTTTAGGTTAGAACATATGATGGAATGTGGATTTATGGACAATAATTTTGAGTAGAAAGTGTGGACAATAAGAGAGTTTACTATTATTGAAGAGTCATTGTTAAGTTTGAGTAGGCTAGTTATGTGAGTTCTAATGACAAAAATTTAATTGAGTGGAAATTATATTATATTGGATTGATTAAATAAATAATTGAGTTGAATTATAGAAGCATAAAATTGTGATGATCAAATGTAGTTGGTATGAGGCTTTCAAGGGCACTAGTGTGTGAAGATATTTAAAGATGGTTGCTTATATTCCCTTAAACTACATTTGAAAGTTAGCAGAAATAAAAGAGCCATTCATGTTTCCACAACATTTTCCATGGTTTTAATTTGTATTTTTTTAATTTATTAATAAAAGAATTATATTTTTCCATTCAATTCCATATACATATTTTGATTTCATACATTATTTTCTCATAATGCGTATTTTTCTTATAAATATTTAGAGTAGCCACACAAATGGAAGTGGGTAATACATTGTCATCCTAACACACATCATGTCTACATTACTCAATCTTTATGATACATGAATGACTATCCACAAGATATTCTAGTACAATCTAATGAAGATGATGAAAATAAATAAATAGAATAAGAAGATGCTTTTCATATAGAAAATATAATTATTTGTCAAGAGGTGGGAATACAAATGAGCTCTGAAGGACAAGAGGTGGAAAATGAAAGCAATGGTAAACAATTTGTTAGAAGTGAGGACCAAAATGAACCCCAAAAAGTGGATGAGGATGAGGAACAATGTGTTGGCGCTATAGATGATGATAATGAGGATGATAATGACAATACTACATTGGCTTCTTATTTTTCTCAAATTAATAGGCATGGTGATATTGGTACATGTGATGTCAATGATCATGGGGATTATAAATTTGTCTTTTTTTGTTCCAAACATACTAAAATAAATAAATATGTACATATTATGATGTAATGATATTTATTTTTGACCTCTTACTATGTTGATTATTGAGGGCTTTCATCTTAGTGCAATATTTTTTCTGTCAAAAGAAAACTTAGACATACCAAAATGTCTTCTTTTATATTAATGGTAAATATAATAATTAGATCAAAAATAAAATAAACATACATTTTTTTTGTCTTAGGATTCTCATTTACAAGAAATACCACTAATTTTTAGTTTTCTAAATTATTTTGGCATGTCTTTAGTTACATATGAGACTATAACACGACACGAAATTTGGTTGCATTATTTATTTGGGTGACCGAACCTAAGTTATATTAATTTTCAAATTTTAAGGACACTTTTAAGTGTCTTTGATCAACCATGCAAGGGCACCAAATTAAGAGCTCTGCACTAAAAACCCTAGGGACATGAATTTTCTCCACAATCAGTTGATTGTGAGAGAATGTTTATTTTTTTTACATTGTATCCCACTGTGATCTTCATCACTACAATCAATGCATGATATTTATCTTTATTTAAATTTATATTTTTTCATTGCCATCAAAATTTACACCACACTTTATCACCCTCCCATCTATATCATACAATTTGTAACCAATGGTTGACCATACTGATTGTTTGTCAAACACACCATTGATGTATGCAATCCACATATTTGATGGCATATATAATGTATCACCTGACTAAAAAAATAATATTTCGGATCACATTTATAGATATATAATATATAAAAAACAAATATCATCATATAAATTAAATAGCTTGAACAAAATAAACATAATTGACTATTGCAATGATAGTTCCACAACTAAAAATTAAATGATGAACAAACCATAAATGAAAAATGCAAACCAATAATTGGTCATTCTCACACTTTCACCACAAAATATAGTAAGTTTTCAACTTGATTTTGAAAAATAAAAATAATGTACAACGTGACTCAGTTGTCTAGGGGTTAGTATGAAATGTGTCCATTTCAATGCATCTATCAATTCAACTCATGCAATTATTCTTGTAATTGATTGGACTAGAATTTAAAAATATGTATGATGTGACTAAATTATTTAGGGGTTAGTGTGGAGTGTATTTGTTCTAATGTATCCGCTAGTTCAACTCATATTCTTCTTCCTAGAATTGATTGAAATAGACTTTAAAAATATGTACAACATGACAATTATTTAAGGGTTATCGTCAAATTTATTCATCATACTTTATATGTCACTTTAGTTCATGTATTTTTTCCTTAAATTTATTATACTAATATTTAAAAATATGTATATGTGTTTGATTAGTATGAAGTGTGTTCATTTTAATACATTTTTCAGCTCAACTCATGTACTTCTTCCTACAATTGATTAAACTACACTTTAAAAATATTTACAACATGACTCAATTATTTACAGGGTATTTTCAAATGTATCCATTCCATTTTATATGTCACATAAGTTCATGTACCTTTTCCTACAATTTATTGGATAAGACTTTTTTAAAAATGTATGCAGGTGTGATTCCATTATTTAGGTGTTAATGTTCAAAGTGTGTTGATTCCAATTCATCAGTCAGTTCAAATCATATATTTCTTCTTACAATTGATTGAACTAAAATTTAAAAAGATGTACGATGTGACTCAATTATTTAAAAGTTAGTGTGAAGTGTGTTTATTACAATGCATTAGTTAGTTCAACTCTTGTACTTCTTTTTTTATAATTGATTCAACTAGACTTAGAAAAGATGCATAACACCACTCAATTGCTTAGGGATTATTTTCAAATTTATTCTTTCGAATTTATTTGTTACTTCAGTTCAAGTATTTCTTCTTACGATTGATTGGATTAGACTTTTAGAAAATATACAAGACATAATTATTTATGAGTTAGTGTGAAGTGTGTTCATTGTAATGCATCTATTAGATCAAACTGTGTATTTCTTGTGTTTTTGTTGATTGAGTTATACATTTAAAATAAATATGATACAAATCAAATTTTAAGAGTTATTGTCAAATATATTCATTCTAATTTATTTGTCACTTTGTTTTATATACTTCTTCCTACAATTTATTGAACTAAACTTTTAAAATATATATGACACACTTCAATTGTGTAGGAATTATTATCAAATGTATTCATTCTAATTTATTTGTCACTTTAGTTTATGTATTTATTTTTACAATTAATTGGGCTAAGCTTTAAAAATATGTACAATTGTTTATAGAACTTTTTTTTAATCTTTTCAATCAAAAATATTTTGATGTTTGATATCGGTGTTGATTATTTAGTAATAATTACAATGAGTCAAAATATTTTTTTTATTGTTTATATATTAATTTTATTGTTTTCTCAATATCTCTTCAAGGAAAATTATTTTAATATGATTGTTAATTGTTTAATAATAATTTAAAGAGTCTGTAATGGTTTGTTTATCTTGATGTGTTCCCTAACGCAAATCTTAACACAATTGTGTCAGGGTTTACATCAGACATAACCATAAATTTAAAAATCCTTGCCCAAAATTATGTGGTGTCATGAAAATAATATTTATTTGACGTATACATTAATGTAGCTACAATTTATAGAATATAGAAAGATATTTTTTAAGTCCAACTATAATTGATAATGAGTTTCAATAGTTTAATATCTTTTTAAAATGAGGGGCAAAGAAATGTCACAAAAATAAAAATTGAAATAGATTAAAAATATAGAGGATGAAAATTAACAAAGGAGATAAAATTAGGAAAGGGGAGAAGAAAATCAACAATTGATGTCAGTAAAGCAAAGAAAAATATTAGGAAATTAAAGAGAATATTAACAAGGGAAAAATACATATTACTTATAAGAAGAAAAAATCAGCAAGAAAAGAATAAATATCAACAATATATTTCTATCTATTTCAACATTTATTTTTACAAATTTTAACATAATATAAAATAAATAAATATTAAAAATTAGTTTTTTAATTACTTTTACGATTGTTTTTCTAATCTGAAAAATATTTTATTTAAAATTTATATTTGATTCTTTGCATTTTACATTCAATATACAATCACATGAAAAAATTTGTGACATTCCAATGTTATTTTTTAATATTTATGATTTATAAAATTTACTTCGAAGAAATGAAGCTTTAATTATATAGTTTTTTTTTTTGTAAAATAGCCACAAAACTATTCGAAAATTGCAAAAGAACCTTCATAAAGTATTAAAAAAAATAGAAAAAAGGATTGAAAGGGTTAATGCATGATCACGTGATATGGTCTTACCCAAATCTAAATGACATATTGACGTCCCTCCATAGTACCATATATGCTCTATAAGGATCATAAATGTAGTCATTTGACTATATGAAAATGATGATGAGGTTTGAAGAAATAAAACTGGATTGGATAGCAATTTTGATCTCCCTTAAAATATGTGATCGTGATTTAAAGTGGCCTAGCTTTCCTAAAGAGCAAAAGCATCATGCATTTGAAAGGATGTAAAAAAAATTATGGAGAAGACATTAATGAGAAAAACACACTTAGAGAAACCAGCAAGGTTTTTAGAAGGGTAAAATATTCAATTTAAAAGAAAATTAAGGAAAAACTAAGAGAAGAATGGAAGTTGATTATATGAAGGATGGGTATAAAATTTTGATAAATAAATATGAAAAGAATGATAAGATGAATAAGGAACCAAAAAAAAGTAATGGTACTTAAAATTAGTAAAAATGAAGTTTCATAATAGTCCAGTTATTTATCGCATATGCGAAAAAAATTTACAAGGAGTAAGAGTTAATTTGATAATCTTACATATTTTATTTATTTTTTATAAATTTTTAATTATTATTTATCAATAGTTTAATTTTTATAATTATATTATTCAACATGTCTAACTAAATATTTTTCTTCACATTTTATTGTATAAGATATTTCAACATACGCCTATTGAAGAATATATTCATTTCATCAAATCTATCACGATGACTTGTGTAAGTGTTTATGTTAGTAATTGATTATTCATAGTTTACGATATGTTTTGTTTAATCTTTTTACTTTATTCTAAAACTTAATTTTTTGTATTCAACAAAAAAAACTTTTGAAATAAAACCATTAAATGATCATATACAAGTGGTATTGAATGAAGGTTCAATAACTCTTAATAAAAAACATCAATATGTTGGAAGGCATTTAAGCAAAAAACTAATTATTAACTATAGTCATATCATATAAGTATCTTAATATTATAATTTTGTGAGATATTTTTTCTTTACTTTAAAAATTGTTAAAATATTATGTTTGACTTTATTTATATGTATAATTTATTACAATATGTTGTACGCTTAATTAATTAATTAATTAATTTAGTTTTCTATTTTACAAGAAACATCTTACTCCCGTTATGGGCCTTAATGTGTCAGTGATTTTTACATACTTAAATATTACATCATGTCTTAATTATAATAGAAGTTTAATTCTATTATATAAATATTTTGTCTTTTTAAAAATTTGATACTTATCTTAATATTTGACATTACATTTATTTTGTAAACAATAAACTACAATAAAGATAATAAGAAAATAAATAAATATAACAACAATGTCGATGATGCTAATGATGATGATGAAGATGGTGATGATAATAATAATAACTAGACATTGAGTTTTTACATTAAATTTGTATGTCAACTCTTTCATTATAAAACTCATGTCACCTTCGTAAATGTTTTAAATGATGGCAATGATTATATTAAATTGTGGCATAACTATTATATTTGATGATTATTATTATTAATATATATAATCTAAATGATTTTTAATATTGTATTAATTTATTATTAATTAATCAATAATAAGTATTGAAATTTCAGTAATATAAATTATGAAAATAATAAATCCTTTACAATTACGAAAAAAATATAAGTAACAAAATAAATATTTAAGCTATAAAAAATATATATATGTGAAAATTTGAAAATTACAACGTGAGATATATGCTCTGAGTGTAAACCCATTGACACATTTTTTATGCACTTGAAAATCCTGCCTAATTTCAAATTGTGAAAACAAAACCTAACACACTTCCTAACGTGTAGATAATTTCCACCAAATTCAATTTTTTCTAAATGTTTTTATGATCTTCATGATGCAAAGATTCTGACACAAAATTTGCCACACATCCCACCACACAAATTTTTGATGTGCATGAATGAAAGCTCTACCCAACAACATAATGTCAGAAGATGTGTTGCATCAACTTTTATGACACCAAGTGCATCACAAAAACTTTTGGGTCAACCCATGAAAAAACAATCTAGGCAATAAATGGTCCGATTTAGATGCAAATTATGATGTGAAACCATAGAAATATTCTAGTGAGGGGATCCAAACCTAAAAGGAGTCTTGCAAAAATTTGAAACCATAATAGCATGGATTTCTTCTTGAGATTTTTTTATATATTAAAGATGTTTATATAAGAAGACTAACATTTTGGGATTGTATTCAATGTAATCTTATTCTCCCTCACATTCAAATTCTTCATGAGGTACCAAAGGATTTTTAGCTCTAGATATTGTGGTAGCCATGGTGTTGGTACAAAAATGTTTATTTTTTTTAGTATTGGTCATGGTCATAGGATAATTTTTGTTGTTATGAATTTTTGGAAGGCATAAAAATATCGATTGGCTTCATTTTGAATGTTGTTGATATATTCCATTGTGAAAATGGGAAGATAACTTATAGGATTGTTAAATAAATAAAAAATGACAAATGAAATATGTTTGACAAATCGATAACAATAGGAAATTAAAGTAAACATGTGAAGATGATCTAACACAACAGTGAGGTAATATTTATGCCAAGTTCACTAGAATGTATGTAAGATAAATATAATCAACAATATAAGGATCTTTTAATATAGAAAAAAATAGAAGACCATATAGATCTAACACATAAAATATCGTTATATAAAACAATACAAGGATATGAACAAAGGTCATGTGCAAATGAGGTTATAAGGGATTTAATAGAGAAATTTAGACATAAAATTGTAAATATATGTTTAACTAGATCCAAGGTGTCATTTGACAGTAATCAAGAGTTGTAAACTAAAAATCAAAAGAAATACAATCTATTCAGACACTAATCATGAGCTATCTAAACTAAGCATTATGAGGGTGTCATTAGATGACAACCATAAAGTGTAAATAAAAATAAATAAATAATACACAAATAACAATATACTAACAAATATAAGTTAATCAAGTATGGAAGATAAAAACATACCAATATAATATATCCACCAAAGTAATCAAGAGTTGTAAACTAAAAATCAAAAGAAATACAATCTATTCAGACACTAATCATGAGCTATCTAAACTAAGCATTATGAGGGTGTCATTAGATGACAACCATAAAGTGTAAATAAAAATAAATAAATAATACACAAATAACAATATACTAACAAATATAAGTTAATCAAGTATGGAAGATAAAAACATACCAATATAATATATCCACCAAAGTAATAAAAAAAAAAGTATAGGATGAAGAATACTTATCTTGGGTTGAATTATCAATGCATCAATCTCCCAATTGGCTCAAGTGGCACTTTATGAGAGATGATTGTATGTGAAGTCAAGATGGAGAGAAAAATATATAAGTATCCTTAGTTGGAGACTTCAAAGACTAGGTGTACCTTGTTGGTTCAGTTGCTTTTCTTAATATCTTCAAGTCCTTATGCAAACTAGTCTTCCTCAAATGTAAACTCTTTAAACCTGATTCCTCTTTGTCTTACTAAGGTGGAATTAAGTGTGCAAGTAGAGTAGATTGGATGTCTTACTTATGAGAAATGACAAAGGGAAACCATATAAATATGACAAAATCTAATAAACCACAACTCAAACTTAGTTGACATCATCGGCCCAGCGGATGGTGTAGAAAAGTGTCTAGCAAACACAGAATGTCATCGAGCTAGTCAATGATGACGTTCGAGGGGGTGGGCACTACAACACTAATAGAAATGCATTAAAAAAATAGGAATGAAAAGGGAGAACGAGAAATCTCAAAGGAAATATACTCTGATAGCATTAAATAAATGAATGAGATAATAATTGCAGATGATTATCAAGGAAACTCTTACAAAGCACCATAAACTAACCCAAGTCAATCTCGATGTACTCCTTAGGACATACACTCAGAGAGATTGATGTGATAACAAGTCCTACAATAAAAGAAAATTAGTTGGAAAAAATAAGGTCTATGCATTGTCTTCCAATTTTATACCAAATTAGGGGACTGGTAATGATGGAGGGATAATGCAAACCTTCATTTATTCCCCTAATTTTTATTGGTCTTTAATGATTTTTTAGGGTTTCGGATAAAATATCAACTTCTTAGAGATCTTGTGGAATTTAGGGAAAGCGAGTAAGGTTTTTGGAGCCCCAAAATAGGGGAACATGGTTGTGTATTAAGTTTTCATTAAAGTACAAATGTCTAGAATTATCAACTCCACAATTCTAGCATGCCTAGAACTATTGGATTGTTTGTCCTAAGCTTTATGGTTTTGTTCATCTTGAAATTTATGGATTTTGATTGTCTTGCTATCTAGACCTATTTTATGAGGTGTGTTTCTTTTGACCATCTTTATATTCACAATAATTCAAATATTATTCTAGAACCCTCTCCTTACACTTATCATTTACTCTAACAATGATAACAAAGACCAACCACCAAACCACAAACAAAGTAACAAAAAATGATAAAAAAGACCAAAAATAGCAGATAAATAACACATACACAATGGCTTCACAGCACAATATTACAATCAATGATTATTTTTCCACTCCTCGTATGCACTTGTCTATTCATTGATCATACTTTGGAAATTGATTCCTGTTTATTCTGTTGCCTAACAGATTCCCTGATAGGTTTAATCCTCAAAACAGATTGAGAGCATTGACTATATTATTTTCAATTTGACTTTTCCTTGTCTCTGTAAACAGAAATCATCCCTTTTTACTATGCGATCCAGTATCTGCTTGCCTCTTAAAACCAACTAAAATAAAGTCCTTATTCTCTTTATTACATTCCAATTTAAAGCTTGGAGAACTACATGTTGCATGAATTCTACTGGAAAAGTCCTTACTATCTAGCTTCTCCTTATTTAAATCTAACTCAGAAAGATGTTCCTTTACCGGGGGAAATTTTGAGCTAGTCATATATTCAGCCTCCACTTCCTCCAAATTTTTCAAACACTAGAAAGCATTCTTATTCTCAAGAGACTCCAATTGAGAAGAAATCATTGAAGTTAACTCCAATTTTGATTTTTATTCATCCAAGTCAGTTTCAATTTCATGTATCTTTTCTAAAAGATTTCTTAAAGGAAGCACAATTACCTGTAACCCCGCATCCAAACCTAAGTGTGGAACATTGTCCTCTATTAATTCAAGCAAATTGCCTACTTCAGGGAGATCCCTACCTTTGTTTGAAGTAGAAGCATCCTTACAAGTAATTGAATCTTGAAATACTACCTCATTAGGAATAATCTTCCCTGAAACCTTTTCTATACCAATATTATCTTTCTTAGCCCAAATATTATAATCCTTCCTGAACACAAAAGCATTCCCTTTTTTTATAAAGGAAGGGCAATTTCTGGTGACATGACCCAATTTCTTACACCCCTAACATTTTAACAAAGAATTCCCATATTCTATTATCTGAACTAGCTCTCCATTTGAGGAACTTAAAATAACCGATTCTAACAATTCCAAATCCATTCTAACATTAACACAAAACCGAGCATGCACCATTCGAGTTCTAGATTTAGTTGCTGAATCAAATGCAATGAGAGTGCCAAAAGTCTTTGCAATACTAATAACAAATCCTCATCCCAAAATTCTAATGGAAGCCCCGACAGTCGTACCCATATAGGCATCTTATGTATATCTTCCTGATTAGGATCAAATCCTGGAGACCATTTCTTTAAAAAAATCCTAGGTCTACCCAAAAACCATGGTCCTCCCATCAAGATATGTGCCTGATCCTCCTCATTATTGCATTTAATAAAGAAAAAATCATTACAAAACGTTGAAATCTGCAAAGAACCTCTAACCTTCCAATGAATCCTAGACCAGGCTCTAAATCTTTCAATGTTAGGACATTGTCCTAAAAACTTACACACCAGATTGGATTTCCTCCATAATGAAGCTTTGTTTTTAAGAGCATCTAGCATAGCAATGTGAAACCCCCTTGCATCTTTTGCCTACCTTCTCTTTAAGCTTATCAGCACAGGACAGGGGATCCATCAAAAGATTTTGAGAAGAAGCAAAAATATGTTCATTAAACTGAATAGAATCTTTAAAAAAGTTTTTTTCCTAGCCAATCTTACCAGACACCTTCAAATCCACTAAGGGTTTCAAACGAGACATCCCTAGCGCTGCCCTCAGTACCTGTGACCCACCTGAATCAACTGCTCCATCTCCTAACGTTAGCAGACTAGTCACCATTTTCAACAGGGGTTTCAAAGAAGAAAATAAAGGTTGTTCTCTCCTTAATAGCAATCCATCTAGATCTTCTTCTGCATCCCTTGTAGCAGTGCATTGCATACCTTAACCTACACCACAAAATCCCTTGACCTGCACCAAAGGACCAAATCTGTAATCAATTTTTTTTGTTTATTAAAGTACGTATTATTATTCATTATTGCAAAGTAGTGTAGGTAAGTGTAATACATTTTGATGCAAAACCACTTTTCGTATATCATAAAATGACACTAAGCAAAACCCTAGGAAGTAACAAGCAAGAGAGCAATTAAGGCTAAGGAAGGCTAAGATAAAATAGTACAAGCCCTAACCAAATGTGACATTATGAAAAAGGAAAGATCTAGCACTGGGTAGCGAGCACAATGCATCAAGGATTTATAAAACCATAAGCAAAATCAAAAACACCACAAAACAATAAATATCTAACCTTAAGGTGTATGACCCCCCTTGTTGATTAATCGTTCCCTTGTTGAATTCGGTTTATTCATCGTATTTGGTGTATTCAACGTTCACTAAGATTTGCAAAATGAATGGGTAATGAAATGTTATTTTTGTCAAAATAACAAGGTTTTGTGTGTTTCTTAGTAACTTTCCTTGGAAGTGCATGGTTATGTTCTTGTGAGTTATCATTGTATCAAGTAACTAAGGGAAAGAATATATAATATGAACTTATAATTGATTGTAAAATATTATCATAAGTATCAAAGCAACATTGATTTTTAAATGTGTGTGTTTGGGGCAGATGCATTTTGTTGTAAAATAACTTTCCCATAACATTTAAGTGAACATGCCCAAAATTTTCATTCAAAAACCCAAGTAAAACATAGTTTTACTTGTGTTTTTTTAGTCGATATGGTATATATTATGGGTTTTGAAGTACCTGAAACTTAATACAAAGGAGAGAAAGATGTATAGTTACGCACAAAAAGAATGTCTCTACCAGCGACAATGGGGCAAGCACAACAATGTTCCAAAAACAACAAACAAGATAAAACAAACAGTGGTTCTGCCCAGCGACTTTCTATGAATTAACAACGATCTTCCGCATTCTTTGTGCCCAACCAATTTTACTTGGGTTTTTTATATAATACTTTGGGATGTTCACTTAAATGTAGTATGGAAAAGTGATTTTACAACCAAATGCAAAACATCTTACCCACACACTTTGCAAACTAGGCCTAAGCATATTTAGTCAAATAAAACATTAAATTGGACCTACTTTACAATAAAGAATATTCTATAATCAACAATAAATGACAAAAGGGGGTTTAGAAAAGTATCTTTATTTTTGGTGAATCTGGAGACATATTTCAGATATATATAGAGAAAACATGCCCAAATAGCAAGGCAAACAAAACCTAAAAAAATCAAGACAAACAAAAAAAATCTTAGTGCACTCTTCTAACAAAGTGAAGATGTTTATGGTAATGTCAGGCCATTTGTGTCCAAATGTAGAGATCTAAAAATTGATTTTGCAATCATGTTCGTATGCATCATGTATCCAAATTTGTCACTTGCTTTTCTTGAATTTCACTCAAATATTTGGGAAATTGATCCCCTTCTCTACAACTCTAACAACTCATCACAAACCAATAAAAAACAACGGATTGATTGAGAATCGTGTGTTATTCCTCTATTATTATTAGGCCCCTATGCTAGAACACTCAATGCAATTCAACGAGAAATCAACTAATGTAGTGCCTAGTCCTATATGACTTTTCATGTTAGAATGAATGTGGTAAAGGAAATAAATGATTCAATTTTTCTCTTACACTTTCCCAATAGATCTCTAGAACATAAAATTTGTCTTGCTCAATTATTCCTTATCATTCCATGTCCTATATGCACTAACGCGCGTGTTTATTTATCAACTTCTCAAATTCAAATTATTATCAAATTGGTGTGCATGCCGACATCCAATGCACGGGAAACACTGACAAAAGAGGAACATGAGGCACAAGAGACCCATGCCAAAACTATACATTGTGCAATCCTTGTGCCCCAGCACTATGCATTGCACGATTCTAAAAAACAAACCCAAAAACCAAGAAAACAAGGCAAGGAGGAGAGAGAATGTAAAACCTAGTAAAACCTAGGGAAGAGGACAAAATACATACAAAACATCAGGGAAATCATGCCAATAAGAGCCTAACAAGAACCAATAATCCAAAATTATAACTACCTCTAAATCGTGCAATTCTACAGTGAATAATTACCCCCAGACCAACATTAGGTGTCTACAAATACGAAAAACCTATTGAATTTAAGGATCCACCCTCTGCAACATTATCCAAGCCTAAGGAACAACGCTTAGTCCTTCAAAACAGCAAAGAGTTATATCTAAATCAAAATTACCAACCCAAATATTCAATATGATACTTATCAAACTCCGAGAATAAAACTTTCTCAAATAGCTCAATAACACAAAACCCATTGATGAAACTCATGCATAAATCTCCATATCTTCAATCCATCCTCACTCAACAACTACTATTTACGAAGATCCACCTAGTGATGCAACAAATGAATAACCTAAGAAACCTATAGAACCTTAACACAACACTGAAGTAATTCTCCTTGAAGCCACCCCTACAACTAGCAATAAGAAAACAAAAGAATTCCCAATCCATATAATTACATTTTTGTTATGCCATATTGATGTCGTGTAAATGAAATGCTACAACAGTGTCTACAATCGAAAGACATTGCATTGAAAAAAATTAAAGCCCGTGTGAATACTAATGATCGAATGAATGAAAGATTTCAATAACATCCACAAGACCAAGTAGTCTATGGAACCAAAAGCTATAACAAAGGTGTTCCATGCGAAAACAACCATTTGAAACAAGCATTGTCTCATAAGTTTCCAAAGTATTCATTCTCTTTTGGATGTTGGTTCTTCTATTATGAATCTTGATCAAAATTTTGTTATTTTATCTATTCTAGCACCTTCAAACAAGACGGTCAGAATGTCGACTCTCAAATTTTCAGCATATTTAATTTGATGTCGCTATAATCTGAATACTTCATGATGTAGTGTAATTTTGTATTTACCAACTCCAAAGTACAAAATAGGCATGTTCTCTTTTCCGATTCTTCTTTGAGCATTGTTCACCTCCTAATTTCGTATCTAAAATAATGTAATTTAGTCCTTAAGTGAACCATTAACATTTTCGTCTTTCACTTTATTTTTACTGATATGTAAATTTTTTTATCATGATCATAAACGAAAATAAATTTTTTGACATAGTATTCTTTCTTCCACCCACGTTTCTTTGTCCACATGATTCCGGCCATAGGTGAGCTATCTTATGGAAAAAAATGAGTTCCGTATATGTGCACGAGTGCTACCAAGAAATCAAAAGAATTTAAAACCTGATTTCCAACACATGCCCGGGCCGAATTTAAGGTACATGTATAGGGTAAGTTTACAGAGGTGAAACGGTCCCGTAACCTTTTATGTGGAAGCAGATTTGAAGTGAATAACTGCAAGATGGATTTTATAATTGCTGTTTGGAGAGGGAGGCGGCGGCGGGAGCGGAGGTGTTTGTTGCA
Source organism: Torreya grandis (assembly GCA_037957365.1). Classification (NCBI taxonomy): domain Eukaryota; kingdom Viridiplantae; phylum Streptophyta; class Pinopsida; order Cupressales; family Taxaceae; genus Torreya; species Torreya grandis. Next base: position 253,684 of record JARHVA010001168.1, on the reverse strand, counting down.
ATGCTGATGTGGAGGCAAATTGTGATTTGATGGAAGAATGCCTGGCATCTTTTGGAGGACAATGTGCTGAGCCACACAAATAAACTTGACAGAGTTTGTATTGGGTCAATGAAGAATTTTCAGGACAGCCTAGTAAAGTCTTGCAGGACTTATATGAATAACTACGAGAACGAGCACCCTCATCGAGAGCATATATTATTGTGCATACCCAACTTAAGAATTCCTGAAAAGTGTGCAGACCAACTATGATAAGTGTACGCAAAAGAGACAACAGCTTCTTGGAAAAACTGTGTGAAGAGTTCTTTTATCGACGTTTTGGATCACACTGTAATCCATCATCAGGTTGGGAAAGAAAGTGTGCAAGTTAACCTCGTGCCTACGAGCAAGCAATAGCTGTTTTACAAGATTCCGGTTGAACCTGATCTACGCCATTCCACCGTTATATCGATGCTTTATTTGGGCTCCTCGGAATAAGCAATCTCCTTAGATGACAATGTGTTGAGCATGAAATTTGGAATTATTTTAGTGGTGGATTTCACAGTCTAGAGCTTCTAGAGTTGAGGTAAAACTGATCTTCAACATGAAAAAATCAGTATCACATTAAATTCTAACATGATTCCTCCCCAATTCATAATCGAGATAAAAAATTATATTAAACGTTTTACTGATAATCATATGAAATTGTAAGGATGTAAACATAATTCTACACATCATCTTTCCTACTATGGTTATGGAACTCTCAAGATTGCAAGTACATTTAATACAGATGCCTTCTCCAAAATACTAAAATTGAACAACATCGTAAGGATAAGTCTGTCTTTCATCCTTTTGCCAACATCAAGCACCTTGGCTGCTAATTTGGAGGTGGTGTAATTTAAGACTCCAAAAAATAGGGAGATCGTGTAATTCTAGCATTCTGTGTTTTGAATGAAAAATACAATACTCGTTACAACCAAGAAAGTAAAACCAGAAGTGATTTGATTTTTTACTGCTAAGACTCAAAAGTTCAAACACCAACTTAAAAAGCATGGCTTGGAGGGAATGCATTGGCCGTTGACAAGATGGTTGTGGTGACCTACGAATCATGCCAACTTACCAGAGAACTCGCCCCTTTCAATAAAGGGTAAAATCCCAACAGAATCAGCTCCTGGCCTTGCAGTCCCTATCGTTCGGTACCTTGAAGGCCCACCAACTGTCAAGGGGTTTGGTGGTACAAGGGTAGTAGCCCTACATTCATTGATCAAAATCGTCCAATCCTCCAGATTCGCATGACTTTCTGAAATCAGCAGACTTCTTTCTCTGGTCTGTCCATTGATTTACAAAAATTCAGAAGAAGCCAAATCGTTGATCTATTATTTTGCCTGCATAAAAGTTGATGACAAATAAATTCCAATTTTTATCTTCTACTTGTATAAGTTTGTTTTCACACATTTTGATTCCACAAATGGAAATTAAATATGGCATCTTGAAAATCATGCTTCCCAAACCTTTTCTTCCAAGTTCCCAGTAGCTTGTTTGCCATCAATTATACAAGTCACAACACTCAAAAAACAGAACTGACAATAAAGAGAAACAACGAGGATATCGTTTCAGGGGAGTGGAATCTGTTCCACATAATGGCAACAAAGAAGAAAATAAACAGACCTTAAAGTTGCAATCTTATCAAATATGCTTTTTCAGAGATGCAATTATTCAAATGCCCCGATGAACATGTGAGAGACACTTTTCGTACCAAGGGTATAGAATAGTAAATATGCACAAAAAAATTGTCCGGTAACCTTTATAGTCAAGAAATGCCTCTGGATTGTGGACACTGGCATCTGCCACAGTGAACCAAAAATCTGAGTAGAATATTGTAGTTCTGAATGAAAAGAATCAAGCTGTCCCAATCCAACACTTCTCTCAATCACACGGCCTGATTATCTACATGTAAGGAAATGTTATTAATCTACGAAATATAAAAAAAATGTTCTACCAGTGCAAACAAAAGCATGCTTGTCTATTGAATTCCAAAACTAGAAACTGTAACATGGCATGTGCTATCTTATTTCTTGATGAACTGAAGACCATTCTCATCAGAGTACCGCTCCATAAATCTCATGAACCTGTCCCATTCTCGTGGATTCCTCATGATATATCTCGCTTCAATTCTTGCAGGCTTTCCATTAACAAATTTTGCGCTCACATCAACTGACTGAAGCACTCCTTCTTCATCAATCATATAAAGACCTGTAATTTCTCCAAGTTCCCCAGAGGAATCAAAAACAGACGGTTGATCAAATATAAATGTTGCCACACCATTTGTGCCATCTCTTGACTTGGTCAATTTGACATCTGGAATAGTTTGTTCATCTGTTCCCCGAATGAACTGGATAGCTGACTTCGACATCATTATCACCGGCGTCGACTTTCGAGAACCTCGTCTAGAAACCCACAAAGAAGCTGGCAATTGCAAGCTTTGGCCACTCAATGTAAAATTTATACTTGGAAACGGAGTAGAAACTGAAAATGATGCCAAACCTGCATACAACAGAGCATAACCCATAACAAATTGACAGGAGATCTTGCCTCAATAAATACTGATTACGAGGAGAGGCACCCCATGGCAGGAAACAAAGATTATTAGACAATATACTTGATCATGAGTTTGATGTTCAAGTCATCTAGATAATAATATCCTGGATTTTACCAAAAGAAAGAAACAAATGTCCCTGCTGCTAGGCTGCAACTTGACTAGCTTCAATGCATTAAAAATGAAGTTATCTGTTTACCTGGGCTGAACTGATGCCCTTACTTCAGCATTGAATATATTGAATAAAATAATTTCAGCTTCAAATTCATGCTTATGGTTATTACTAATTATTACCATCAAGGATGTTTGTGCATTAGCACGAGTCATGAGTGTTATATGAATTACGGTATATAGAAAGCTTCTACAAAAGTTTCATTCAAGTGTGTTGAAAATAGTTTTCTTGAATACGCTGATAACCTTCAAAAAACTCTCCACAATGTAAGACATGAGTGCTCGGTGCAGCTGTTTCTGCTAAATATGCCATATCAATATTCCTCATACTGTATATAGTAAAATAGTATAAATGTCTATAGATTTCCTTCTCTTATTGGAAAGCAAAGCATATCATTTCAACAAGTACAAGGTTCAAGAAAAATGTTGAATGCTATGGAAAATTTTCTCAAAATAAAAAATTCATACATGTGAGAGAAGACATCAGATGAGGTGACTTTTAAGGTCATTTAGGAAAAAATAGTCTGTAGGACCTATCAAACCATGGTAACTTGTTTGGAAGATTGTCTCAATGGGTGTACAGTTTTAAATAAATTCCCCAAGCTTTGATCGATTGTCTTGACTTAAGACTTGTGTACAAGTGATGACTGCAAATATCAATGTGAATGTAATTGTGCCTAATATCATTGTAAAGCCAGAAAATTAAAGGAGAAGTTCTTCATCTTCTACTTCATTTAAGTTAGACACCTTATGGATTCTTTGTTTCCGGGGAGTCATCATATGGATTCATCCACCAGTTTCATTATGTAGTTCATGTGAGTTGGTTCTAAATTTTGCAATCATGATTTTCTATCTAAGTCTGGATCATATTATACTTAAGTGGATTTTTTCCCTGATATTCTTCATTTCCTGCATCTTCATTCCATATTTTATTTCAAATGTATGCCAGCTAAAGCAATTCAGCAATCATACATTCTCACGTGAATCAGAACTCCATGGAGATAACCAAAAAACTCGGTCAAGTTTTCATTCAATTAGGGCTTGACTCCAAAATAGGCTCTTTTTCCCATTACATTGGTCTCATTTATTAAAAATCAATTAATCCCTTGATCTATCCTCCTCTGTGAACTGTATTTTGCTCACTTATTGATGCATGTCAGCTTCGTTAAAGGTGATGTAAAAGTTGTTATGACATATCAAATTCATTCTCATACATTGTTATTTTGGAGAGATAGCTTTGAGAATTTTCTGGCATTCCTAAACTGCTAACAGAAAAACAAACTGCAAAATATAAAAGAGCGTAACTAAAGAACCATAAAAATGGGGCCATCTGCTCCCCCGAAATGGATTGCACCTGCAAATCTGGCTGTAAACACACGAGTTCTCACACAATGGATTACATTAAGAAATGAGAATAGGAAAGATATGTTTTTTAATTTATTTACAATCAATAGGAAACCCTAATTAACTCGTGACTTAACCTTTATTAATCTTAAATACTTGAAACATAACAAAACTTAATAATACTAAGACTATGGCCTTAAGGATAAAAACATTTACAAGCATATAACAAATAATATGTTGTGCCTAGGTACACAACATGCTCTTCCCCTTAAAGAGCTTTATCCCTAAAGATAGTAAGAACTCTAATAAACATATTCAGCAGGAAGCACCAGGACATACAAAATTTTGAGCTATGCTTTTATATAGGTGGCATATATGTTGAGAATTTAATCCACGACCACTAAATCGCAAAATACAGCGCTAATTGGCACCCCAAACAATAAAACTAACAAAAGTTATAAATGAGAATGGGAGCTTTTTTCAAACTCTTCAATCTCCTTAACACTTTTTTTTTGCATGTTTTTCGAAAACCTAACAAGTTTTGATACTTGCCAAGGAATTCCTCGTTTTCTAATATTGGTCCTCCATAGGTGATCCGGCACCGAGGAGGAGCCCTGATGGACAACTGACTTAAACGGATTTAAGAGGGTTATGAATGGAAGCGAATTATGAAAGTGCAGCATGCAAGTGAACAAGGAAAGCAGTGAAGACGATGGACAACCAATATAGAACTGTAATAACAAAGTTGTATTATGCTAAGTTATATACAATATCTGAGAGGTCAGATGTATGGTGCCTATGTATTCCCTAACTTCATTTTTGTCGAACATGTCTCCAATCTAACAAAGAATATAAGTGTACATTAATATACAAGGGAAGAAGATGAAGCTTCAGTTGAACTATTACAAGAGTTGGTAGCAACCACTTCATATCTAATGAATGCAGTGATGTCACTAACTATCATTACGATCGAGTTGTGGTCTATAGTGTTGACACTGCAGGAGCTATACAGTAACATAGAAGTGGAATTTGATTTTTCAAATTGGCACATAGGTGCGGAACCCAATCTCGATGCTCTATGTTACTGCAAGGCTAGAGATGCAACAACGGTAGACTGCAGTAAGATCTAGTGACCCATATCCTTCTAGATCAATCGCCCCTCCTTGAGCAATGGTCCCCATTGCATGTAGTTGCGGTAAAAGATGTGGGAACAAATTGGCAACCTGCACTTCTGTAAACCACTTTCCTTGAGAAGGCACTTGACCTACTTTGACAATCTAGAAGAGAGGGATCTCTTGTCGATGTGTTTGTTTGACCCAAGCGTCAATGACTTTATCCGATTTTGCTAGGATGCTACAATCTATATTGATCTTTGTCTATGAAAGAGTATCTACAGTATTTGAAGTATCCAACAGAGGTGGAAAGTAGTGGTGCAAGATTTATGTGTTGAAGACTGGATGCAACCCAAGGTAAGAAAGAAGATTGAGCTCAAAAGTGTTATCTCCTACTTGCTCAGTAATGGTATAGGACCCATACCGAAGTGGACAAAGATTGTGGTAAGGTCCTATCAGTCTTTCCTTCTACGGGTGTAGACAGAGTTGATCACCAACTTGGGACGTGTGCGGTATCCGATGCTTGTCATGTGTTGCTTGTACTTAGCATTAGCCTATTGCAAAAAGGTTTGCACTTGCTGTCGAATGTGCTCAATGAATTGAACAGATTTATCAACTTCCTTTTGAGTTGAAGGAGTTGCAGTTGTTGATGGAAAAATAGGATAAGCTACATCAATGGGTGCTAGAGGTTGGAAACCCAAACAAACCTAAAAAGGGTTGTGTGTGGTAGAGCTATGCAGAGCTCTGTTGTAGTTGTGTTGAATGAAAGACATGCTTTCATCCCAAGTGTATTGCTTCTTTGATTTTAAACTCTCAGAAAATGCACTATCATCCTATTGACCACTTTTGTTTGTCCATCAATATATGGATGAAAGGTAGTAGACTTGTTCAACTTTGTATCTAGCATAGACCAAAGTGTTTTCTAGAAATTGCTCAAGAACCTGGTATCCCTATCAAAAATGATAGTTTATGGGATTCCGAAGTGGATCCACACATGTTGAAAGTACAGTTGAGTCATTTATAGCACTGAGATTGCTTTCTTACAAGGTATGGGAATTGCCATCTTTGAGAATCCATCAACTACTATAAATATGATCATTACCATGCTTGGTGGTAGGGTACCCTGAGAGAAAGTCTATGTAAATGGATTACCACAGCCTCATTGGAACGGGCAGAGGTGTGTTCAAACCTTGCTTCTTGTTAACCGGCTTGGAAATTGCACATGCGGTATAAGACTTGATGTATTTGGATATGTCATACTTGAGATGTGGCCAGAAGAAGTATTTCTGCAACACCTCAAGAGTCTTTTCAACTCCAAAATGTCCTACAGCTTTGCAAAAATGAGCCTGCCATATTAGTTTGTCTTTCTATCTCATGTAGAATGCACAAGTGCCCAATGTGATATAGGATCCATCTTGCAAGTAGAAGTTTGGAAACAAGTTACTGCAAAGTAAATTATGATAGTTGTCTGCAAAATCCCTATTAGATGGATACAATTATAATCATGATGACTTCATGTCCACGTCTCAAGTATAGAAAGGAGATCTTGAACCGGCGGATGGCTTAGACAATCTGCAACTGGATTGGCACTACCTTTCTTATGCTTGATGTTCAGATGGAATTGCTGAAGATAAGAAGACCATTTCTAATGCCGCTCTTTTTGCAGCTTCTTCTGAGTCTACCAAAAATGAAGCGGCTTGTGATCCATGTGGATCACAATCTCCTTGCGTAAGGTATAATGCTTACATGCCTAAACAATAGCATAAAGCTCACGATCATAGGTTGTGTAGATCCTTACTAGTGCGGTGAACGTTTCATTGTGGTAAGAAACCAAGTAAGCATGTTGAGCGAGGATTGCTCCAAGTGCAAAATCAAAGGCATCTGTCTCAAGCTCAAATAGTTGTTGAAGATCTAGTAATGCAAGTATTGGTGCATAACAGAGTCTGCATTTCAATTCCTTGATTACTTTCTCTTGTGCGTCTTCCCAGATGAACTTTGCTTTAGCATCACCTTTGGTAACTTGGTTTAATGGCCAAGTCACATGAGAAAAACCAAGTACAAATCTCCTATAGAAATTTTCTAAACCCAAGGAGCGGTGGAGCTTTGTGAGATTCTTCAGTGGTGGCCATTCTTGGATGACTTGAATCTTGGATGGGTCCTTGTGCACTCCTTGTGCATCTACTATGTATCCTAGATACTATATCCCCTGCACAGAATAACATTTTACCATGTTTGCATACAACTTGTGTTTCTGCAAAGTATCAAGCACTTGCTCTATATGGTGTAGATGTTCATTCCATGTTTTGTTGAAGATTAGGATGTCTTCAAGGTAGACCACAACGAATGAAGTAGTGAATGGCCTGAGAATGTCATTCATCATCCGCATGAATGTAGTTGTAGTGTTGGTCAAGCCAAAGTGCATGACTAACCATTCAAACATTCTTTGACCTTGAACGATGTCTTCCAAACATCTGTAGATTCAACATGAATCTAATGATACCCAAACTTAAGATCAATTTTGGTGAAGTATTTTGCACCATGAATCTGGTCCAGTGAATCCTCAATCCTTGGAAGAGGATAGCGATTCTTCACTATGATCTTATTGAGAGCTTTGTAATCGATGCACAACCTCCATGTGCCATCCTTCTTTGGTGCAAGCACAATTGGGCTACTGTAAGGCAATGTGTTGAACCTGATATGTCCTTTGTCCATGAGTTCATGGATTTGCCGCTTGATTTCCTCATTCTCCGAAAATAATTTGCGGTATAAAGAGGCATTAGGTAGAGGTAGTCCAGGAACCAAATCAATAGTGTGCTTTACCGCACAGTGTGTAAGAACTTCCTTTGGTCACTGAAAGATATCCTTGTATTCTTCTAACTCGCAGTTCAAATCAGAGATTTATGATATGACTGTTGGAGGAGCTGCAGTATGAACTGGTGCCGCAAGAATGTTCTTATGTTCAGATCTCAACATCAAAAGCACAAAATTCTTACTAGACATGTCTAGCTTCTTAAATTGTTTGGGCACTAATGAGTGATATCTTAGGAACTACTTCCAGTATGAAGTACCTCTCATCACCGAAATATATGACAACATTTCTAGGATTTGCCTCACAAACTACATGTCGATGATAAAGATATGGTTGACCAAGTAAAACATCACATACCTCTAATGGAGCGACATTGCAAAGGACTGTATCTTGAAAAGGCTTGATGTTGTACACCAATTGACACTGCTATGTGACATGTTTCTTAGATTCCACATAGAACCATCCAATAGAGTATGGTTGTGAGCGAGGCGTCAGTGGCAAGTTCAATCTGCAAATTGTTTCAAGAGAAATCAAGTTCTTTTGACTCCCATTGTCAATGATGAAGTGTACTAGTTGAGCATCAATCCACATTTGAGAATGGAACAATCTTTCTATTTCCTTTGTTTCTATAGGGAATAATAGAGATGTTTGCAGTACCCACCACATCACTAGATTCAGATTCCATAATTTGTTTACCTTTTTCCAATGATGTAGTTTTTGTACCTACTGCCTCAAGTTGTGCATGTAGAGTCTTCCTAGCATGGCACTCCTCATTGGAATGATTGCTTGAGTTGTGAACTTAACACGACTTGCTAGTCTGGGACTGCTTGTTCTGGTCATTTGACGATTGTTGCTTCTTCTGTGGAGGGCACTTGGATCCATTTCCTAAATTGGAATTCTGTTTGGAATATTTAGACTATTGTTTGCCTTGAGACTTGGAAACTTTTGTCTTCGTCTTGGCCTTGGCCTTTGCTTCAAACTTGCAAGCAAATTTGTAGGCTTCTCCAATTGAAGAGATCTATAATAAATCCATATGACTGGATATGTGGTCTCAAGCTTGACCTATACTTCAAAATAAGGTTTTTTTCTGAATCTTAAATCCCAAGTTTGGACACCAAAGTAGAAAAGGTGTTTGTGTATTGCTACACATATTGTTCTTTGCCTTGGCGCAACTGAGAGAACTTGATGTATTGGTCATTATAGTTGCCAACAGGATAAGAAGTTTTTTTGAGTGCTTCTATGAAACCATTCCATGTGTCTACAGATGTGTCTAAGTTATCTTCATCTTCACAATTTTCATGTGAAGTGTAGAAGTTTTCCCAACATTTCTTTACTGAGAAATAAACTTTTTGAAGAGCGAATGTAATATTTTTTCGGTCAGAGAATTGATTAACTACGTAATATGAACATATTAGGTTAAGCCAGTTATCTGGTGCATCTACATCTATTTTGCCTTCAAACATTGGGATATCTAGATTGACTTGTACCATATATGGTGTGCAACCATCAAATGGTCGATGTGAATAAGAGGTATTGGAAGAAGTTTGTTGCTTGAGAAGTAGCAAGAAATGATCAACAATACTTGCTCATTCACGTACATCTTCTAAATCTTCCTATTGTCTTTGCAATGCATCCTCTATCATCTTCTGGAACATTTCTAAAGTTGGTGTCGTCAAAGATTTGTCTCCCATATAAGGACCTAAAGGAGGGTACGATGAAGGGTCACAAGTCTCAAGCCCTAACCTCATGTAATCAGACCTCGTATGAGTGGGCATACAAACAAAAACGAAGTGCAGATACCCCATGATACCACTCTAAAATGATATGAAGTGTATGCTCTGATACCACTAATCCAGGGCCCAAGAGGAGACCCGATGGACAACCTACTTAAACGGAATTACGAGGGTTATGAACTGAATCAAATTATGAATGGCAAAGGATATGAATGTGCATATGCAAATGAACAAAGAAATCGGAGAAGATGATGGGCAACCGATGTAGAACTGTAATAGCAAAGTTGTATTTTGCTAAGTTTCGTACAATATTTGTGAGGTCAGATGTATGGTGCCTATGCATTCCCTAACTTCATTCATGTTGAACTTGTCTCCAATCTAACAAATAATAGAAGTGTACATTAATATACAAGGGAAGAAGCTGCAGCGTCAATTGAACCATTACAAGAGTTGGTAGCGACCACTTCATAAGTAATGAATGTAATGACATCACTAATTGTCGTTACTGTCAAGTTGTGGTCTACAATTTTGAATTCCAAGAGCTCTACAATAACACATAAGTGGAATTTGACCTTGAAAATTGGCACATAGGTGCGGAACCCAATGTCAATGTTGTTGACGTTAGCACAAAGCTAGAGATACAACAGCAGTGGACTGCGGTAAGATCTAGTGACCCAAATCCTCTTAGATCAATAGGCAACCCCTTCCACTCAATTTTCAATTTCCAAATCGTAGAGAACTTTCAACTCCTCCATGATTATGCCTTTTGGCTTAAGATCAACTTTCCTTCCTAGTTTAGAGCAAGAATTTTTGTCTACGAGACTATATGGGCTCCTACCTTCTTCAAACATTATACATGAAAAACATCAAGAATCCTCCCTTTGTTGGGGAGATCCAATGCATAAGCCACTTCCCTAACCTTGCTATGAATCGTGTATTGTCCATAATACCCTGGTTTAAGTTGTTTCTTTCCCTTCTCCTTTAATGTCATTTGTTTTTATGGTTGCAACCAAACGAGCACCATATCCTCCACTTCAAAAATATGTTCTATCTTATGTTGCTTTGATTGTTTCTTCATCATGTTTGCACTCATTGCTAAGTTGTCCTTTAGTTGTCGAAGTATACTTTACATCTCCTCTAGTATCACTATTGTTGTGGAAACATTGTCTCTATGAATTTCCCAATCCATAGTCATTGGAGGCTCATAGCCACACAACACCTTAAATGGGGTCATTTTAATGGCAGAGTGATATGTGGTGTTGCACTAGTATTCAACCGGATGTAACCATTCCACCCGCTTGCTTTGCTTATCCCATGCACACAATCCTCATGTACCCTTCCAAACATTTGTCCATAACCTTTGTTTGTCCATCAGTTTTAGGATGGTGGGCACTCCTCATGTTGAATTTCAAAACAATTCCTACCAAAAATTACTTTGGAAGATATGGTCCCAATCACAAATGATTTTTATGGTATCCCATTCAGCTTAAAGACATGTTTAAAATAAAACTTAACAACCTTATGACCATTTAATCTTGCCTTTCATATCCTCTATTGGTTCATCTCACAATTTACCCCTTTATATTGAAGTCATCATCTCAAAACAAAAAGTAATAGGGTATTTATAGAAATGGATCCAGTTTGAACCTTTGTACACTAACCTTAATAAAATATCTTGGTTATTCAACAGCAGAATTAGAGCTCAAACTATAACCATCAAGGCCTATGTCAATGCATAACGTCAATCAGGAAGGACTATACATCTTCCCCTTATGGTGGTGCTTGTCATACAACAAACCCTAACACATGTCCTAGATATTGACCTTCCATATAAACTAGTCCTTGGCCAACCATGGATTCATGCCATGAATGTCGCTCCATCTACACTCCATCAATGTCTTAAATTTTCCCATTCTGGTATGGAAGTTACCATTCCTAGTGATCTCCAACCCTTCCAATACTGGAAATTGTTGGAAGGACAATACCGCAAAGCTAACTATTTACCTATCACAGAAGATACTTATGAGACAAACAAGGAATCACCAAAACTTTCAAACTATGTCCATCGAGATGACATACCTTCCACACCCAATAGCCAACCGTCCACATCTGAAAGCCAACCATCTACATCCAAAACCACAACCCCATCAACCAAATTTAGGATTAACATTGTTGACAAAGACATGGGGGAATATGAAATCCAGGATGCCTATTACTTAAGCAAAATCCATGTCTCCTAACAACCATGGCAAGCCCCACTATAGGAAGAAAGCACAATTTGTCTATCAGTTTGGTAAAACCTCTTTTGTTGACGGTGGATTCCTTTCAGATGAACAAATCGAAGATTCTAATCCATCCTGGCTTTATAATGATGAGTTTGCAATCTATTTTCAAAGCAATAACTATCCTATACCCAAAGCCATCATGTGTAATATTATGAATCATAAAGGCAAAGGCCTTGGACTTCATGCACAAAGCCTTGTAGAACCAATAATTTCCGAAACAAACGAAGAATCTCGAGGTATTGGATACAAACTGCCTAGTGATGATCCACATAATTACATCAGCGATTCTTCCACATCGTCTGAGGAGTCCTCTTCTAACATCAAAATGAGTTTTGTCCATAGCTGCAATGAGGATCTTTCATCCACAAACCTTTTTCATGACACAATTGTCTTAACCCTTGAACTCAAATACCCTCAACTCATAAATTGGGACCAACAAGATCCAATCTCACTCAACCACTTCCAGAATGATGAGGCAATTAATGAATTCATGGGACTCGGAGATAATATTCTGTCAAGTGACCATAAAAAAGGCTTTGCAATCAATTTGGACAGTTTAGTGTACTTCAACGAGCAACAGAACTCCTCAATCATAAACAGTCTAATCATCATAATAGCAATAAAGTCAACAAATGTCAAAGATCAATCCCCTAGTGAAAACCTATCTGAGGCACTAATGAATAAAGACAACCAAAATCAGGAAGTCATAGATGAGGAACTTAATCTTCCTCCTCCTACACGGTTTCAAGATGAGTCCACATTGTTGATCGAAGAAACCATTGTTGAAAATATTGGCACAGATGAAGAACCCAAATTTGTGAAGCTTGCAGCATCTCTCAATCTTGCAGAACAATTACTCTTAACCATCGTTTTAAAATAATTTTCAGGTATCTTTGCCTGGTCATATGCAGATATCTAAATTGGACCCATCACTCATAGTACATCACCTTGTTGTCCATGAAAATGCTACACACATCAAAGAAAAGCTAAGAAGAATGCCTCCTAAGGTAGCACTACTTGTGAAAGAAGAATTGCAAAAACAATTGGAGGTAGGCTTCATTAGACTTAAGACTATTCAGAATGGATCTCCAATATAGTTCCAGTCAGCAAAAAGACAGCAGAAATCAGGGTATGCACAAAGTTTTGGGATATCAACAAAGTTTGTCCAAAAGATGACTTTCCACTCCCAAATGTCGATATGATTGTAGACTCCACAGCAGGGCATGAAATGTTGTCTCTCATGGATGGTTTCTCGAGATATAACCAAATCAAAATTGCACCTGAATACCAACAGAAAACAACATTCATTACACTTTGGGGCACCTTTTGTTACCAAAAGTCATGTCTTTTGGTGTCAAGAATGCAGGGGCAATGTATCAATGTGCTATGACAGTTATCTTCCACAACATGCTTCATGATATTGTTGAGGATTATGTAGATGATATCTTGGCCAAATCTAAAACAAGGGTAGATCATCCCATAGTATTACGCAATATTTTTGAAAGGTTAAGGGAGTACAAAGTTCATTTGAATCATAAGAAAAATGATTTTGGAGTCACATCAGAAAAGCTCTTAAGTTTCATTGTATTACTAAGAGGCATAGAGGTTTATCCAGCTGAAGTCAAAGCTATAATAGAAATGCCCGACCAAACAATCTCAAACAGCTTCGCAGTCTGCAAGGAAAGATTAAGGCCATTTGAAGATTCATATCCCAACTTGCTAATATATGTCACCCATTTACGCATCTTAAAAAGGACTTTGCCTTTAACTGGAACGAAGAGTGTATACGTGCATTTGCTAATCTCAAACAATATTTGTCCAATCCACCAGTCTTGATGCCACTTGCTCCATAAAACGCATTATTGTTATACATTTCAGCTACATAATATGCCTTGGGGGCACTCTTTGCACAACATGATGAACAAGGGAATGAAAGAGCTGTTTATTACTTAGGTAGGATTTTGGTATCCTATGAGCTTAATTATTCCACAATTGAAAAGGCATGTTTAGCAATTGTCTTTGCTTCTCAAAAGCTTCAACATTATATGTTTAACAATCAAACTAAATCATTGTCAAAATTAATCCCCTTAAGTACCTACTTTCAAAATCAGCCCTTACAAGAAGTGGCTAAATGGGTTATGTTGCTAAGCGAATTTGACATTGAGTATGTTAATCAAAGGGCTATTAAAGGTCAAATCCTTACAAATCAATTAACGGAAGCTCTCTTAATAGATAAACAACCTTTAAACATGGGCTTTCATGATGAGTCTATTCTAACTCTAGAGGACTTATCCAAATGGTAGTGATACTTTGATGGTTCCTTCACCAATCATGGCTCGGGGGCAGGTATCTTTCTCATTACTCCACAAGGCGATCTTATCCCATAAGCATTGTGAATAGGATTCTCTTGCTCAAATAACATTGCAAAGTATGAAGCTCTTCTTTCTAGGTTAAAAATCGCCATCCAATGGGATATCCAACACCTGGCATATGGTGACTCACAACTTATCATAAAATAAGTCAACAGTTAATATCAAGCAAAAGATGATAAGCTTGTCCCCTACAAAAGAATGGTTGATAATTTGAAACAATAATTCAAGCACATTCAGTTTGAGCAAGTTCCTCGTGCAATAATAAAGCAGCAGATGCCATGGCTACTATCGATTCTCTTCTAGACATGCATCCAGACATCAAGCAAAGCCAATTCTTGGTTGAACAATTGATGATTTCCGCATATGAATTTTTGAATCTGATATGGTTTGTGAGATTGTTGATCCTAATTCCCCTTGGTACCAAGACATCTACACCTGCCTCCATGACAACATCATCCCTCTAGACCTATCCCATAACCACAAAAAATCATTTATCCAATGTACTTCCCATTTCACACTCCTTGGTAGCACCTTATAACGTAGAGGCTATGATGGAACTTTGTTTTGATATTTAAATTCAAATGATACTACCTTAGCTATCAAGGAGGTCCATGATGGCATTTGTGGTGCACGCACTATCGAAACAGACTCATGTCAATATGTCAAAAAGTGTGTAGCATGTAAAAAACAGCCTTGCTAATAAACATCTAAGAACAGGATATTATTGGCCTACAATGGAAACAGACTCATGTCAATATGTCAAAAAGTGTGTAGCATGTAAAAAACATGGGGATCTTATTCGTGCTTCATCGCAAGCTTTGCAACCTATCTCAACTCCATGGCCCTTTTCCACATGGGGGCTTAATCTCATTGGTAAAATAAATCCTAATGCTTTCGATGGCCACAAACACATAATAACCGCCACAGAGTACTTCACCAAATGGGTTGAGGCAATCCCGCTTACCTCCATGACTGGCAAACAAATCTCCAAGTTTATCCTAAATCATATCATTTGTCATTACAGTATCCCATCCACTATCATTTCTGACAATGATAAGTCTTTCAAAAATAAAGATGTCAAAGCCCTTTGTCGGCAATTTCATATTAAACAAAAATGGTCCACGTCATATTATCGTCAAGGTAACGACCAAGCAAAGGCATTCAACAAGAACATCCTTAAAATCCTAAAACGGGTTGTCAATGATGTTGGCCGCGACTAGCATTTGCAACTTTATCCTACGTTATGGGCTTCCCGCACACCCATGGGGACAACCCCTTTTCCCTTGTATATGGCACCAAATCCATTTTACCAATTGAAATCGAGTTACCCTCATTGCATATTTCCTTGCACGATTTAATCGATGATAAGGAGAGGTTCAAGGCATCATAAGCTTGAATTTTTAGATGAGAAAAGACTCCATGCACTTGATCACCTACATGCATATCAAAACCAACTTCGCCACATCTATAATAAAAAAAATCAAAGCTAGAGAGTTTGAAGATGGAGATCTTGTTTTAAAATAGAATCAAAGGAAACCAACGCTGATTGTGAAAAAAAAAAAAAGATAAATTTGAACCTAATTGGTTGGATCCTTATATGTTCATAGCCAAGTATGGATCAAGTGCTTACAAATTGGCAACTGAAGATGGTGAAGAGCTTGATGAGCCTATGAACATCATGCATCTTAAGTGCTTTCACGCTTAATTGCTCTAGTGTTGTCATATTAAAAATAAAATAAAAAAACATCATAAAAGAGAAATAAATCATCCAAAAGTGAAAACCATTATTATGTCACTTCGGGCAAGTACCATAGTGAAAACCAGTTTTTGGTGCCATGTGTAGTATATATTGTCTATAAATATCGGTTTTACTTGGGGGCATCCTCCATTCGTACCATCCCATCATTTATCTAGTTGTACATAACCCATCTCACTAAAGTCTTCCTATCCTTGACAATTACCCCATTTTTCGTCTAGTTTTGATCACAAATATGCGAATAATGTCTTGACTCCTGTTTCGGATAAATCTTGGTACGTCTACACACACATGGTCATATTGTCACATCGTCACCTATTAGCATGTATAGCGAAACTTGGGTACATGACTTCCACTTTGTGCAGTCCTTGGACATAAGTTCCTTCCATCCATAATAATCCCCCATCATTTCCATCCTTAGTTGTAGAACTGGTTTTCCCTCTGTATATAATCTAGTTATTCTCCCAAAAAAATAAAAAAATCCACAAAAAAATTGAAAAATCCCAAACATCATTTGTTCTTAGTTTAGCTTAGAACCCTTATCATACCTTAGGTAAATCATTGTAGCCTTCTCGGGATATATCATTCCCAAATGTTACCCCATTGCATATATCATTGCTTGGAGCAACACAAGGCCATCTATATCATTATCCAAATCTCTCAAAACATAGGGTTCCTAACTTAACAAAGGACACAAAAAAAAAACATTTTGCTTACTTATTTTTGCATGTTTGTTTACATTTTTTTTTTAATCTGCGTGTTCTATGTGTTTTGTTTGTTTGTTTTACATGTTTTATTTTTTCTTATTGCTTTGAGTCAGTCCTTATGTGCATTACAATAATGTCATCATGATCTTCTATATCATAGTGCATTATGTCATGCACTCGTGTCTATGTCAGTCCCTACACGTAATACAATAAAAGTCATCATGGTCTTCCATATCATTGATGCATCTTGTCATATGCAACTTAAAAAATAAGGTTGCTCAAACCATATTGGCACTCCATGCAAGATTAAGCAGCTATTTACCCAATCCACATCATTACCTCATCTATAAACATATATCACCTCCTTAACACAAGTCAGACCATTTAATATTAACTATCTACTTTAACATCCATTTCAAATATTCATGAATAACTTTCTAAAAGTACGCATCAAAATGAAATACCATGAGAGATAGTTACACATCATATCATCAACACATCCATACACATAAACAAAAATCATCCATCACTTGATACATGAGACATACACAATAAGCCCAAAAAAATAAAATCAATCACTATATATATATATATATATATATATATATATATATATATATATATATATATATATATATCAAATGTCCATGAATACATCTCAAAATCATACATCAAAAACATATGCCAAAATCTCATCAACTCTCGCTCTATCCCTCTGTTGGAGGACTCCCAAAGGGTGATCTTGGTCGTGATCTCTGTGGTGTGCTCCGTGGTGGACCCATAACCCGTTGTTAGGGTTATCCTACTGACTGATTTGATGCTAATGTTCGTATCGTCCTCACTTATGACCCCAACCTCCTGCTAGAGTACTCCATGAACGAGGGTGCTCACTAATCAACTGCCACTGAATGCTCGTATAAGCTCTTGTAATAGCTAGCCTGCTCTAAGGCACGCACATAGTCTGATAAGGCCTTTGTAAGGTCGAGTGTTGTCAATAAGTCTCACTCTATTCCTCTCCTCTCGTAACCTCCGCGCCTCACTCCATGTTGCATCTCTCTCTCTCTCAATCTCTAATCATCTCCTGGCACTGTATCATACTCTGTTTGTCTCTGCATCTATGGTGATCAAGGTCCCATCTCTCCTCTCCAGCTCTATAGTCAACTGGTCTACCTCAACCTGCAATCTAATAATCTTTGCAACTCTTGCGGCTAACTACCCCTCTCGTCCTCCCCCATTACTCCGTAAACCCGCTATCTCCACATCTTTCACTGCAATCCCCCACAACAGACTATCAATCAGTGCCTCATACTCCGCTATGCACATTGGCCGTGATGGCCCTGCTCCATCTCTGTCGAACACTGAAATCACAAGTGGTGGTCCATGTCCTCCATCTCCTCCTCTATATCCCTAGTCATCACTGTCAATCACTATCATGGAAGTATCTCCTCCACTCCATCACCTCCATCCCCTCCATCCTATCTCCCATCACCTCCATCCTGTGCCCTCCTCCTCCACTGACCTCGCCTCCGCAGTAGTGCCCTCAAGGCTCTTTGGATCCTCTCTCTAAGTGTCCTTGGCCTCTGCTCTGGATGGGTGAGCCTCACTAGCTGCATTTGATCCCACCATGTCCCATAGGCATCCATCACTCCTCCATCTGCAACATCTCTCCAAGCCTGAAAAGCTATAGGTTTTAAATGAATCCAGCTAGTCTCTACCACCCTTGGATCAACCCCTAGCCCCCACTATCACCGCTCTCTCACTGATCATGCAAAAATATGCAGCGCTGTAGGAACATCTTGCTATATCCCAAATTGTCTCAAGACCTTGTTTGGTTTGTATCTCTCAATCACATACTCATGCCTCCCCACAATGTAACATGGTGTTGTCACAAATCATAAGAACACAATATCCTCCACCCAATCTAGATTCGCCTCCCTGTATGGTCTCCATGTAATATATTGTGGGATAAGCTCATCTACTGCTCTCCTATAATACGCTAAATCCCCTAACTGTCTATGCTGACCATCCACAATCACATGCCATCCATATGTGAATGGCTCCTCATCCGATCTCCCTCATAGTTGTCCTACTAGTCTCTCCATGGCTATATGCTCCCATGCACACACCTGAAGCATTTTTGAAGATCTAATGCTCTCCCCCATGTTATATACCACCACATGTAACTCCCTATATAAGTGCACCAATATGCACGGCCCTCGGGCAATATCTATAGCAAACTCTAACATATCGCCACCAACATCTGCCAACCCTGTCGCGAACAACTTCCCAATCTTGTCAGGTAGTAGTATGCCACTGACAAGAGCCATCAAAACCAAAGTCAATGCATCCATCTCCTTGAATGTTATGCACGCATCCAAATCTATCCTTGGTCCATCATAGGGCTAATCTCATCACCAAAAAGCCTCGCCAATGATACTCCCTGGAATGTCTCCCGCCAATAAACCCTCATACCCCATATCGCAAACACAATATGTGCCACACATTCTCTAGTGTAATTGTCATCTCCCCTATCAGCAGATGGAAGGTACTCATCCCAGAGTGTCATCACTCTGCCAATGTAGTCAACAACCCCTTATCTGTGCGGATCTCTAGCATATCCGCAATGTATGACAACCCCACCGCCTCCAATACCCCCACCTCATACGCTCATCAGTTGTAGCACCCTAACCGTCTCTCTCGCAATCAATATTGGCAATCTCTCCTACAAAAACCACAAAATGCATAATTAGACTTTTATTCAACCAAAAATTTATCAAAATTTTACTAACTTCCCATCTGCAAGTCAACTAAACACCCCAAATCGTCACTTCACACCTAAACATTCTCCTAATCATTTGTTTCATCCACACCCTAATGAATTCGTTGTTACCTTGCATATAAAATCAGCACTATTGTAACGTTTTCGCCACAATCATAACAATTTCGCCACTCAAATGACGACTTCGCTACAATGACGACAATGTCGCTAGAACACGATTTCGTTACACCCTTACGATTTGACCAAATGATTCCACTGTTTGACCTAGCAATTTCATCACTTCAACAATGAAATCGTTGTTAGGTCAACAATGAAATCATTTCACCAAAATTCAACTAGCATTTATGACACTTAAATTCAAAATTCACTAATTCAAAACATCACTGACCGCAAGCCCGCGCTTCCGTGGTCTTTTGTGCTCCCCACTAGCTCATTGCGGTGTTGATCGGCTGGAATATGGTCCATTTTCTCTCTCACTTCTAACAATCTAGAGCACTATTCTAATCCTAAGTGGCAAATAGTGACAATGAATTACAATTTACCACTTACCTCCTATTTATTTACCTAAACCACCTAGAGTTTTTTCCCCCACTCTCGAATTTAATCCATTTTTAGCCTATTTCACCACCTTATCTCAGCGTTTCAACCCCTACAAACATATCCCATATGCCAGATTTATCTATTTCTTTAATTAAATGCTTGCAAATCAATCCACTAAATCAAAATTCACCATAACATATCTTTTCCACTTTAAGGCTCGCCGCTTTCCAACAGGGTATACCATTCCCACATCTGCCTCCCTACATATATCGTTGCATGGTGAAAATCAAAGTGGGTAGCTTATCTCAAGATATATCATTACCCAATCCACTTCCTAGCATGTATCATTGCTCGAGGCAAATCATCCAATCATTGCATGCAAGTGTTTAATCTAGAACGGGTACCTCCATTTATTCAAATATCAATCAAACCATTATGTCTATCCGCTCAACCCTTTTTAATCATTTCTTCGTTTTGAGTGCCCGTTCGCATCTTCTCCTCGCACGACCTCTCGAGGGGGCACCTACAGACCTAATCACTAGTTCAAACCACTCAGGGCATCTTCTCACATCCGTTTCCACCCTACTTTTCTCTATTATTTGAAAAGGTATTGTTTCTTCTAGTCGCAACACCCTTTCAAAGAGGGGCAAATGTAGACACCTAAATTTCCCCACATTGGTGTCATAATTAACTTTGTTAAATATCAACTTAAAATCATCTAACTCACTCATAATCTGGATTTTATCCTAAGTTCACTAACACCATTTTCCCTCCCTAATTCAACTGGTTAATTAATCAATATTAATTAACTATTTCATTTCTAATTAATCATGCACACTTAATTTCACAAATAAATAATAAAAATTAATTAAAATTCTAAAAATCCGAGTTACCAACTGCTTCCTTAATTCTCTCAACCAAGAGGTTGAACCACCCAACCATTTCTCCAATGCTCTAACCCTAGTGCTGAGTCATCCAACCAATTCCTTAAAACATTCAACTAACTTGGTGAGTCATGCAACTACCTTGACTTATTATTAAGAATCTTTCAACCACCCAACTAACTTCCTCACATTTCTCAACCACTTGAGGAATTGGTCTTCTACACTTGAATGAGGACTCAAATCCAACTGTTCAAAATCAAAATAATCAAATAAATCCGGATTTTTTCTTATCCGTCCATTTCCTCATCTGAATGTTTATAAATTGACAAGCTTTCTCCACCATCCATCATCTGCCATCGAGCTATTGAATTATCGAGTTTATCATCCACTTAAGATCACAAATCATCTACACTTATGTTGTTGAATTTCCCTTGCATTAGGGATTACATTAAGCAACCACATACCAAATTTGCAAGAGCACATCTAAGTTAGCAAAGAAGAGATCTTCATTTGCTTGGTAAGCTGAAGGTATCATTGTTTTTTGTTTGTTAAAGTTCTATCTGAGGTTCTATGTCAAGTTTAGAATAAAGAGTCAATTGTGATTGTTTGCTTTCTAGTTTTAAAGTCGTGAATTTTGCGTATTACAGGAAGCATCCTTCTTGATAAGATAAGTTAGAGGATGGGTTTTTGTAGAAAAAAACTTACAGACCTTCGGTAGAAGACCTGGAGATGGATCACTTTCAACTTTCATCAAAAAAATTGTTTGATGGGACTACCATCCAATCTTTCCGACTTTCATCAACCCATACTCTTTGGGGGTTATTTCTCGCCCCATATGGCTATTTGTATTGGTACCTTAACCGCATGGGTTGGAGGCATTATTGTGTTGGGCTTACCCCTTATTTATTTTCAGTGTTTTTGTCCTTTTTTTATTTAGCTAGTCATTGATCCTAGGATCCTTTTACCCTATTACTTTCTATTGTAATTGGATGTATTCTCGAGTCCCATTGACCTACTTTTGGTCATTCATGGACATTAATATAATTTCTTCTTTCTACTGAACCTAAGAGACTACGAAATTTCTTAAGGAACTTAGTTTTTTAAAGGTCTAGGGTACGGTCCAATCACATACAGCCTTTATTTTTTCAAGGTCTACGTCATAGTTACCAAATCTAGCCAAATCAAGGTTTTTTGGCCGGCTCAAATAAGTTTGGTTTGGGTCGGCCCTGATTTTTTCTAACTTTTATTTTTTAAGTTTTCTGCAAAAAAAACAGACCCAGCAACCATAAATATTATATAATATTAACACTTTATAACGTTATCAATGTTTTACATTGTATTTGTCAATTTTGCATATTTATAAAACTATGTTCTCTCTCTCTCTCACACACACACACGTGTGTGTGTGTATTTCAAACCAAATTTTTACAAACTTTTTCAAGAGTTTCATATTTTTGGATTGTTTGCCCTCCCGAATAGATCCGGATTTCTGGACTTCGTAACTATGGTCTACGTGCACCCCTTATGCAAAAACAATGTGGCTCAAGTAATCTAACGATATCTTATAAATTTCAGATTTGAATGCTTTGGCATTCAAATTCTCCTTGCCCAACATATCGAACACAATGCACAATGCTTTAGATGGGATGCTAATTATTTATTGTCAACAAGAATATCATCAAAAAATTCCAGGACAACCTTATGAAGGACTTGCTGAATGCCTTGTTGATCAATGCCTAGAATGTAGCTGGAGCATTGCAAAGCACAAAGGGTACGTTCAAATTCTCCTTGGCCAACATATCCAACACAATACCCAATGCTTTAGATGGGATGCTAATGATTTATTGTCAACAATGATATCATCAAAAAACTCAAAGAAAACTTATGAAGGAAATTACTGAATATCTCGTTCATCAATGCCTAGAATATAGTTGGAGCATTGCAGAGAACAAAGGGCATGACCCAGAATTGGTAGTGGTCTTGATTAGTCCTCAATGCACTCTTCTTCTAGTCTTGTATCCAAATCGGTATCTAATACTATCCAAATCTGGGATCTATCTTTGAAAAATACTACACCCCATTTAACTCTCAAGGGATTTTGGGAATGGGATTTTTTATTTATATTTTTGATCTAGTTAAGTGCTTTGCAATCAAGATAGAGATATCGCCCATTATTCTTCCTAGCTAAGTCCACTGGTTTAGCATAAGGACTCTTACTGGGGACAATAATCCTAACCTCCAATAACTCTTGTACAATCTTTTCAATCTGTGACTTTTGAAAGTTCTTGTATCATTGAGGTGTTCCATTTTTGGGCCCTTAGTAGGATCACGTTCAATACTATGTTTCAGTCCCCTGCCTAGTGGCAATCTCTTTGGTAAGTTTTGGAAGACTAGCTTATACTTACAAATAAACTTTGAAATCCCTGGAGCTTGATCATGTGGATCAAAGGGATCCGCATCCATAGAGTACAAGTGGGCCATAAATCCAAAAAGCCCCTTCTTCAGAATTTTTTTACATTTGGCTGGGGTCAGCAATCATAATTTCCATCAGGGGTAAGGATTTGATAGCATACTTGCAATCCTTTTTATTGGATGTCAGGAAACTCTCCTAGTGATTGGTGTCTTATGTTCTGAGTATGTACAACCATTTAACACCCAAAACAACATCCACTCTCCCAATATCAACATAGAATTTATCCTTGAGGATATGATCAGCCGCTGCAAGCTCTACGTTATATACAGCTCCCAAGTTTTATATGTTACGATGGCCTAGGACCGAAATGAGAAAGCTCTCAGAAGAATCTAAATGGAGAATCAGCGTACAGACTTGTTACTCATCCAGAATAGTAAGTTTGTTACCAGGGTCAACCATGACCAAACCCCAAGTCCTTGCTATGTGGGCAAAAAAACTCTGAAAGTGTCAAGACGGTCCAACCCTATCATGGTAGAAAGGGACACTCACGGTTCCCCCATTTATACTATAGAAGGGCATTGATTTTTTGGTTCGCATTCAACATCAGGTTGCTCCAGGGTATTTTCATTATCAAGCTTTAACTCTAGCTCGGACTGATGCACATCTTCATCCATATAAAAAACAATTTGGCTACAAATATAGGCCTTGCTCCATGGTTGGGAGAAAGTATGACAGGATTTGTGGGTGATGGGTTGGGGTTTGGGATTGACTGACAGCTCCGGTTTTTGAACTCTGAAGATTCAATATTACCCCTTCCTAACTCTCCTAACAAATGCATCCCCTTTTTCCCCAAAACTTGAGATCTTCCTTCTAATAGTTTCCACATGGACTCTGATTTCCTTGCCATAGAGATAGCATCTTCGAGTATTTTTTGGATTGAACATCCTTATCTTAGTTCAAATTTGTGCTTGCATGTTGGAAATGTGCATATCAAGCACCCTGTCTTCCCCAAATTTTGGGCTTCAATTCTAAAAATTGGAATTTCTCTATGTACTCTTCCACTGTCATGTCTTTCTGGCAAAGTTGCATAAGTTGGGAACAATACAGTTCATCCTAGTTTCGATACATTGTTTGATTCAAAGCATCAACAAACTAGGTAAATCTCCCTCTAGGGTTTCAGGATAGCCATTTATCCCACTATGTATCACTTGCCCCATTCATGTGTTGCAAAGCAAATTATAGTTTTTCCCCAATGTCATAAATTTGTTGCACCTTGAAGGAGAACTGAACTTTACTCAACCATAAGTATACCTCTACTTCTTTCCCAGAATGAGATTGTGGAATCTTCATCTGCAGATAAAAAAGGGCCTCCAATGGCCGCCTTCTACCTCCTCATTTTGGGGAGGATCAGGGATTTTCTAAGGGTTGACATTCTCTTCCTCGAGCACAAAAGTAAAATTCTGTAGCTCAAGGTCCTTGGATCTGAATCTGTTGGCCTTTTTTCAAGGAAGATTGACTTTTTTAATTTCTGCCATAACTTTTGTCAAAACTTTGTGACGAAGTTTGACTAAACATTCTTGGCTAAACTCTGCTTGACGTTTTTGAAGAGAAGGCAAAAATCAACTAAATCTCTGATACCTGTTGATATGTTCCTAAACTACCAACAGAAAAATAAACTATAAAATATAAAAGTGCTGAACTAAATAAGCATAAAAATGGGAGCAACTACTCACCCAAAATGGATTGCACCTGCAAATCCGACCGTAAACACACGATTTGTCACACAATGGCAGCTCTCTGTAGTGCAATAGGAAATGAGAATAGAAAAGATAAATCACTTGGGGTTTTCCCTCATTTTATTGTCAACGGGAAAGGGAACTCTAGTTAACTCATAACTTATCATGATACAAGGTGGTTCTCTCAAATCAATCATACCGTATCACAAAGAATATCAAGGACCGTCAGACTTCGGATGTGGTTTGCTAGCAGTCTTCCTCCAATCTAAATCTATTGGTTTCACTACTAACTTGTCTGGTGTACATGCAAGTGCTATTAAATTCAAAGAATATTTCACATTTGTGTTATTTTTGTTGCGTGTGCAGGTTTCCAGTAAGACAATCTATAAACAACCAACACATTCTAAACTCCTGCTGATGTGACAATGGCATCTGCCACACTGCTCACTTTCTGAGAGATTGGAAATCACAAACTCTTACAAGGTTGTCATGTCTCATCAGCCCACCTCAGGGAATCTGAAGGTTCCTTTTCCCACAAGCCACATATACCAATAATTAGAAAGGCCAACATATGCATTGTTTCAACTCGCATTAGATAAAAAAACATCTAGCATTGTAGCTATCAGAAGAAAGAGCCGAAATGGTGATAAAGTATAATAGTACTCAAATTTTCTCGCCAACTCTCAGCATGATTTGGCACATATGTTCAGCCTTGTAAAAGAAGGTTAGTCACTCAAAATGAAGATAACAGTTCTTGCACTTGGTAAACAAAAGGCTAAGCGTTGAGTAGCAAAGATATATTGATCATAGTCCTAGCTCCTAGCAATTGACTTTGATCCATTTGTAAATAAACTCTATCCTTATAGATTGTGAGGATACCTGCTCCACCAGTTGAGGAAATTGGAAACCCCAATGAGGAAAGAAGAAGAAATGGATTGTAGAACAGTATTAATTCTAGCAACAACCAACAACTGTCCATGATCTCTTTCCCATTCTCAATTACAACACGATGATTACACACTTAATGCTTGGGTTCAAGAGGTAGTTTTTTGGACATCTTGAATGGAGCGGTCATGAAGGCAAAAATATCATCAGGGAAAACCCTCTATCATGGCTTGAAAATCTCTGTTGAGCTTGTTGATGAAGCATCCTTTCAATGTGCAATTGCCTTAATCCCTCTTCAAGCAAACTCGTGATCTAAAAGGGGATTTAATCTTGGTGGTAGCCTTTTAAACTAGGTATTTGATCTACTTGGTCCTCCCCTAGAACCCCAATTCCATTGGGTAGCTCGAGGGGGCTCACAACTTTGAAGGTTCGACAAAAGCGCTTCTTGATGAGACTTGCATATTAGAGATATGTCAAGTAGGAGAACATTCTGAGTTGCTTAATCTCAATAATTTGTTACAAATATTTTCCAGTTTGAAGAATGTTAGAATCGGATGGTCATCTCCATACATCTAGAGACAATTCACTTGAAATAATCGTCATCCGTTCCAACTCCTTAGAGGAGTTTGGTGAAGCCAGTAAGATTTACGTGATCGATCAAGAAGGTAGACCTTGCGAACTCATGGTGCAGAAATATAAAGTCCAAAAGGATGATGCTGATGTCAGAACAAAGATAATCCAATATCCTGGTCAGATATCATTTGATTAGATCAGACAACCTGTTGGGGAATCAATTCCTGATCTGATTTCTGATGATGAAGCTCTGAGTGAGAATCCTCGCCACCAATCAGCCAGTCAAAGATTTCCAAGTTGAATTAGGCACAAAGAAATGATTTTTTAATCTGATGTGGGGTAGCCACCAATGGATCTCTAACCAAGACTGTGTGAAGGGAGTTAAGGGGATCGCGGGAAACAGAGAAGTTTGCCTCTATTTTCCATGATGAAAAATTTTTAAAAGGGGAACATCATGCCAATGGTGGTGGGAATAATGCTAAATAGCAAGGATCTAGCAACTCACTCCTTACCAGGTTGTCAGTCCCTCTCTTCAATGAATTCAATGCCCCTAATCCAGATTGACCAATTGGAAGCTTACTTTTTGAATTTAAATATCATGAATATAATCCATTTATATCAACTAGGACGATTTTAGAAAAGGAATACCAGCAAACCAACATGTCAACTTGTTTTGATTGCCGTTGCCGCATAATTCACAATGATGAAGATTCCAACATTGTCTAGATTCATTACCTCTTCTACCATAATAACTGCAAATGATAGGATGAGATGCATACCTTCCATAAATGTGGAAAGGTTTCTTTGGTTGATGTTGAACAGGTTGTTTTTGCTATGGAGTGGGTTGCAATTGTGTGAGAACATTCTCCAGATTTTGTAGTTGCACTATTGTATTCCAATCCAAAATTCTTGGGTCTTATTTCTACCATAACAGGACTTTTGATGCTTTGGTTTTGTTTTCACAATCCTTGGCCATTATAGTGCATTCTCTGGAGGAGAATAAAACCAGATCCACTGATGTGCTCTTCAAAATTTCTAAATAAATCTAAGCAATAATTAAATTTCTGAAAATTAAGGGAGATTACCATGTTTTCTTTTGCTGCTTATTGAGCTGATTCACGATGAGCATACATCTTTTGTGCTCTACAAAATCATCGTGTAGTATGGTCAAGTCCTTGTGAATTTTTCACAAGCTGCCTCATTATTGGCTAATTCTTATTGAAGATTCTTCATAGCTTGGTTGCATCTTTCCTTTGCTTGATATAATCCTTCGAGAGTGGGGTTACCAAGTTGAGCATCCTTCATTTGCAACTCTACCAATTTCTCCATAACGAGGTTGAGGCTTTTGCCCTTTGTGGGAACCACATTCTGCAACTGTCTTTTCTCGTCGCTTACATGCAGGTTCTGTTTGAGGAGTCACTGACACTTGCCTTGGGGTCTTGAAACTGGATCCACATCTTGGATTTGTTGCTCTTGATGTTTCACCTTCCTGCTCACCTTTCCCATGTTGATAATAGAATGGTTGTTGTGCGACATATGACACTACTCTAATACCACTGATCCGTATCCCAGGACCATCCGGTGAGATGTGTTACAAGCAAAAACAAATCATAAATAAGTAATAACAGCTCCAGTATAAATAAAATTGCAGCTAAATTATATACAACAAAGAATAGAATGTTGCTTGTAAAATAGAGGGAAGAATATGTATATGTAAACTATCTTTTTTAAATTAAATCTGCATATGAGAAGGGTACATGATGTCACAGCTCACTATGCACGTGCCAAGGGATATCATGGAACCCACATACTCCATCATTGGGTTGTGTCTCAAAAATTATGAGGTAACTCCCTAAATGTGTGAGTGGCTGCATACGTAATTCCATGTCGTATGTTGCAGTGGGAGGGGAGTTTCAGAACTCGAATATGATGTCGGAAAACTCACTATGAGTATGAATAAACCCCTTTGCTTCCCTCTTTCATGGTTTCTCAGAAAATATATGTATAGATGTGTAGTGTATGAAGGAATGTTATAAAAGATTAAAGAATTGTTCTTCCGTGTGTAACTTTGTGTCTTTCGGTGATTATGGATGAGCAGTGTTAGGAAGTGACGATCAAGTCATATCTCCTATGTTGCAGCTCTTATTTTCTATAATGGCCCAGAGACACTTGCACCACTCTCCGCATTAGCAATTTGTTTAAAATTTGAAATAATGAACTAGTACTCTTTGAACTTCACTTTGAAGTTTGCAACCCAAATCTCCATTCACACAAGGAGCTTGTTGAGACCTGTGGTAGAGTCTATGAGGTGTTTCCAACTAGGAGATGCTGTCCAATGTTAACGTTGATCATAGAAGACAGGCATCCACCTGGATCATTTGGGATAGTTGATTGTGACTTTATTTGGCCATCAATTTCCAAATTTCTTTCCAATAAGTTTGACAAAGAGATATAAATGTAGAATTGTTGCTAAAAGTTATTCTTAAGTTGAAGGTAGTGATTTTGGAGAGCCTTTTTTCTCCATCTACAGAAATGACAACAATTAGGACGCAGCTGTCTTTTGCTGCAGCTTATGACCTGAAGGTCAAGCAGATGAATGTGAAGAATGAATTTCTAAATGGAGATCTAAATGAAGATATTATTACAGAACAGCCGGAGGGTTTCCATAAAAAGGTCAAAGGCATTTAGTTTGCATGCTTCAAATTCTTTATATGGCCTGACAATCATTAAGACAATGGTATAAAAAGTTTATAGTGTTTGACTTAATAATGAGTTCACATGCAGTATTGCAGATTAATGATTATAATATAAATCATGTGAACAAAAGTTCATAATTGCTTCCAAGACAATATGAGACGAAGAATCTTGGTAAAGTCTCTTAAAATTTGGGATTTGAGATGATCAGGGACAGGAGGAAAAATAAATATTTTCAACCAAATGAAGAATATTAACAGTTTAGATTATGCAGGTTTTCACAATGACAAAGTTTTGGTAGAAACGTTTTTGGATCCATCATGTTAGAAGAAACAAATTCTAACATTTCAAGTACCATATGTATACTCATCCACAGGGATAAAAAGAAAATTGATCTTACTATGAAACAATCAGAATGGAAAATTCCAAGTCTTTGAGTAGTCATGTTAAAATGAATGTAAAAATTCCCAAGGAAATGAGCCCAGAAACCAATGAAGAAAAAGAAATGATGAAAATTGTGCCACATGAAAATGTAGTAGGAAGCTTCATGTATTTTATGATGTCTAGAAGACCACATATTGCATGTGCAGTAAGAATGGCAAGCAGACTCATGAATAATCTTGGACCTCAGCATTGGGCTGCGGGGAAGCAGTTTCTTCAATATTTTGGTGGAACTGTAGATTTTGAAAGCAGTTACAGAGGGAGTAAAGATAATGTACAAAATCTAGATAGGTGCATTGATGCTGATTGGACTGGAGATGTAGGTATAGATCTACTACTAGATATGCTTTCAAATTATTCAATGGAACAATCAAAAATTAATCAAGCATCTGTTGCTTTGTCTAACACTAAAAAGGCCATGTGGCTGCAATTCAGGCTTGTAAAGAATCAGTATGGCTATATAAGAATCAGACGATTGGCATACGTTGTGATAGTCAGAGTGCTGGCTTTAGCAAAAAATACAATTTTTCATGTTAAGGTCAAAGAACAGATGTGCAAAACCACTATGTGAGAAAAATTTTGAGACTGGGTGTTTTTGTCTCTATTTTTTTTCAGTCTCTTTGTACAGCACTTGGTAATTTGAACATGAAAGACCATGTGATATGATTTTTAAGATTCAGCTGTGTAGTTTTGAGTCAATTTACATTGCCCCATATTTCACAAGTAGTGGTTCACAAGAAGCCATCTCTCATGAGCATGAATGGTCCACTTGGCATTCATTACATCTAGGTGATTCTTATAGGAGTAAAGCACCGAGACTTTCCACAAGATCACCCATCTTAATACTACTCCAGCTCAAGCACACTTAAACCTAGAGTTCTTTCCACATTCAAGCCCATTTAGTTTTCTACCCCATTTGCAATGAAACACTGTTATAGATATGAGAATGCAAAAACTATAACAGGAAACGAGTTAATAAGAACAATAGTGTTTCCACAGTCCATTTCAAATGTGATAAGAATTACTTCTGGTTATAACTGTGTAAGAGCTTTTGAATCGATGTTTTGGGTCACACTCTGTGAACCATCATCCGGAAACGAGTTGTCAAGTAGAAGAATAGGACTTCTTGGAAGCCCAGGTTGGGGCTGCCACTATATTTCACAGATTAATTAAGCTGCTCCATTTCCACCCACCCTCCACTTTCTAGAAATGCATCCACAGCTATTGAATTTAAATCATAGTCATGTAGCAGTTTATAATGCGTCTAATTTGATGCATAGAGTAGCATACCGTTGCAAAGAAGATGCCCGGCCCTCTTGTTTGTGTTTGCCCATGCTAACTAAGGGTGTTGGAGGGAGTTCAATACACACAAAAACAAGGCAATCGAACTACAGGAGGGGGGTAAATTCCAACCAATTTCGGTCTCCTTGATACATACTATATTGAGCTACATTGTCACGATACACATATACAGAGGGGCTTAGTGCCATGGTACCGAGGGGTCTACTCCCCCAAAGAATCATTATCTCTCAGCTTAGAGCCAAAGTACCGAGGAGATTTGAGGGGTATCTACTCCACTAAACAATCATTCTCCTTCAGCTTAGTGCCAAGGTACTTACGGTATCTACTACTCCAAAGAATCAATATCCTTCAGCTTAGTACCAGAGTAGTGAGTCCCGAAAATCAAACCTTGGTGGGCTCTTTGAGAACCAGAATTCTCCACCCGTTGTACTTTATCCCCTTCTGTGTCCAGACCAATTTTGTCTCAAAGGACATTAAAACTTAAAAGTAGTCATTATCACAATAAGCATGCATAGCACTAAATTTAAGCAATTACCTCTCCATTATGGCCTATACACTCAAAGGGAGAAGAGTGGCACTGGCATTACTACAGTCTATGCTTAGGGGAAAAAACAGCTCCTTGAAAAAACTTCCTAAATGTATCGTGACTGGTAATGTAGAATAATACTTTGGACAATTTTCAGCTTTGTCATTGAGGAGGAAAATAAAAAATGACGACCAACAAATAGTGTCATCTTCCATCTTCATAAGAATGCAATGAGTGTGTATGATACAGACTCCAACTCCAACTCCAACGCAACACAGCAATGTGAGTAAAGTAAAGAAACGTTTTATAAAAAATCACCTGATGAGCAACGAGGAAAGAATGAACGCCCGCTGGGCCGTGCAGTCACATTGACATTCAAATTGTTGGCACGGGCAACGTTGGAAAATGCATAATAGGAAGGCGAAGCCATTTTTATTTGATTAGATGGCTATTCTTCGACAGGCATAGCTCCTCCTCGGGTGAGGAAATGCGGATAGACAGATAGTGCAAACTCAACTAGAGGAATATGGTGGAATGAGAACCACCAATTTGGGATAAAGCTGAAGGGGAAGTTCTGCTTCGTATTTTTCGACATAAAATTAGCCACGACAGCGCTTTCTTTGCAAGTGCAAACCATTTCTGCCTGTCTAATCGTAATCAGAATATATAAGGAAGGATGTTACATTATTCACCTACTTCGGATTTGTGCTATGCTACTCAATTCATTCATTTAACAAAATTTACCTCCCTCACAAGAAGTTGTCCATCCCCACTAACAAATGTTTAGGGTGCCTTTCTTTAAAGAAGGCAAGAAGGGACTATCTAGTTTATTGAACATATTATTGTACATCTCGGGTGAGTGCCACTTATTGGATAGATAGAGATGGAGATTGAGGCTAGGGTCTTCTAAGAGGGAAGGATCCTCTCGAATTAGATGAGCCTAGTTTTTTTTGGTTAGTCTAACAAAATTAAAATAAGTCATCATTTGGTTTTTAACTATTTTAAATAAGTTATTGTTTGATCTTCAATTATTTTAGATGGCTTTTGGCCACACCGTCCCATTTATATAATTGAGCCACCGAAGGTATCTTGTATACAAAATGTATTATTATATATTATTTTATCAGTTGGCTTCCAGTGTATAGAATGTATTGTTGTATATTTATATCGTTTTATACTAGTTGGCTTCTAGTGTACAGAATGCATCATTGTATATCTATATCATCTTATCAGTTAGCTTCCAACCTAGAATGCACCTATCAACAAGCTATCTAGCCTATAGATTGCACCGTCATGTATTATCCTACTAGTTGGCTTCCAACCCACAGAATGCATCGTCATATATTTATATCATCCTACACACTGACTTCTAGCTTACATAATTCACCATTGTATATCTATATCATCATGTTAGTTGGCTTTGAACCTACAAAATACAAAATTGTATATCATCCTACCAGTCGTATATATATATATATGATCTTGTCAATTGGCTTCCAGCGTATAGAATGTACTATTGTATATCATCATGCCAATGGCTCCCAGCGTCCAAAATGCACCATTGTGTATCATCATGCCAACAGTATCCCACATCCTACCACTTGTCTCCCACATTGTGTGTATGTCATACTGCCAATTGGCTCCCACATTCATGTGCATATATCAACCTACCATCCAACACCCACATTGTGTAAATCACCCTGCCAACTAGATCGTTGGCTCTCGTTGGCTCCCACATTGTGTTTTTTAATAAAATAAAACAACTAGCTACCACACTATAAGTATATCAATGTGTCATCTAGCTCCCATATTATGTGTATATCATACTACCAATTGGCTCCCACATTCATGTGTGTATATTATCTTACTAGCTAGTTCCCACATTATGTGTATATCCTGCCAACTAGCTCCCATATTATGTGTATATCATCTTGCTAATTGGTTGATTAGCTCCCACATTATGTGTATATCATCATGTTAACTAGTTGACTAACTCCTACATTGTGTATATCATCCGACCAGTGGACTCCCACACTATGTTTTTTAACAAAATTAGAGCTTTATGAATCAACACAATATTGTAACTCAAACCCATGACCTCTTTGTTGTGACTAGAGAGTTTTACCAACCGATCTACATGAAATCGTATGCAACTAATTTTAACATATTATTGATATTTGAAATTAAGTTTATTTTAACATGACAACATGTTAGACAGATGGTATGTATGATGGCATCATATTAACATCATATGTATGGTGGTGCATCTAGTAGGTTGGATAGTCACAACCCTATGTTAAGTGGGTATTTTTGCCTTGTGATTTTTACTAAGAATTAAAGATGGGAAGTATTGTACTTTATAATCTTGATTCACTTAAGTGTACATGCAAAGTACATAACTTTTCATATCTCGCTATGTAGTCATAAATGAGATTCTTATTGAAGTCACCTTGCACTCCAATTCACTAGTTGAGTGTACTTTAAGAAAAAAATGTCATTAAGGTAATGACTAGTATGTTATCTTGAGATAACTTAAATATGCATTAATAAAATCTCACAAAAATTAATAGTCTAATTGTAATATTTTTTCTTTTAATATTAGTAATTAGTTTTCAGTGCCATAGTACTCTAATATGAATTTATTGATTACATCTTAATTGCAATAACAAAAACCCAATTACGAAAAATTAAGTTAAATAGCATGCAAGCAATAATATAAACTTATTTAATTTTGAAACTATGAACGAGGTGACAAGCAAGGTTTAGATGGTGTCTATCTTATTTTGATATCTGGGGATTTTGATATTTTGTGACAGTCGTCATGATCTGACAATGTAAATGTGCACCCAAAAGTGACAAGGACTTGACAAAAAAATTTGATGACAAACGCATAAGCCTCTAAAGCCTATTTATTCCACTCCAAACATTATTTAACTCTTTGGGACACTCGTGAAACAATGATAGGTGTGTCCAAATTGACTTGATTATTATGTTCTCCCAGTCCTGATCTCCAATAACCTCACTTAGTTTTTTATGTTGTAACTCCAATCACTTATAAATCAAATTTCTTTTCCAAACCCTAGAAGGGCAACAATACTTAAAAGGTTAAATAAAACAACATACGTTTTGCGGCCTATGGTAAACCAAATAATAGAAAAAGTATCTTGATATTTTTCAATCCCCTAAAAAATATTAATATCAAAATTAAAAAAAACTCAACAATTTGAATAGTTCTAATAGATTTCAAACCCATTATTGTGTTGTGTCTCTAAAATATATTTATTTGCTTCAATAAATTCTCTAATGATTGTTTGATCTCACTAGAATGGTTGTAAGTGCTCAATAGATTTATATGAACAATAAACAGATGACTTATTATTCTTTTATATGCTTAAATAAATTAAAATGTTTATGTATATATAGATGATTAGAATTCAATACAGGGCCCTATTGACACCCAAGCTGACATCCAACAACTGAAAAAGACAACTTAAGGGTCATAAGGACAATAATTGGAAGGGACCACATCAATGAGACCAAGAGTATCATAATGCTCAAGAAAACCCCAAGGGCATCAAATGATGCTCTAGACACAAAGCTCAAGGTGGCACAAAATAGGTAGGAGGTAAAAGGGATCATTTAAAAGGTGACGAGAGAAGATATAGGGACCACCAAAAATAGATAAATGTGCTAATAACACCTAATTTGGACCAATAATAAATAAGTACATAAACATCCTAGAATCATGTATTTTAACGACTAATAACACCTAGAACCCATTTTAAGTGTACTTCTTCCCCCACTTTGATGTGGGTTTGTGCATACATATCAAAGTAGAAAAGAAGACAATGTGTGGATACAAAATTTTGTGTGCTTGGAGGTCCATGATAAAAGCCAATTTACCTATAAATATAAAAATTCTTTCTTTCTTTTTCTAAATGTGCATGAGTGTCAAATAGTAATAATCTACTAAATTTTGATAAAGAAGACAATTGATTATGTTGGGAAATGGAATCGATTTAAGCACCTATCAGATTTAAGCCTCCATGATTAGAAAAAAATTGGAGTACAATTATTAGTAATATTTTAAATCAACCCAAATAAAGTTATGAGTACAATCTTTAAATAAAATTTGAATTATACCTTAAGTACATCCCCTTATAGAAGTAGTTATAGTAATATACATACATCCTCTCTAATAAAAACTAAATATAATCTAAGTTGTCTAAATTTTAATGTAGTTATGCATGTACACCAATATCTTGTATCTAAATATGATGAGTGGAATATATACCCCCATTTTGAGATTTGAATTAAACACGTGAAGCTCACAACTTCAAAAAGGTATTAATG
The DNA here is from genome assembly GCA_037957365.1 of Torreya grandis. NCBI lineage: Eukaryota > Viridiplantae > Streptophyta > Pinopsida > Cupressales > Taxaceae > Torreya > Torreya grandis. The sequence goes on along the minus strand of JARHVA010001168.1, from coordinate 217,697 downwards.
CACCATGTGTAAGATAAAATATGAAATCACTTATGTGTAACATATAAAGATGTAATTTTGAAAGGGTAAATGTTATGAATATTTTTTTCCATACAGGGCCATGATATAAGCAATATAAGATCAAGACCAATATGCCCCACATGGGCTCAACATATATAAGCAATATAATGTCATCATTATAAGATATTGTAGTGTAAAGCATGAGTATAAGATTTTACTTCCACTAGATGGTTGATATAAATCATGGTAGTTGGTTAGATGGGAAGTGTATAATGTGGTTATAGGCTAACAAAAGTGCATTAAACTAATGTAAACATGTGCACGAGATAAACCTAACCTAAATACCACAATATAGCAATAGAAATAAATTTGAAATGTGCAAAAATAGTTTAAGATGCTTATAATTTGATAAGAGGGGTGCTTATAGAAATAATTTGATTTCAACTTACATGTGCACTATTGGAGACTAAAAGTGTCTGGAAACAAATCTAGAAGCAGTCTAGAGTAAACCCACAAATTTGGTGTAATTTAAAGAGTCAAAAAAATAGCCAAAATCATACTTTCTATTTCGAAAAGTTAAGGTTTGAATTTGGTCACAAGCTTCTATCTTTATTAAACGATGTTAAAAATTTGTGAGTTCCTTCATCTATGTCTTCTCATCACAAACCTTTATTATATTATCGGATGGATGTGCAAATCTTTCATAGTTACTTCTCCTTTGTCATAAATCCTAATCCACTCTAAGAGACCTTGGAAGGGCATTAAAAATGGGGTAGTTATTTGGGTCATGCCTCAATAAAACCCTTATTCTTAGACATGACAATCAGTAATCATGCAATCTATCAAACATTTGTGTGCAATATTAATATATTAACCCTTATCCTTAGGTATGATATGCAAACAACTAGTAGATTCTATATGCTCTTTCACTACTTCGATTCAAATTATGGTACAACGGGTATTTCCCTAATAACTTTTACACTTCAATGAATGACTTATCAATAAAATTAGAGTGTATTTCCTTTATGAATGCTTATCCTAAATGCATGAATGTACTTATGTACTTATAGACTTCTCAAGTTAAAATTAAGATCTTATTGACATGTAAGTCAAAATATAATAGTCGTAAAAATATAATAAAATAGACATAAACTAACAACAAAAGGAAAAGAAGGGGAAAAGGACCCACAAAAAAACCAATCAAAATAGAACAACTCAATCTTGGTCATGACAAAGATCAAACTATTCAATTCTGATCAAGAACCAAAATTAACAGGGATATAAACAAAGGAAGAAGGGAATAAAAATATATACTTAGAAAACAATAAAGAATATAGAAAATAGGAAGAACAGAGAGAGAAGACATGGCCACAGAGAAAGAAATAGAGATTTACCAAGAAAAATAAAGATGTCACAAGTGTCACAAAATTACAAGAAAATTACCAATAAGAGCCTAATTTGAACCAATGATTCAAAAGCACATAAATATACTAATACCATGGCAAATAATTAGTCTTATACTAAAGTAGGTATGTACATAATACCCCACTTTGACGTGTGTTACTATATACATATCAAAGTAAAACAAACAAGTGCATCTAGAAGGATTCAAGATTGCAGCTGAAACCTATAAATGTTGCTCAAAGTTAATACCAGATATGATAATGATCTAAAATTCAAAAAGAAAAGAGAGGTTACTTTATCATATGTCCAATTCTTACAACTTGTGAAATACAGAGTATAATGTCTCCTCTATATTTGCATGAATGTCATGAATTCCCCTAAGGGTCTGCAAAGGAGAATCAATGATATTTTGTATGGCATGTAAATGTATGTTATAAATGCAAATATATGAAAAAAAATTCAATCAAATCAATGTTTATATGAATAAATAATTAGAAATTAATGAATAGAATCTCTAAATATGTGGAATGTATCTTATAACTCTCTAGTGTGGACAATGAGCTTTGTGCCTCTCTAATGTGCACTTCTCACCTGTAAAAAAAATAATCTTATAACTCTCAGGGGTGCATTTCAAACTATGCAGAGACAATTATATGAAGTGTGTCCTACAAAATACTTCTAGTGTAAAATAGAAAAATGTCTAGCAATTGCTTCGCATAGAAAAATATTTGTAACTATCTAGTGGACATCATCATATAGTTAAAAATAGAATAAGTAAATCATATGTCCCCTTTTGAGGTGTGGGATAACCTATATATCATTCATCTCAAAAGAAAAGGGATTATGTGTACCATCTATAAAATATATAAATCATAAGAAGGAATAATTCTTGAAAGAACTTCATCATATGTTTTGGTATAACAAATAAAAATATCATCATTTAAATGTATATATGACTCAAGAGAGTTTGATCAATAGAAGTCTAAATCATGAAAGAAAAATAACATTATATAAACATATATGTAAATAAAAAAAGTAAGATTATTAGGATCAAAACAATGTAAATAAAATGTAATAGTGAAATTATATGTATATGATTGAAAAGAGTACAACTATTTTAGGTGTAAATCATTGCAAATCATTTAGGCAACTCAAAAGAGTCTAACCATTGAGAAGCTAAGTCATCATAATTTACCCAGAGAATTTTAAGAAGTTCCATAACTAAAAATCTAATATAAATTCAAGAGTGTGTGAATAACACCATTAAAAATATCACTTAGAGGATGCTTTGGTCTAAAAAATATAGAGGGAAAAAAACATGGCAATAAATAATATACCCCAATATAAATATTTGTAATTTCCATATATACATAGGGCCCCGATGAGTGGTCTATAACCGATGAAACACCATAATTGTGAATAATATGGAATTGATGTAGGCATAATAATGGCATGTCCTCCTCCTCCTCCTCCTCCTCGTGTAAGGGTATAATAAGATGCCCCAAGAGGAGGAGGAGGAAATGTGTCGTGTAAGGGTAGAATAGGATGCCCCAAGAGGAGGAGGAGGATATATATCAAAAAGGACAATGTGGAAAAATAGGGTAATAAGCATTGGAAAAGAGTGTGTGGATAAGTAACAGAGCCTACTCACATCGGAAACTGGTATGCTACTGATTGAGCACGTGATCAATGAATATATAATATTTTTTTAACCCACTTGATAAAGTAACACAATATATTTGAAATGAAATATACCATAAATCATTTGTTATTCGCTCTTCTCACTTGCAACGAAGTGATTTGAGGTTTGAGAGAGAAATATGAGGGGGCATTGTTCCCCAACAAAGTGGTATATTTATTAATCATTGAGGTCACCATGCATGAAAGCCACGTATCGACTCAAAATTATTCCGTGGGTGATCATGATAATAGAGGAAATGAGAGAGGCATGGGTGATATGTCTCGTTATGCTTTTATTTATATTTACGGTCATGGACGCTAGTGGTGTAACTTATTTTTATAGGATGCAAATAATGTTTAGCCATTTTAATTTAATTGTGTTTAAACTAACAAATTAAATTATTGAAATAGAAATGTTGGTATGTTTTAATCTGATATTAAAATATTGTATACCACAAAATTTACATAAATCATAAATTTTTTAAAAATAGTAAATTAGATAAGGTTAGAGAGTGCTCTTCAACACTAAAATAGATATGATTATGGAGGCTTAGTGCAAAGTAAATTATGTAGAAAGACCAACAAATATGGTCGTGTCAAAAAGCAGTAATTCACAATCTCCTAGGACAAATCCACGAGAGGTGGATAGGGGCACACTGCAATCTTATCCTTCTATTACAGCCACATCCTGGTTGACTGCACTCCTAATTTTCAAATTTGCATCTGTACGATCAGCTTTAAGGGTTGACTCATAAACTTTATGATTTGTGTTGTTGTGTAGAAGATCTACAAAAGAGAAAACCCTAGATCTAGCAAAAAAATAAAATAAATATCAAATCTAAAAGGGGGAAATAGGTAAGGGGAATAGCTGAGCTAGCCTAAAAAACCCCAGATAACTGAGTGTTGCATAGATAGCTCAAATGGGCAATAGGCCGATGTAGTTCTCCCTCTTAAAGTGATTATGTGATTAGTGATCATGTAATTAAAATGACTATGGCTAGAAGATTGATTAAAATGTTTGACAATGGATACCCTTGGCCTAAAATAAATAATATTCAAACTAAGTTTATAACTATTAGAATGTTGCAGAGTTGAAAAATGAATAAGTAGTTTTCTTTTCCTCAGTGTGCAGTGTAATTTCTAGACAGATCCATGGCAGTACAATGAATGGCATTGATGTGCTTTTATAAGAGAATATTTGGAATAATTTTGCTAACTAACTTTAACAAACATGTGGGAGAGTTTTTTTGAAACATCTCAATTTGAAAAAGTGACCATTGAAGCACGAGAGACAAGGTCACACTAAGGGACAAGGCCATAGTAAAACCCTATCCAACTAGTGCATACTTGTCTCAGAAGACCAAAGAGAGTTGGAATAGGTCCTATAGACTAAATATGGATGAATGTAATTAAAACAGGGATGTATGTATGATATTTGCAATGCTTACAAGATAACGAAGGATATATTATAGATTACAAGTTAATGAAATGGTGAATATATCATGTAAGGGTAAGGATGCCAAGAATAAACATTATCAAACAATTAATGATTAATTTTATGTGTTTGAATTTAACTCCACTTTATTCTAGTGATGCACAAAGTGAATTACTAAAGTAAAATATATGCAAATCTTATTATGTATACACACTTTGTCTTTGGAAGTGAAGCTTGATTGTGCAATACACCTTAATGTAAGATACATGCAACAATGCCACTGAAATTAATATTTTTTTCATATTAAAAATTAAAAAATTTCTATTTGTAATGTGAAAAGAGAGCAAAAAAGAGTATATAATATAATTGCCCTGTAACTTGGAGATGCAAAAGTGTGCATGCCTCCTTGTTGAGACATTTAGAGTAGTGTTGAAACTATGGTGATTTGAGAGTGATTAAGTCTCAAATTGAAAGCAATTGAATGTTCTTGAGTTAGAAATATTATATGCTCCAACTCTCATTTTACTGTATAAATTACTATGTAAAATATTTGAAAGGGTGGAACCATAAACTATGGCCCACTGCATATTGAAAAAGTGCAACCATAGACTTTAGTGTTGCTAAACTATAATGTGGGCCACTTGCAACTGAGATGAATCACACCGCTATAGATGGATCTAGATTTTATTTGAAAATTGAGAATTTTGAAAATTTCATAGTAGAAACATGAGCATGAGTGAATAGCATGTCTGCTATATATGTATTGTATTGAAATGTTCTCTTGAACCTATATTTGTTAAAACTTTTCAACTTTTAAATTTTGCCACTTTTAGAACCTCTTACAACTTTGCAACTTGTAATTTTTGAATTGTTTGAAAACTGTAATTTGCAACTATAGTTATGAGTGCACATGCATGACACATGCCCCCATAGTCTAAAAATGTTGAATCATATTGTCATTTGAAAACTAAATATTATCATAAATATGAAGTTTTTGCTCATGAGGGTTGAATGTTCCAAGCAAGCCCATTATGATGTCCCGCATTTGAAATGAGAAACGTAGCCTGCAAGTCATTTATCTCAAAATAAAGCATACTTGAAAGATATATCACTTTGAATATTTAAAAGTGATTGCAATCATAGTATTGAATGTAACATTGAATTTACATATGAAGCATGTGTTAGAACTATAAATCATTGAAGCAACATGCGCATGATATGCATCATGGCACTAAAGTAAAAACATAGTGTATAAGTGATGCATGACATGAATCATGACACCATAGTAAAATAGAAGGCATGTATGATATGAATCATGGCACCATAGTAACAAGTAATGGACAAGCAAGAAATTGCATAATATGTCAAACATAAGGCCTAAAGGGCTACATATAAGGGACATGCAAGTGTCGCATAACACACAATGCTAAGGGCCACATAAAAATGGTATGATGATGCCATACAATTAAAAATTTTAACATACAAGGCTAAGGGCCACATACACAATAATCACGTTAAAGCCTATCTTATCATGTAGGAATGTAAGAATGCAAAGCAAAACATGTAGCAAATGAAACTAGTATAGTTCCATCATATGTATGGATGTGAATGTTATTAAGTATCATATTTCATGTAATACATGTGTAAAGTATGAATGATTTAGCAAGACATTTGTATGATATGTATCTCAACAAGGTAATGATATTATGGATAGAGACAACCTATTAAAGTGTTTGCAGTGAATGCAGAGATGCCCGCAACTTAGAAGCAATAAGCAAAGCCTAAAAATAAAGAATCATGTGAAAGTATGTCTTATATCACACTCAAGTACCTCGTGAGAAGCATTGTGTATTGAAATATGAGATATGATATCCACTTAACATAAAATAAACAACATATGAAAAGAAGTAAACTGGCAACATTTGAAAATGCTTTAGGTCTTGATTTTGAATTTTTTAATAGTATTTACATTTTTTTGGGAATATATACATTTTTTTAATTTTTTGAAAATATTTGAATGCTAAAAGAGATATGAATAGAGGTGTTAAAAATCAAATTATTAAAAATAAATGAAATATGAGGGATTCAAATAATTCTCAACGAGGTGCAAAAACATAGTAGAATAGGGAGGAAGGTCAAACAATGTGCATGTATGCACCCAATTTTTGCATGGTGAGAAGTCTTGACACAATAAGTTTGATGATGATGTAATGACCTCCTGATAATGCTAAAACAAAAACTATATAACACTTTCTCCTCTTTTTCTTCCCTCTCTCTCTCAAGTCCCCCAAAACCCTCTTTTGTTGCCCCTTGTAACTTCCATTAGCTTGTTTTCAAAAACTTCTCATTGGTGATGAAACCACCCTAAAGGTGACGAAACCACCCTATGAGGCTATAAAATTACTACATTGGTGAGGGTTCATCATGGCGATTGTGTAAACCATAATGGTGTTTTTGTCCTAATAGGGAAGTTCTGTATTAAATTAAGGGTGGTTTTGTAATATATAGTGGTGATTTTATCGCTAAAGGTGTGATTATGTAACCGCCCCTACAAATAGGCACAATTTTGTCACCATTATTTTGTCTTCTAAATTTGAATTCCATGATTCATTCCTTTACACATTTTACATGCTTATTATCATGCTTCTTTCTTTATCCACTGTTAGACCCTAAATTTTTACAAAGTATTTTGGCTTTTTGGTGCGAAATCGGCATACCATGAGAGGAACTAGCATGGCACAAGAAGACCATGGTGTGGAACTAGTGATGTTCGAGAGGATAAAGGTGTGAAATATAATAGTGTGAGAAGACCCAGTCAAAGATAGGACATAACTATGGAGAACCCAAAAGCATAGGACTCAAAATGGTAGTGAAAGGCTTAGGGAGTGCGAGGAAAGTAAGAGACGATTGAGGAGAAGTTATCAAGGATAATATAGACTTTAACCATCATGAGTTTCATACCAGCCCACAAAAAGGACATTTGGTAGGAAGGATCTAGCATCGAACAAAAATATAGGGATGCGAAGGCCCAGGTCCTTAGGAGAAAATAAGTAGAAGACTACGGCGACTCTCAGTCTACTAAGAGATCATTGTCCAATCACCCATTTGTGATTTATTATGTAACTACTTGGTCTAGAAAAATAAGTATAAATACCCCTATGTGAAATTATGTAAGGTGATTGATGATGGATAATATATAGTGATTTTATAATATAGAATTACATATATTACAATTAGTTTTGGTGTTGCGTTTCAAATAATTGATAGTTAAACATGAACAATGGGTTTGGATTGAGTAAATTGTGGCTTATCATTCATTATGAGATTTATAGAACATGCATTATACGAGTTTTCATAAATTACCTTTTGAACTTCATGGCATTTATCTTCGTGTTCTTGGTTATTATGATTAATGAGACAAGGTCCACAATCGTGTATTTCTTTTTCTATGTAATTTCTAGTTAGATATATGAACAAACTCAAGTATATGACTAATGTGTTACTATGTAACATAACCCATGGGAATCGGTCTCTTACTATGTGCTTTAGGTGAGCATGTAAGAATGGTGATTGCTATGAACAAAAGGACCATCCCAGTGAATATGAAGTTCCTGAGAATGGTGCATAAACTTGGATCCATAGATCAAGAATTTTATCCCAAAGGTAAATGTATTGTGCTTAATGTGTTGATCATGTCATGCATTTTGTCTGCGTTTCTCCACATATTGACTCTAATGAGCAAGGAAATAGGCTTCTTTCAACTACAATAAATCATCCAAATGTGCTTTTAATGATGATTCCTCATCTAATTATCTAACGTGTACAATAAGAAGAGATGATACCAAGAATTAAACTGTAAGAACTACTTCTATGTTGTACACTAGATTGAATGGTGTGTTCTTGTTAGGGAACTTATAAGTTGTTTGGTAAGCCCAAAGTACTACAGGCACTCTATCATCCTAGTCAGTGTAGCCAAAAACAATGTAGAAATGGTACAAAGGGTTAGAGATTATTTTTAAAGTATGAGTCAAGTAAGATGGATGGGAAAATGGGACCAAAAAGTTATATAATATCAATAATTAAAATAAAAAACACAAAATACACACACCACTAAGTACTCAATCCATAGCCAAAAACCGTGTAGACATCAAAAATCTCCACATGATGGTTTTGAATGTCACAATCCCCCTTGGGCCCTACCTAGATCATTCGACTAACAAACCTACCTAACGCTAGTTAGTTTGATCTAATGACTTAACCCACCTTTTAACTCAACCTAACCTTGACCTTTGACCGTCGATGATCAGCCTAACCATCGACGGTCAACCTGACCACTGAAGGTTAGGTTCCACCATCTAAACCAACTTAATTGACCCATCACTCTGCCTTACTTTTTTATAATTAGCTCATCTAATTTGTATGTGAGCCAATGCATATGCAAATTAAAATTATACAAGTTACACCTCATGTTAAACATCTTGTTTCACCTCTCCTTCCTTCTTATAAAAAGAGAAGAGCAAGAGGTGAAAAAGGACCGTGACTTTAAGAGCTTTTTGCATCTAGAGTTTCTTTACAGGTCACTTCTTTCATCGATCTAGCAATCCATCCATCACGTCAAAAAGCTGACTTATCACTGCCCCTTGGCCGATAACCAAGTATTGTTACTCTATCGAAATCATGTCAAACTCTATCAACAAACAAACCAGCGCAACCATTCATCTGATCAACCTTTGGTAAGCTAAGTATTTGTTTTCAATCTATTAATTACTTTGTTTCCATTTCATAATCAGCCTAGTATAAACCAATCTCCCAGCATTGCCTTCTGTGATCCCATTAATATGACCTTTTTATCACCCAAACCTAACACATAGTAACTATCAATGATCATTCTAACCACTGACGGTCTATCCAACTACTGATGGTTACCTCAATTGTTGATAGTTACCTCAACCATCGACGGTCACGCCAACCATTGATGGTCACTGTGGAAGAAAATAATAGCAAACTATTTTCACCTACCTACCCTCAACCAAATCTAACTTTATTTTCCTCTGCCTATTCACAGAGCCCTAACCGATTTTTTGAATCACATCCAACCTGTTTAACATTAGTATTGATCTAGTTATTGTTATATTAGTCTATCCTTTTATCAAACATTTCTTGTAGTACAATTTAGTATCTTTTATGATTTATGCAAGTACTTTATTTGATGTTTTATAAACTTAATTGTTTAACATGTGTGGATTGACAACCCCCGAGGAAGATCTTGATTTTGAGATCTAGATAGCACTAGCCAATCCATCCAGTTATCTTTCTAACCAACCATTTGCTTTAGTGATGTCTTATTTACATGTCATCCTCCCAAGCCAAATAGAAGCTCGTTACAATCATCTATTTCAATGCATGCACAACCAACCAAGTTTTTCAATCATACATGTGTTTAATTTCTTTCTTCTTCCTTGCTTGGAATATAAGTTGAAATTCTCTAAAACATTTTGGCATGCTCAGTGGGACCCTTGAGCTACAAAATTAAAATCTCTTTTGGACTTAAAATCAACTACATACATTGGTTACTTGCAATTTTAGCTCACTTAGTTAAATTGAAGCAAAGTAATTCAATCATATCAACACTTGTATCACACATACAAAGCAAACCACCTACATCAATCAAACATCTAAATAACTTGACATAAGGCTCGAATGGGATTTCATCACCTATCAATCACCTTACCCTTTCCCATCAATCCTACTTGGAGGTCATTACCAAAGGGTGAACCAACTCAGCTTGTTGGTTGAGTATAAACTCTAAAATCGGTATATATTGGCTAAAGCACCTAACACCCTTATCGTTTTAGTGTGTGAAGTAAGGGGGTAGTCCCCAATACCAAGCCATGTATTTATTTCCAATACAGATCCTTTTGAGATCCTAAACACAACCTGAAACCAACCATAGACTTCTTTTCTAGTACCCACTCTACAAGCCAATTTCAATCGCACAATTTCTTAAAAAGCTTAAGGCATAAGCCAAAAGAGAGATTACAAAGAACTTTAGGACTTAACATACTTTTTAGTGTGTGTTTGATTTCCTTACTCATTTCTTGTCTTCTCTATGTTTGAGTGGTGAGATTGCTTTTGTATTCTCTCTCCCTTATCTTGTATGGTTCTAACTCACTAGCAGTGAAAGAATCTAGCAGAATAGAACCCATCACCAAACCAACCAAACTCTTTTACCTTCTCATCCATGGAGTATGTCTCTAAACCAAAAGACTCTCCTCACCCCTCGATAAGTCCTTCTTTCCCTCAGGTAGTTCCGTAAGGAGATACTAACTTTACAACCTTCTTAGATAACAATCATGTGGCCCTTCAACATTATCTTAGCACCATGCGTCACCATACCCCTACCTCAGCTCCACCTATGGACCCACCTTATGGCATGCCTTCCCACCTTATGGGTAACCCTTCCATTGCCACAATCACCACTGAACCATTGACCACCCAAGCATCTTCATCCACCAATAATCCCTTTGATACTACTATGGAAAACTAACCTACCCAACAAACCAACACCTTTACACCTTTTACCCTCACAAAAAACTCCTCTACCCTATAAGCAACCTAACCATTAACCACCTATACTCCCCTCACCATGGGAGCACCTATTATTAGCATTGCCAACTTTCCTTTAGCTACCCCCAATCCATTAGTCACTATTGCACTTCAAAATCTTGTGGTGTCTATACCTTCTACCTTACCACTGATCAGTACAAAGGTCACCACCTTTCCTTTAGTTGCAAAATCAACCACAACTCCTACCCAACCTACCTTAACCTCTCAACGGGTGCCCATCACACCCAACTTGGGTTACATCCCTAACCCACAAGGTCATGTACCTCTACCCACTACCCAACCACCTGTGTCCACATGTCAATATGTGGTAGCTGTTCAACCTCTTACTAATTATCAATATGTCACCCAACCATAACAACAATATGCACCATACAACCTCTTAGGTGCACAACCCCAAACGGATCTAATGAAAATGCTAATGGATAAAATGACTACTTTAGAGTCATCCATCTCTGGTGCTCACAACATCTTATCATATGACTAGATTTGCAATAAACCCATTTACCCATCTATCCCTATCAGACCATATCCCCCTCAGTGGGAACTCCCCAAGTTTTATAAATTTTAAAGTAAGGAAGATCTGTAACAACACCTTAGGGCATTTAGGCATGTATGTTATATGATTACCTATGATGATGTCCTCCTTCTTCATACCTTCTTCATGTCCCTGTCTAGTCTAACATTAGATTAGTATAGCACCATAACCAAACACTCTCTCTTCTCCTTCACCCAGTTGGCCCAATATTGGATCACTTTTCAATAAACATATCCAAGAAAGTTTCCATTACAAACGTTTACTCTATCTATAAATTTGATGATGATTCTATTGCTAATTTTGTAGCTCATTAGAAGAGCCTAATCAATCAACTTTCCTTCTCTTTACGCCAACCTGAACTAATAGAGATTTTTACTTGAGCATGTGCCAAACACATCTCTTCTACATTACATGTGCAAAGTTTCATAGCCTTTGATGAAGCTTTTACCATGGCACGTAAGCTAGAAAATAGAGCCATTGATGAAGGAAACTTAAAGTTAAAAAGCATGCCTCTCCTTCAAAATCAATGAGGCCTCTTCCTCTAAACCAAGAAACCAAACCAACATCAGGACCAAGAGTAAGGGAACTGTAAATGTGGTTGTCCTTAAGATCACTCCTCCACCATCTATCAATCAACCAAACTCTTCTAACTCATCAAAATAAAACATGGGAAATTAAAACCAAAAAAATCAAAAGCAATTTACCCCACTTGGAGAATCTTATGCTTCGGTCTTGGAGAAGTTGTTGAAAGCTAATATCATATAGCTTCCTCCCATCAAACTCCCTCAACAATTTGATTCTTCTCATCCTGCACCTAGCTGGTACAATGATAATGACCTATGTTCTTTCCATCGAGTAGTGGGGCATGATGTTAGTAGGTGTAATACCTTCAAAAATGTTGTCTAAACCCTAATTGATAAAGGGGAACTTATGTTGGACAACCCCAACACACCTCTAAACCAAGCCCTTAAAATTTTCAAACAAACTTTTCCCAATCATGCACCTACCAAAAATGAGATGAACAAAGTTGAGTGTTCTCATGAAACCCATACAATCAATATGGTTCTTAACACGCTCATTGTTGAATAACCTACCACCCAATCTACTTATTCTTCACCCTCTCCACTTATTGAGGTAGTGGATTTACCTTCTCTTCCTTTGGAGACCCAAATTGAGGAAATAAAATTTTTCATTCCTCCACTTATTGAGGTCATGGAGTCATCAACCCCTCCTTCAATTAACATACCGGAGCAAGTAACCATCACCACTTTACCTTCTCCCTCAACTACCAAATAATTCACTTCCCCTTTGGAGATCATTCCCAAGGAAGAAACAACTATATCTGCACCTCCCATAGAGGAACCACCCATCCAAACTTTGCATCCTTTTATTGAGAAAAAGGATGAGGTCACCATTCCCCTTTCTCAACCTATGGGTTTATTTTTTGAGCCCACTGCCTAGGGAACAAGGCTAGTCTATGAACCGTTCTCAAGGTTAGTTCAGAGATTGGAGTTTATATGCAAAGCTAACACAAATCAAGCCACCTTTTGGCAACAATTTGGACTCCCCTACATCACCAAATAGGAACTTCCAACCACCTCTTTGATGGACCAACCTGCCACTTCTATCATCCAACCTACTATCGTATCAACTAAACCAATAAAAACCTCTACCAACCCAACCATTTCTCAACCATCCAAAGCAACCAAATTTAAAAAAATCAAATTATCCTCTATCACTTCAACCAAACCAACCCAAACCCTTGGAGTCTTCCCTATGTAGAGCCTTAATCATATGTCCTTGTAACTAGAGCTACCCTCACCAAACCCACCAACCAAGCACCAAACCAAATCAACTAAGGAGGTAAAACTAGTAAAAGGCTAAAAATCCAGAGTTTCCTCCCCCTCAACCTTGCCCTCTATATTTGGGATTCATCTTTCTACTTCAATTAGGAAGCCAACTATTTCAACCAAAACCCAACCACTGCTTTTGGTTACCCCATCACTCTTACTTTCTAACATGCCCATCTTTCCCTAGCCATTATTGACCAACCTAGCTAGCTTGGCATCTCCTACCTCTAAATTATCAACTCCCTTACATAAACCAAAATCATCAATTAAGAATTCCACCTTACCCAAGAACTCTACCACCAATCTTGTTTCTAAAAAGACTTCCATCTCACCAACCAAGGCTAAATCCTCTAAACACCCTCCACCTCTAATCGAGTTTTACTCAACTATTTTCCAAATGTTACTACAAGCCTCTTACTTGACCTTACCTCCTATCAAACCATTTGGCCCTCTAGGTCCAAGACCCATCTAGTATATGGATCACCAAGTATGCACCTATCATAGGACACTCGAGCATGACATGGAGAACTGTAAATCTCTGCAAACCATAATCCATTAGCTCTATGATGAATATGATCTATTAACAGATGAACCTCCCATGATCATGCTACTAGTTCAACAAGCAACAACCAATACCTACCACCTCCCCACTCCCCCACTCTCACCTCAGAGTGATGAGGAATCAAACCAATCTCCTAGCCTAACTTTTCCCTCTATCCATACTATCTATGTGGTCACACGTTCAGACACTCAACTAAAGGATAAGTGGAAGGTGAAAGTGTCCATCCCATGGACATACCCATCTTCCACCTCCCAACCAAGTAAAAATTAGGCACCTTCACCTTCATCCAAACCCAAGGTATCTATATTAGGTACCTCTCAATACAACCCCTCCAAATCAATCAGGAGAGTGGTGCTCAAACAACTTCATCAAACCCTGACAAAGAAGAGTCTATACGAATAAATTTCTAATTCACCTCATCATCACCAAGCAATGATAGAGACATTGCAATCAATATAGGTCCAACCTACAAACCCTCAACCTCTGGTAGCCTTTGTTAGTGCTCTCTAAATTTTCAACCTTATCACCTTCAAGGATTCAAAAATACCTTCTATCCACCTTGATGACCTAGATCACCCTCTTTTCATCACTATCTACATCAACCAAACTTGCATCAAATGTGTTATGATTAATAAAGGAGAAAACATTAACATCATATCCTCTCATGCCTATGATCAACTTAAACTATCTAATGATATCATGTCTAAAACCTTGACCATCCTTCGATCCTTCAACAACACCATGGCCACTACTTTGGGAACCGTTGTCCTTCATATGCATTTAAGGCCTATTGTAGCGTAGAATTGTACCCTTTGTGGGAGAGTTTCTCAGGCTCTCTCACTCCTAGCTATAAGTTTTGGGATAAACGTAGGCTTTAGGTATCATGTAGTGAGGTTGAACCTCTAGGATTTTTAATGAGGCTAGTTCCTCAAATGCTTCACTTCAGCTCTTATTTCTCATGCTAAAATCTATTACTAACTAAAGAAAAGGGATAGGAGGATAACATAAAAAGGAAATCTAAGCTAAGGGATGCGATGCACCAAATAGAGAGTGATCCACATTCAGACTGGGAACCTTAATGACTACTACTGAACTTAAACAAGACATAGTCTAGCTGATCTTATTTCAAAGCCGCAAGCATGAGTAGTTATGTGGAGGTCAAAAGGGAGGATACACTTTGAAGTATGGAAAGGAATAGGTATGCATGAGAGATACTATAACTTGTAACACTTCAAAAAGGCACCAAAGGCTAACACATCACATGACCTACAAGAAATTGAGAAAACTAAAGTGAGGTGGATAGAGAAATCATAGGTGATGAGAGAAAAACATACATTCTACAAGTTAAACTCCAATAATGCACACTTGACTTCAACAAAAATCAAAAAGTTATCTTATATTGCTTTAAGAGAGTGTTACAAGGAAATTTTGATAGAGTAACTCTATCACCAATCGAGGGATCTTTTTTTAGGCTCAAAAGCCTCTATATATAGTAGAAAGGAATGAGACAAGAGGGGGATTGCATGAGAAAATGGAGAGAAGGGTCATAAATGGATGCAACCATAACTATGTCCTTAAACTCCTTTTTCCTTTAGAGCATGCAAATGCTTGATTATGAAATGAACCATCCAAGATCAGCGTAAATCTCTTCAAGCCCTTCATGCATTTAAGTCTCCCCTTTTAGAGCTGAGAGAGCCATGTCATGGGTAGTTGCATGTTCTTGCTAAGTGTACACAATTTGATCTGTTGCATTTAAAACCTGGCGTGCTCCTTACTATTGTTTTGGACTTATATATTTTCTATTAAAATTGATACCCCCTTTGGATTTTTGCATGTCCATCAATCTGCTTATGCATGGATGCTCATGAGTCATCGATCTCCTACCAGTTCAATGTGTATTTAAAACTTGTCATGCACACTTTTTCCCTGCAGATTCACTGACCCCTTTGACCTCCACTCACCATTGATCTTCAATGTAAGATTGATTATGTGTCATCAGTTCTAACTCCAAAAATGTTTCCATATGTCATTTATGCATTTGGCGAGGGACCCCTTTGATGGTTTTTGAATGCCAACAACTATTTTATGAGACCTATCTTTGACATGTGTGCAAACATCCTAGGCTTCTCAAATCCAAATAGCTACTTATAGGGGCTCAAATTTGACATTTGTGGGCAAGTCATGAAATATTTGAACCCCAACAACGATTTATCGAGGCACAAACTTGAAATTTATCAGCCTATCAATTCCTTGAGTTATTTCCTTCAGACATTTCTTTCTGGACAATTTTCATGGACTTTTGTCTCGACACTTTCTCCTGAAAGAATTCCTTCAAAAATTTTGTCTGATCAATTTATTTAGACTTTTGCTTGGGGTACTTTTTTAGAAAAATCCTTTAGTTTTTTGAAAGAGACCTTCTCGAAAGGAACATACCCTTCGGGAAAATTGAAAAGTACCCTTTTCCTTTGTGAAAATGCCCTTCGAAACTTTTTTGAAAATGGTCCTTCTGAAAGGAACATACCCTTCGAAAAAGTTGAAAAGTACCTTTCAAATTTTTTGAAGAGGACCTTTTCTTGAGAAAAAGACCCTTCGACTTGTGCAAATGAACTTTTCTGAAGGGTAACTACCCTTCGAGAATCTTTGGAATGGTCTTTTCGAAGGGAAAGTACCCTTTGACAAACTTAAAAATGAACCATTTTTGAAGGATATACACCCTTCATATTTTTTGAAGTGAACCTTTTGCCTTCTTGAAAATGACTTTCTTCTCGAAAATGTCCATTCAAAAAAGTTGTAAAAGACCATTTCCATTCACAAGTGCCCTATGAAATCTCTTGAAAAGGACCACTTTACTGATAAATGAACCTTTCGAGAAAGTTGTATATAACATTTAGATTGAAAAAGATCCTTCAAAAAACTTTGCTTGGACACTTCTCTGAAGAAAACAAGCTTTCAAAACTTTTCTTTTGGACAAAATTTCAAAAGAATTCTGACACTAAAAGTCTAGAAAAAAGTAAGGACTTAGCTGAAAATGAGATTTTGTACTTAGCTTCTGCTTGATTAGGTATTCCACACTTGCCCACTTTGGACATGCGACTTCTTGCAACTAATTTGAGAAACATGAAGTCTCCCTCCTAAGAAAACCCAAAGTCATCGATTGGGGGAAAACCCAAAGTCCCTTTTCTTATTTCCTTGAACTACTCTGATCAACATGAAAAAAACCTTCAAGGCAAAAATAACATGAAGTACAAAGTTTCAAATGGCAAGGGTGGTATTTTTGGCCTGTGGGGTCAAAAATTGCCAACATTTTTAGTGACTCATAAGGAAGCATGTCTACTATGCTTGAAGAACCCAACTCATTGCTTCATCTAATCCATTGGGCAAGGAGTTACTATTTTCTTTGATAAGCCTGGCTCTATCTAAAAACTCCCCTTGAAGCAATAAGAACAACTAGAATAAAACAATACTATGCCCAAGGCACTTAGGGAATGGAAACATATAACTGAAAAGGATGTGCACAAGGCACTTAGAATAAAACATGAAAACCATAAAAAAAAATGTACAATATAGATAATGGTTTCAAATTATTTTAATAGCAAGGATTTAGATGAATTCCATTGACTGGGATGGGTAATACCTCTCCATCTAGTTGGGCAAGCTAAAAAGCGTTATGTTGTTTACATCCATATATCAAATAAGGGCCACTCCACAAGCTGTCAAACTTGGTATGGTTGATTGGCTTGGCCTTATTTGAATCCCATTTGAAGACTAGATCCCCCTATTTTAAGTCCCTTGATATGGCTCTTTTGTCAAAATATTTCTTGACTTGAGCTTGATGTGACTCTAGTATCTTCATTGTAAGGTCTATTATTTCTTCAAGCTCCATGAGTTCTACCAATCTCACATTCATGGGCTCATCTTCCATAAACTCTAGCTGATAGGATAGTTCTAATCTAGGCAACTCAAAAAATATGGGCAACTTGGCCTCCTTTCCATATACTAAAACATATGGAGAATTTTCAATGGCAGCTTTAGGAGTCACCTTGTTAGCCTACAGGGTTGTCTTTAATTTGGTATGCCATGTCCTTTGATTCTCTTTCATAGTTCTCCTGATGATTCTCAGCAAATTCTTATTTATGGACTCAGCTAGTCCATTTCCTTAAGGATAATAATTGGAAGAGGTGCTGAGGTAGATGCCCATCTTGAGAGCCCATTCACTTGTTTTTAGACCAAGGAATGGCAATGCATTGTCAAAAATGATAGTGGATGGAACACCAAACCTAGTCATAATGTTGTCATAGAAGTCTAGGACTACACTTTCATTAGCTTCCTTCAATGTAATGGCTTCCACCCATTTGGTGAAGTATTCAGTTGCAGTAAGCACCCACTTATGCCCTACACTTGATATAGGGTTGGTCACTCTTATGAAATCCAAACCCCACTACATGAATGGTCGCTCTACCTGAATTGGGTTGAGAGGAAAAGTTGCTAATCTTTGCTTACCCATAAAGAGGGCACATTTTTGACACTTTATTACCCATGCATAAGCAGCTTTGAAGAGGTTGGGCCAGTAATAACTATCCTTCATTATCTTTGCTACCATAGTCCTTGGAGCAAAATGTCCTTTTACATACCCATCATGGAATTACTCCAAGAGCCTTGTCACTTGGTCATCATCTATGCACCTTAGGAACACTCCATTGAGGTAATTTTTGAATAAAACCTCATCAACCAATGCATAAGGTATGGACTAAAGTCTAAAATACCTTCTTTTTACCTTGTCTAGACCTTGGAGGCATTCTCCTATTCGCAAAAAATGTGCCATATCATGGAGCCAACTCTTATCAAGTAGAGGTGATTTGCCTGTGAGTTGTCTTGAATCACCATGACAACTCCTTTATCTTTTTAAAGATCTTCCACCATGTGCTCACACAAACCTCTACCTCTAACCAACTTGGTCACTTTGATTTCCACATCAAAATCCATGATTTTGGTGACCCAACCAACTCTTTTCTCATTTAGATCTTTTTGAAGGAGGAAATCCCTAACTCCAAGATGGGGTACCATGAGATAAATCTTGTTGTTGGAAAGCATTGATCTGAACTTCTTAAGACTCCTCATTGCTACAAGGATATGCTTCTCTATAAAAGTGTACCTCACCTCATATCCTTCTAACCCTTGACTAAAAAAGGCAATTGGCTGCTCCATTCCCTCACCATTATTTTGTATCAGCATAACTGACAAGTTGTCAATGTTGAGAAAGGTGTATAGCATGAAATCCTTGGAGAAATCAAGATTTATGAGCAAAGGTGCTTAGGCAATGGCCTATTTGATGTCTTCAAAAGCGTCTTTTCCTTCTCTTAGCCAAGAAAAAACTTGACTCTTCTTTAACATGGTAGTAATAGGCTTGACCAAGCTTGTAAAACCTAGTATAAACCTTCTTACAAAGTTTATTTTATCAAGGAAGCTTTGAAATCCTTTCTTATGCTTGGGGAGAGAGAGTGCTGAGATGTCATCTACCCTTTCAAGGTCAATAGACAACCCTTATTTTAAAATGATGTGGCCTAATAGCTTACCTTCATGTACGATAAACACACACTTTTTGGAATTTAATGAGATCCCATACTCCCTACATCTTTAAAAGATCAGCCTCAGGTGGTCCATGTGTTCACTGGCATTCTTGAAGAAAACTATGATGTCATCTAAGTAGACCAACACCATTTGATTCAACAATCCTTGAAAATCCATGTCCATGGATCTTTGGAAAGTTACACCAGTATTTGACAAACCAAAGGGCATCTTTTGGTACACATACGTGCCCCATTTGCTGGTGAAGGTAGTTTTATATCGATCTTCTTCTTTTACCAATACTTGGTTGTAACCTGAATATCCATCCAAAAGAGAAAAACATTTTAACCCTACAACTATTTAAATAAGTTGCTCCATGGATGGTAGAGGGTAATGATCCTTCAAGGAGACTTTGTTCAAATCTCTAAAGTCAACACACAGCCTAATCTTCCTACTCTTCTTCTTTACATGCACCAAACTGACCACCCATGATGAGTGTTTGATGGAAAAGATAATATTGGATTCAATCAACTTGGTTAGCTCTTTCCTCATAAGCTCTTCTATTTTGGGGTTGACAGGCCTTTGATTTTGCCTCATAGGCTTAGCATTAGCCTCCAGCTATATGGTATGATCGGCTAACTTTGGATGAAAACCTTTCAAGTCACTATATTCTCAAGCAAAGATGTCTACGTATTCTTGGCAGAGTGTTATGAAAGCATGCCTCTTAGCCTTGTTGCTTACCTTCTTGAGCTTGAGAAGTTTGTCTTTCAAGATGAGGACTCTCTCATAGTTTTATTCATTAGTTGACATTACCACTTTTTCTTTTCTCATATGGTCTCCTTCATGGAAAGGCCTTCAAGTGTAACTAGTCCTTTGGGAAGCTTGTTAGATTTTAACTAGACAATTTGCCCCCCATATTATTGTTGAAACTTCTCCTGATTGGTAGAGAACTCAACTTGTTACTATAAAAAATAAGCAATTTATTTGTCATTTTCAAAAACTTGCTAATGGACTTCATTATCTGGAACTAATGGCCTCACCACCACCTTGACATGTGGCTGAACCTTGGCCTCTTTTAGCTTACTTGGGATGTTGAACTGAGCTCCCACAGTTGCCAACCTATCAGCATGCTGATTCTAGTTCCTTAGCACTACTTGGATGTTGAAGGCTAAAAAATCATCAATTAGGTCCCACACTCTATTTTTATAAGACCTCATCAAAGGATTATTTATAATGTTCAAGCCTCTAACTTGGTTCACTATAAGCTCACTATCTCCATATGCTTGCAATATTTTGATTCCTCTCTTATTGTGATCCAAAACTCAGAAGTTCTGGTTGACGAATATTTCAATAGCATAGAAATAACACAATAACAATGAATTCTCTGAGAAAAGACATCGTATTACTTAAAAATTGCAATACAAATATAGGCTTATCTCTAGGAAGAGATGTCTACCTTCCTTTTCAAGTTACAATGCATTTTATACATATTTTGAAAACATCGGGGGATTGAGTGGCTCGAGGAATTAACGTGTGACGATTTAATATTGAATGGCTTGAGAGAAATAACTATCACCGATAATTTGACATCCAAGAATTAAAACAATACAGTGCTCGAGGACATAATGGCTCAAGGAAATACTCGAGGACATAATGGCTCGAGGAAATAACTGTCACCGATAATGTGACTTCCAAGAAAGAAAATAATACAAAATTCAAGGAATTAATTGTCACCCAAATTGTTGCCTGGATCATTTCTGTCACCTGAGTGGTCACCCAAATTGTTGCTTGGATCATTCCTCCCTCCTTGAAAAGCAATGGTCCCCATTGCGTCAATATTCCCCGTTAGGTGGGGTGGTTGTGTCTTGATTTGATTCCCTGTGAGCCACTCACCTTGGTG
The DNA here is from genome assembly GCA_037957365.1 of Torreya grandis. NCBI lineage: Eukaryota > Viridiplantae > Streptophyta > Pinopsida > Cupressales > Taxaceae > Torreya > Torreya grandis. The sequence goes on along the minus strand of JARHVA010001168.1, from coordinate 196,139 downwards.
GCTAAGCTGGCCTCTTCTGACCACTCGATACAGTGGAATAGAGCATCCTCTTGTTGTCTTCATCCAAGTATCCACAATCTGATCCTCTTCTATCGGAGCAAAACTCTATGGATCAAGCTCATCAATGTCTAGTTGTTTTGCCACAACTGAAGTGTCCAATAAAGGTGGGTGATATGGTTTGAGGAGCTCCACATTGAATATTGGATGTAGACCAAGGTAGGTTGGTAGGTTCAACTCAAAAGCATTTTTTTCAACTTTTTTGGTGATGGTGTATGGACCATATCGCAGAGGCTGAATCTTTCTGTGTGGACCTGCAAGCCATTCCTTCTGAAGCCGTAACCAAACCTTGTCACCCACAAAAAAATGGTGTGCAATCCTATGTTTGTCATGGTGTTGCTTATACTTCTGATTCACCTTCTCCAGGATATCATGAACTTGTTGCTAGATATGTTGCATTTGTTCAATAAACTTTGTTGCTTTTGCTGCCTCAGATCTTCCATGAGGTGTGTATTCCATGGTGGAAAATGGAATACCTATATCAATTGGTGCCATGGGTTGGAACCCAAAACATACTTGGAATGGACTATGTTTGGTCGAGTTGTACAGCACCTAATTGTATCCATGTTGTATGAAAGGAAGTCCCTCATCCCATGTGCATGGATGTTTGGAGTGATACATCCAAATCATGTGAACAATCAAGCAATTTACCACCTTTGTCTGACCATTAGTCTGTGGATGGAAGGATGTGGACTTCATCAGCTTAGTATCCATCATCTTCCATAGAGTGGATCAGAAGATGCTCAGGAACCTGCTATCTTGATCTGAGACAAAGGACTTGGGAAGACCAAAATGGAGCCATACATGACTAAAATAGAGTTGAGCAGTTTCCTCAGCAGATATATTTTTCTTACAAGCAAGCATGATAGCCATTTTTGAAAAATGATCAACTACCACAAAAATACAGTCCTTGCCATGTTTGGAAGTGGGCAAACCTAAGAGAAAATCCATTGAGATGGATTCCCAAGGCCTAGTTGGTTTTGGCAATGGCGTGTACAATCCTTGCTTCTTATTTGTTGGCTTGGCTATTGCACATGGGGTGCAAGATTTGAGATATCTTTCCACATCTTTACGCATATGGGGCTAGTAGAAATGTTTTTGAAGAACTACCAATGTTTTTTTTATACCAAAGTGTCCAGCTGTCCTACTGAAGTATGCTTCCCATATCATATTTTGTTGCTTTGCAATAGGAACACAGATGTGCCCCATATGGCAGAGGACATTATCTTGCAAATAGAAGGTAGAAACATGTTCACCTTTTTGGAGTGCTTGATATGTGTCAGCAAAGGTAGGATCTGCTTCATACAGAGTACCCCAAGTGGCAGTCTCATGTGTACACGGGTCAAGAACTGTTGTGAGTGCAGTAATTGGTGGGCGGCTCAGATAATCTATAGCTATATTTGAGCTCCCCTTTTTGTGTTTGATTATCAGGTGGAATTGCTGAAGATATGTGGCCCACTTTTGGTGCCTCTCATTTCATAGTTTTCTTTGCGTCTGGATGAATCCCAATGCTCTGTGGTCAGTGTGGATGACCATCTCTGTCCCCAAAATGTAGTGTTTCTAGTGTTTGCAGGCTTGTACAATGGCATAGAGATCCTTATCATATGTTGGATATTTCTTGACTATATCAGTGAAAGTTTCACTGTGGTATGCAACAGGATGGCCATGTTACATGATGACAGCTCCCATGGCATATTCAGATGCATCTGTCATCAACTCAAATGGTTGATGCAAATCTGGCAAGGCAAGAATAGGGGCTGAGCAGAGTCTATTCTTTAAATTCTCAATTTCCCTTTGCTATATTTCACCCCACTGAAATGTAGCTTTAGATCCTCCTTTAGTCACTTATGTTAGTGACCAAGCAACATGTGAAAATCCAAGAACAAACTTGCAGTAGAAATTTGTAAGGCCCAAAAAGTTGTGAAGCTCTAAGAGGGTCCTTGATGTGGGCCATTCTCGAATAACCTGAATCTTTTCTGGATCAACATGGACCCCTTCCTCATTCACAACATACCTGAGGTATTGAATTATTGTCATTCCAAATGTGCACTTGTCAAGATTTGCGTACAACTTGTGCTCTCGAAGAGTTTGAAGCACCTTACGGACATGTTGCAAAATTTCTTCCCATGTTTTGATATAGATGAGTATGTCATCTAAGTAGACAACCAAAAATGAGTTGGTGAAGGGTCGTAGGATGTCATCCATCATCCTCATGAAGGTTACAGGTGCGTTAGCTAGGCCAAAAGGCATAACCAACCATTCAAAGAGCCCCTCCTTAGATTTGAATGTAGTTTTCTAGACATCAATTGGGTCGATGGGAATTTGGTGATAACCAAATTTGAGATCAATTTTGGTGAAGAACTTTACACCACGGAGTTGGTCCAGTAGGTCATCGATTATGGGAGAGGGTAGCGATTCCTCACAGAGATTTTATTCAGGGCTCGGTAGTCAATGCAAAGCCTCCATGTTCCATCTTTCTTCAGTGCCAAGACGATTGGGCTACCACAAGGTGAAGAGCTTGGCCTGATGTGACCCCTATGGATCAATTCTTGAATCTATCTTTTTATCTCATCATTCTCCAAAACTGATATGCGATACACAGGACTGTTAGGCAAAGGTGATCTTGGGATTAAATTGATAGAATGTTTTACCTAGCAATGCGGTGGAACTCCTGTGGGTGACTTGAATAAGTCATCATATTCTCCTGTGATTCATCCTATCTGCTTTTGTTGTTGTGTTGATTGTGTAGTCAGGACCGCAACATCGGCCTCCTTGGATTTTTGTGGTTTGACCACCATGAGAAAAAATTGCTTTATCTTCTCCACCAATCTCTTGTAATGCTTAGCATTGATCAGGGAGACAGATGTGGGAGGTGGTACCTCTGGTACCCTATAGTTCCATGTTCCAAGAGTGAGGGTGATCCTTTGGGTTTGGGATTCATAGATGCCATGTCGCTCATACATGAATGACTGACCAAGGAGTACATCACAAACATCTAGATTGACCACATCACACAAGACTTCATCTTGGAATGGTTTTATAGCATATGAAAGAAGACACTGATGGGTGACACAAAGGTCTCTCCTTGGGCTCAACCACCCAATACTATAGGGCTTTGGCTGAGGATTCATGGATAGATCTAGACTTTTCAAAACTTTAGCAGAGATTAAATTCTTTTGACTCCCACTATCAAGAATGAAATGTAGAGGCTTACCTTTTACCCATAATTTGGAGTGAAACAATCTTTCTTTGTCATCTGGTCTTTCCTCACAGGTCTGTGATGAAGTGATGATGGTGTCAGGCTCAGCATCTATAATTTATTCTTCATCCTCTTCGACTGTGGGTTGTGTATGAGGCAGAGTAGTGGACGTCGAGCATTGTGACTCAGAGAGCAGTGACTTGATGGCTCGACATTCTTCTTTGGAGTGAGTTCCAGTTTTGTGGTAATCACACCATTTTCCAGCCTTCCCCTTCTGGGATTTCTTATCCTGAAACTCCTTCTGCTTCCAATTTTGGCCTTGTGTTTGACCTTCCTTGTTACTTTTCCATTTTGAAGGTTGACTCTTTGTATTCTTCCTGCCATGCTTTTCTTCAATCTTCACTGCAAATTTATATGCCTCACTGAGGGTTTCCAAATTGAAGAGTTCCATTTCCCCCGTATGTACCATTGTAGTCCACCATGATATTTGAGATTTTTATGTTTCTCACTTTCTTGAATGCCCAGTCTTGCAGACAAAGAATGAAAAGTGTCTGTGTAATCTTGAACAGATTGGTCCTTGCCTTGGTGAAGTTGTTGCCACTGTATGTATAGATCATCATACGCTCCAATGGGATAGTATTCTTCTTTTACTACTTCCATAAAATCATCCTAGGTAGGTTCCACACCAAGGCCAATGATATCCATACTAAACCTCTTTTTGTACACTTCCCACCAATTTTTCATGGGCAATGATGATTTCAAAAGAGCAAAAGTGATCTTTTCTCCATCGGTGAACTTGTTTATAGAGAAGTAGGAAGACAGTTGATCCAGCCAATTTTCCACTGCATCAGCATTGATTTTGCCTTCAAATGTGGGAATATCAAAATTTACCTAAACCTTGAAGGGTGTTGGGGCACTGAAAGGAAGTTCCCTCGATGAGGAGCTAGGATGTGTCACCACGGAGCCAAAATTTCCCATCAAAAGTGTTTGAAGAATTTGAGCAAATTGTTGGAGCATCTGTGCTTGTTTCCACTGGAGGGCTTCCTTCACCATTTCCTTGAAAGGATCAAATGTCTCGGTGTCATCCACCATTTGAAGTCATTTGGGGCACACAGGTAGAGCATTTGGAAGCTCCGTCGCTTCCCACCCAAGTTTTCTGTATCCTGACCTCGTCCTCAGGATCATACACTCTCAACACAAATCACTGTGATACCACTGATCCAAAACTCAGACATTCTTGTTGATGAATATTTCAATAGCTTAGAAATAACACAATAATAATGAATTCTTTGAGAAGAGACGTCGTATTACTTAAAAATTGCAATACAAATATAGGCTTATCCCTGGGAAGAGATGTTTGCCTTCCCTTTCGGGTTACAATGCATTTTATACATATTTCGAAAACATCAGGGGATTGAGTGGCTCGAGGAATTAATGAGTGATGATTTAAGATTGAATGGCTCAAGAGAAATAACTATCACCGACAATTTGACGTCCAAGAATTAAAATAATACAGTGCTCGAGGACATAATGGCTCGAGGAAATACTTAAGGACATAATGGCTCGAGGAAATAACTGTCACGAATAATGTGACTTCCAAGAAAAAAATAATAAAAAATTTGAGGAATTAACTATCAGCCGAATGGTTACCCAAATTGTTGCCTGGATCTTTTCCGTCACCTGAGTGGTCACCCAAATTGTTGCTCGGATCATATTGGCCCAATAGAGACCACAGATCATGCCTTCATATTCTATTGCATTAGAAGAGCAACTAAAATAGAACCTATAGAAAGATAAATGCTTATTACCTAAAGGGGAAACCAACATTGCCCCTGTACATACTCTATTTATGCTTCTTGAACCATCAAAAAATAACTTCTACATGCCATTGAGTTCTTCTTTAGGTCTAATGAGGGAAGGTGTGGGTTGATTTTCTTCATGTAGCAGATAGATAGCCATGTCTTTTTATTCAACACCCTATAAAGGGTTTAGAAATTGGTTATAACCCCATAACTCATCTAAGAACAAGTCTAAAATCTCCTCAAGATGAGTATTCAACTCTTAACCAGTTGCAAATTTGTCTTCATCAAGAATAGTGCAATTGAGGTTTGTGTTATCTGGTTGATGAGGCTCAATGTTAAATTATGCCATGGGCTCAACCTTGATTAATACCTTCATTCCATACCTCATTCTGAATGCCATGTATGACCAATCTGTTGAGAGGTAGCCTCCTATCTTTGCTATGAATTCTCTAGAAAGGCATAATGCAAAGCGAGGAGTTACATCAAAGATCAACACATCTTGAAAACACTGAGACATTAAGACAAGCATGTAGGGTCATATTCAAATCCTTGATGATACTAGAAGGCTTTGTGGAAGAACCATCAAGATGTATAACTCCCTTAGTATGTAGCTCATATTTGAGGTTTAGCTGATCAGCTATGGACTTTGGAATTACCGAAGTGCTAGCTCTACTATCTACCAAACAATTATGCACCAAGGAGTCACCAATGATTAATGAAATGTATAAGGAAGGAGGTTTGACCACATTACTTGACCTTTCTCCCATAGGACCCTTGGCTACATTGGTGAGGACCTCAACTTATTTGCTTGGTTATTTACCTTTAGTTATTATAACACCTATCTTGGACAAACCTTCTTGAAGGATATCCACTTGACCAAGCATGAAAATCATGTCCCACATTGGTATGCTCATGTTGGATTTCTTCATTTTTTCAATAATGTTGATTGGTGTACTACTAACCTTTACTTGTGTTTTGGGAGCCAGTGTTATTGTTTATTGAATCTGTGAGCTTTATGGAGGTGTCAAGACCTTTGGAGTGACAACAGGATCATTAGGCTTAGATAATGAATGAGTGGTGGTAGGAGGTTCCTTGAATGCTCCCTGGTTGTCATCCATATTCTTTATTTTGAATCTTGTATTTGTTACCACTAGGACATGAGCTTGACTAGAGCTGGCCTATTGATTGGATGCATAACACTCTTCCTACTTACTGATGATCATTATAGCATCTATTTGGTTTGGTATTTGATCCGATCCTCATTCTTGTGGAGACTACTCTGGCTTTTTCATCATCGGAGTCTCCATGCTTTGAGCCATTAAGGCTTGATTATATCCATAAACAACAGCCTAATACCATTAGTCATTAAATGTCTAGCTAAAACCATTAGTTAAGACAATGGATTGCCCAAAAGATTGATCCCAAGGCATGGTTCCTTCTGCCTCTTGATCCATATTGTTTTGAATAAGACCCAAGGTGTTGGAAGAGCCTGCAACATTTGGATTGTAATTATTCTACTTAATATAGCTAGGTTATCCTTGCCCTTGCTCTTTATTTTGATATTAGAAGTTTTCCTTGAAGGGTGGTCTATTACCTTGATAAGATTATTGTCGAGACTGATATGGAGCTTGGTATGTGTGGATAATTTTGACCCCATAGGTCAAATTGCCACCCTTATCATTTACAGCTTTTCAAGTCATCTCCAATTTATTTTTTCTCATAATAATTATAAGAGGATAGTCAAAATACTTTGGGTTTTCACAAAGCACAAGAAATACTTTAGGCTTTCACAGAAGGAAGACTTCAGGTTTTATCTATGTATCAGAATTGTTTTAGACTTTTTGTCCGAAACAACTTTTTTGAGGACCATCTCATAGTTTCTTGAAGGACACTTTCATTTTACTGAAGGGTATTCATCAAAAGAACAGGCAAAATTTACAATAAATCCAAAAGGTTTCTTCCCTTTAGAAAAGTACCATTTACAAAAGCCCAAAGGGCATTTTCATAAATTTTGAATAACACTTTCATTTTCTAGAAGGGTATTCATCAAAAGGATAGGTAGACTTTACAACAAATCTGAAGGGTTTCTTCCCTTCAGAAAAGGACCATTTACAAAAGCATTGTTGGGTGAATATTTTATCAGTAGCTAACTGACGAGCAAAATAGGTCTCTTCAACCACAACATAGGGAGATTGGTCGGTTAAATGTGTATGTTTACCACATCAGAGGTGGACAAATCTCTCCTCTCATCAAGGGGAGGTTCCCTTTAAATATGAGGAGCTATATACTATATATATAAGCAAAAAATAACACTCAGGGGTAGGACTACACCATCCATCTCTCTTTTTTCAGAGATGATGTTCACAAACAAAGTAGAAATCTTGGTGATAATATTGAAGGCACTTCTCTTCTTTCATAAGTGGTCTTGCAGCAGGGCACAAGAGTTCTTTCTAGTGGGTAACCAACAGATAACAAGGGTGCAGAAACCAACAGAATGATTGACATTGTCATTGTTAAACACACTTGGTCGAAAGACTAGCTCAATAGTGTACCTATCTCCCTTAAAATTAAGGTGAATAACTAATAGAGTTGCTAAAATAGCTAGTGCATCAGCTCGGTCATTGAATTCCCTGGGTATGGTAGAGATGTTGAAAGCATCAAAGCTTTCAATTTGATCCTAGACTAGATTGCAGTAGTGGCGCAATCTCTCATTTTTAGTTTGATACAGGTTCCTTATCTGACAAACCACCAGTTCAGCATCTCCTTTGGCATGAAGGAGTTTGATGCCTTTGTCTCAAGTAGCCTTCAATCTAAGCAATAGAGATTCATACTCAGTTGTGTTTTTGGTGTTACTGAACTGAAACTTATATGAAGAAGGAAAAATATATCCTGGCTCCTGAACTAGTAGAGGAGCAGTTGCCATCAAATTCCAGAATCCATACCTCATTAGACACTAATTTTTCCTTAGATTCTTCTTCATTTGGAGGGGGAGATTCTTCTAAACTTGCACTGCACTCCACCAATCCTTCTGTTGATCCATCTGAACCAATTTTTAGGTTGAAACATTCAAGAATTTCACTAGACACCTCATGGACTTCCTCTGTAGATAAAAAGTAATTACCCATGCCTGAAGACTCAAACAAAATTTGAGCTTTAGGTGCTGATGTTTGAGTGACCACATATTTTGCTTCCTTCTCAAGGAGAAATCTCTACATAACACCTTTGACTGGGATCCTCACCTCAGATAGGTCCATGCTTAATTCGCCACCAATATCCTTGCAAAATTTTTGCCCAAGGATACCCCATTCAGCTAGTTCCTAAGCCCTTGTTACCTGTTGGTTATCCACCAGAAAGAACTCATGTGCCCTACTGCAAGACCACTTATAAAAGAAGATAAGTACCTTCAGAATTATCACCAGGATTTCTCCTTTATCTGTGAACATCATCTCTAAAAAAAGAGAGATGGATGGTGTAGTCCTACCCCTGAGTGTTATTTTATGCTTATATATATAGTATATAGCTCCTCATATTTATAGGGAACCTCCCCTTGATGAGAGGAGAGATTTGTCCACCTCTGATGTGATAAACCTGCACATTTGGCCAACCAATCTCCCTATGTTGTGGTTGAAGAGACCTATTTTTCTCATTAGTTAGCTAGTGACAAAATATTCACCCAAAAGTTTTGGGCGACTGTTGGGTGAATATTTTCTCACCATCTAACTGATGAGCAAAATAGGTCTCTTCAACCACATCATAGGGAGATTGGTCAACCAAATGTGCAGGTTTACCACATCAAAGGTGGACAAATCTCTCCTCTCATCAAGGGGAGGTTCATTATAAATATGAGGAGTTATATACTATATATATAAGTAGAAAATAACACTCAGGGGTAAAACTACAACATCTATCTCTCTTTTTTTAGAGATGATGTTCACAGACAAAGGAGAAATCATGGTGATAATACTGAAGACACTTCTCTTCTTTCAAAAGTGGTCTTGTAGTAGGGTGCAAGAGTTCTTTCTGGTGGGTAACCAACAGGTAACAAGGGCGCATGAACCAGCAGAATGGGGTGTAGTACAAAGTCTCTACCTCAACTGCCCAAAGAGTGAAATACGAAAGATAATGGGGGCACAAAGTCATCCCAAGATTCTTTACACAGAAAGAAATTAAAAACACACTGAAGACAACTGTGACAGCACAAATTCTTTCCATAATTGGCTTCAGGACACCTTCTTGATTACTTCCACTAGTTCTACTTGTTAAATTAAATAAACAAGAATGCTCCTAGGAAACAGACATAAGAAATTTTTTCCAAAATAACACAATATATAATAGCACAAAGTTTGAAAGTAACCTGCTTTCTCATTCAGATAAAGAAATGTGATCAACAATCTAAGCTCAAAGTCTCAATAATCACCTTTCAATTTGGGCAGAGTTTTGCTTCTATAATCGAGAGATCTCCTTTGCATAAAACAAGAGATTACAATATATAGCAGTTAAGAAATGCTTGGCACTTTGTTCCATGGAACAACCCATGCTGCAATCAATGTCTTGAATGCATTTTTAGTTCTGTCAAGGGACCATGCTTAGAATAGTGCATCAGTCTTAATTGTGGCATGCCAATTCATCTAATATGTCTCCTCTAAAGTATAGGCCACCTAGTCTTTTCCTTCTTATTTGCACAGCTGTCCAATTTTCCTTTACTTCATGAAATAAAAATAGGCCACGTCTTTGATTTAGTGTGCTCAGATGACTACTTGGTGGACTGTTTCACCTACCGAAAGTAACTCCCTTGTAGATATTTCAATATATTCTATAGCCTTCTCTTCTTTCTTGTTGCAATTAGAGCTCTCGGGCTATCTTCTTCAGCTGGTCGCTTGGTTCATCCTTCAAGTTTTATGCTATATTTAAAAATTAATAGATATTCCATTACCTTAAATTTGATGTTTGCAAGGATGTCAATGCTTGCTGGTCGTTTGAACCATATTGAACCATGAACCTTTAAACCTTTGAAATTTCATTAGTTCAATAGTTCAATGGTTCAGGTGGTCTTTATCAGTTCCTTGGTTCAATTGCTTCCTTGCTCTTTGGTTGAACCATCCCTTTGAACTAGTATCTAGAATCTTTCACTTCCCTCCTTTGCTTGGGGCTTTCTTTGAACCTTTGAACCATTTTGGTTCAAGGTTCAATGTCTTTCTCAGAATCCTTTATTTTGGCTAAGTCTTTTGAAGACTTGAAATTCCTTCACTTTTTGTCTTTGGAACACCTCGAAGGGAAGATGTCCCTTCGAGGCTTTGAGAAAGGTCCATTTTTTGGGTGCCGAGAGCCCCTCGCAAGGGTACCTGCCCTTCAGGATTCTTCAGGCGGCCTTTTCCTTCAATTCCTTTAGAAAAAAATGTCTGAAGGAATTCCTTTGGATATTTTGTCTGAAGGAAATCTTCCCTTGCCTTAGCCACTTTTTCGCCAGGCTTTTGATCATTCCTTCATGCAAAATGTCTGAAGAAATTCCTTTAGACAATTTGTCCGAAGGATTTGCCTTTGTGAAATTCTTCCACAAAAAAATTTTTTTGAAGAAATTTTTTTGGTTCCTTTACTTGGTAATTTCTTCGAACAAAAAGTCCGAAGGAAACCTTATCATTTCGGTCTTCTCTTTGATCTTTGAGCAAATGTTCCCTACCCTCCACAAAGGCACCTGCCTTTTATTCACTGCCCTCTGCAAGGGCACTAGCCCTTTCGGCTTTGGGGCACTCCTTTGAACCATTCATTTGAACTTACTAATTGAACCAACTTTGGTTCAACTTGCCAACGGTTCAATAGTGTGTTCCGCTCATTCAATTGACCACTTGAACCAATCTCTTTGAACCAACCGCATTGAACCTTTAAACCTTTGAACCATTTTGGTTCAAGGTTCAACGGTTCAATGGTTCAATCTTCTTTCTTCTTCGCTAAGTCTTTTGAAGCCGCTAAACTTATCAAAGTGATTGAACTTTGAACTTTTGACGAAGTGCTTAACTCTTCAAGCTTGTCGACGTCGTTGAACCTGTTGAACTTGCTAGTCTCTTAACTGAAAAAGCTTGAATAATGAAGAATTTGAATGCTCAAAATAATTTTTTGAGAAGGGAAGAGATAATTTTGGTCCTACAGAACCAAAATAGTTCCTATGTTGTCCCAAAAATGAGTGATAGATTTTAGGAACAACAGTTAGCACCAGTTAGGGAACTTCCTTTAGTTGAAAACTTAGAACAGCTGAGAGGAGTAGAAACCAGAATATCCAATGCCTTTAAGTATGCCATTGGGCTACGGAGTCATGCTACCTAAAAATAAAGATGCCAAAAAATGAAAATGAACAACACAAAATAGAACTAAAGACTATACAAATATACATATGTACAGATGATCTTATCTGATACTTCAAGAATTGAAGTGCTTCAGATGCTGCCCATTGTGAGGTAGAGAAAAGGGCATGCCATCTTAATACTTCAACAAGAAAATATTTTCACCATTGAGTTGATGGATAGTAAATGGGCCTCTCCAAAGGGAATCAAATTTCCCATGCATTCCCTTTGGTTCTTTTCTCTTGTCCCACAACAGGACTTGATCTTCAATCTGAAAATCACAATTTTTTGCTTTCTCGTCAAAGAGCTTCTTCACCAAACTTTGATGCATAGTAATTCAATTCACCACCATAGTTCGCTACTCATCCAACTCAGTCAAGCACATGATCCTCTTATCGATGGAGCTTTTATATGTCTGATCTTCGACTGCCTTAGCCAATTTTAATGCTGGTAATTCCAAGGTGATTGGTATTTCAGCATTGAGACCATAAAGAAGTTTGAAAGGTGACATACCAATTGCTCTCTTGGGTGTAATTTTTTCTACCCATAAAGCATCAACCAATGCTTTATTTTATGTTCGTTGGTTGTCATCTACCAACTTCTTGATGATAATCACTAGATTCTTGTTGCTTGATTCAGCTTGGCCATTCTCTTGTGGAAAATAATCAGAAGAGTGGGAGAGGGTAATCCCATAGTAAAAATATAACTGAGTAATCTCTTGGGAAGAAAAATAAGCTGCATTATTCGTGACAATCTTGGTTGGGACCCCAGACTTGGAAATGATGTTCTCTTTGGGGGAATCACACACTACTTCTGAAGTAGCATGCTTGGTTGGAATAGCTTCCACCCACTTGGTGAATTAATTTGTGGCTGTGAGGACATAATCATGTCCAGCAGTTGAAGATGGGTTTATAGCAGCAATGAAATCAATTCCCCATTACTAAAATGGCTCTTCTATCACTACTAGCTTAAGAGGCAGAGCAGCTAATTTGGGTCTTCTAACGAATTGTTGGCATAGTTCACATCTTCATACCCATTTGTTTGCATCTTGAAATAGAGTAGGCCAGTAATGCCTGGCTCATAGAATCTTATGGGTGGTTACAGGAGTAGAAAAATGTCCTCCATAGGCCAAATTATGGAAGGACTTCAAAAGTTGGTTCTACTGCTCTTTATCCACGCAGCGAAGGAACACTCCATTAAGGTTCCTCTTATACAGGGCATTGTCCCACAGGATGAAATTGGCAACTTTTAACTTGATAGTTAACTTTTCTTTATGAGACATGTAAGTAGGACACTCACCATAAGTAAGGAAATGAGCAATACTTGAATACCACTCATTTGTGGTGGAGACAAAGAGGACTGTTGGTGAGTCTTCAATTTTTTCTTCTCCATGCTCTGTTTCTTCTGGTCTGTTGTCAGCAATCAATTGGCATAGGCCCCTTGCCTGCACCAGCGTCATTAGTTTGATGACTAGATCAAACTCCTAGATTTTAGCAATCTAATTACCTCTTTTCATTCCAAACTCTTATTGAGTTAATATGGATTTGACTGTGGTGTCAAGAACCAGGGCAGTAGTGTGTGAATTCAGGATGTAAAAGTGGAAATGCTTCACTGCCTTTACCACTACATAAGCATGCTTCTCCATGTTTGAGTATTTTAGCTCATGAGCTTTGAGAGGATAGCTCATGAAATAAATGAGAGATTCCACACCTTCTTTGTTCTATTTAACCAGAATTGCTGAAAGTGTGTGTTTAAAAGCATAACTATACACTGTGAAATCCTTGGTATAATTTGGATAAACCAGAATTGTGGCATGGGTAATAGCTATCTTAATATCTCAAAATACCAATTTTCCTTCTTCAGTCCAGCTAAAAGTAGCCTTTCCCTTCATCATGTTCACAATGTGGCGAGTCTTCTCAGTGAACTCGGGGATGAACCTTTGTAAAAAATTCACCTTTCTAAAGAAAGAGTGAACTGCAGTCTTACTTGTAGATAGAGTAAGTTCCTGGATGGACTTGATTATTTTTGAGTCAATTTTTATGCCTTCTTTGGATATAATGTGTCTGAGAAGTTTCTCTTTCGTTACCCTTGTTGTCCCCCAAAAATATCACTCATTTTTGGGACAACATATGAACTATTTTGGTTCAACAGACCAAAATCCTCTCTCCCTTTTTCAAGAATTGTTCTAAGCATTAAAATTCTTCATTTTTCAAAGCTTTTCCATAAATCTACGAACTCTGCAAGTAGGAATCTACGGACTCTGCAGGAAGAAAATCTATGGACTCTGTAGGCCAAGTTCTACGGGCTTCGTAGGTTGATTTCTACGGACTCTACAAGAAAGAAGCAAGCTCTCAACACTTAGGCGATTTCAAGGTTGGTTCAATGACAAGGTTCAACCAAAATGTCCATTCGCAAGCTTCTAAGCAAAGATTGAACCATTGAACCGTTGAAACTTGAACTTTTTGGTTCAAGGGTTCAATGGGTTTAAGGTTCAATGTCATCAGCAAGATTTAAGCACTTCAACAAAGGTTTAACAAGTTCAACCACTTCTAGGTTCAACGGCTTCAAAACACTTATCAAAGAGAAGAAGGCTTGAACCATTGAACCGTTGAACCATTGAACCACTTTGGTTCAAAGGTTCAACGGGTTCAATGGTTCAACAGGCTCAACGACCAAATGGTTCAACGTATTTGGTTGAAAAAGATCAAAAGGACTTAGCCAAATAAAAAGAATGAACCGATTGAACCATTGAACCTTGAACCAAAAGGTTCAATGAGTTCATAGGTTCAAAGGTTCAACTAGTGCAATGAAGATCAAAGAGCTTAGAAAGAACAAGGAAGTGATGGGCAGAGGAAGAACCAATGAACTGATTGAACCGAAAGAGTTCAAAGTTTAATGGTTCACAGGTTCAAGCAGTTCAAAGGCAGCTTCAAGCAAAGAGAGAAGCAACATGGATGATTCCAAAGGCAAGTTCAAATGAAAGCGATGGTTCAACCAAGGAGTAGGAAAGCAATTGAACCAATAAAGCGATTGAAGCAAGAAAGTGATTGAACCAAGGAGCTGAGAAGGCCACCCGAACCGTTGAAATAGTCAACCAATGACGTCCCCATGGACGTCAAATTTAAGGTAATGAAATATCTGCTAAGTTTCAAATGTGTCACGAAAACTAAAAACAAACTCAACGACCAACTGAAGAAGGAGATGAAAGAGCTGGCAAAGCTAAGAATATAGCCTCGAGGGCTCAGATTCCAGGAAAAGACAAAACTAAAAAGGGGAAAAGATAGCCTGAGAGCTTAAATTCTAGGAAGAGACAAAGTTGGAAAAGACAAAAGTGGAAAAAGAGAAAAGCTTGAAATATCTGCGCAGAAGTAATTTTAGTAGGTGGAACAGTCCACTAAGCATATATTTTAGCTTGCAAACATTGAAGGCACGACCTGTTGGTCTCCCTTGGAGTAAATACAAAATGGACAACTGCGCAGACATCAGAGGGGACAGACCAGATGATCCAGACTCGGGAGAAGACATATGGGATGAAATGACATGCCATAGTTAAGATAGCTGCCCTATTTTCAATGCAGTCCTTTGACAAATCTAAAAATGCATTCAAGGCATTGAATGCACAACATGGGCCATTCCATGAAACAAAGCACCAAGTCTTTCTTGGTTGTTATATATTGTAATTTCTTTTATTATTTTGAAGAGATCTTCCCGTTACCAGAAGCAAAAATTTGCCCAAATTGAAAGGCGAATACTAAGACTTTGAGCTCAAATTATTGTTCATATTATTTTATTTGAATGAGAAAGCAAGTGACTTGCAGACTTTGTGCTGTTATAGCTTGTATCATTTTAGGAGATTGTTCTTATGTCTGTCTTCTGAATGTGTTCTTGTTTATTTAATCTAACAAGCAGAACTAGTGGAAGTAAGCAGGAAGGTGTCCTAAAGCCAACTATGGAGAGACTTTATGCCCCCATAATTGCCTTTACATTGTTTTCTTTTTGTTTTTGTGTAAAGGACCTTGGGACGACTTTGTGCCTTCATTGTCCTTTGTATTTCACTCTTGGATAGTCGAGGTGGAGACTTTGTGCTACATCTCAGGCTACTGGTTACCATGCCCTTGGTTACCATTTACTTTTACTACTTGAAAGAACTCCTGCTATTTCTTGTAAGAACATTTTTGAAAGAAGAAAAGTGCCTTTAGTGTTTTCACCAAGATTTTCTCTTCTGTTTGTTAACATCATCTCTAAAAAAAGAGAGATGGATGGTGTATCCTACCCCTAAGTGTTATTTTATGCTTATATATATAGCATATAGCTCCTGTTTATAGGGAACCTCCCCTTGATGAGAGAAGAGATTTTTCCACCTCTGATGTAGTAAACCTGCACACTGGACCAACCAATCTCCTTTGATGTGGATGATAAGACCTATTTTGCTCAATCAGACTGTTGACTGACAAAATATTCACCCAACAGTTGTTGGCGACTCCACTGGGGATAAACGTGTAGTCTGAAGCCTCAAGTTTCAGATTGAAGCAGTCCCTACCCTTATCCATTATAGGCTCTAGTGACTCCATTCTGTGTCTTACCCATTATCATTATAGCCTTACCATTTTCCTCCATTTCCATTATTTTATCTAGTTTGCAAAACCAGAGCTATTGGGAAAGAGTGTGCAGTTTGAAGCCTCACGCCTCAAGCTGAAGTAGGGCCAGTTCTTTTCTATTTTTGTTTTATAATCTGGCCACTCCACCCAGATTTGTTATCCCTATTTTTCATAATTAAATCATGTCAGTTTGAGGCCCCTAGGGTAATTCTTTTGGCATACTCAACTTGACTCCACCTCTACATAAGCTTCCATGCAGCTCAAGAAAGAACTTCTCCAAATTCTTTGGATATGGTAGAATTCACCCTGATGAACACATTGCAGCCTTCAGCATAGCTTGTGGTGTGATAGGCATAGAATTTAAGGATGTGGTAGTTAGGCTTTTCATGAAAACACTACAAAGTGTTGCTCCAAACTGGTTCTACCATCTGCAAGATGGATCAGTGACTGATTGGGACACACTTAAAGCCAAGTTCAAATCAAGGTTCAAGCCTATAAAAGATGCATATGCCTTGCTAGCCTAGCTCACACAGATGAAGAAGGAGCCCCATGAGCCTATGAGGGATTTCATTGCCAAGTTTGACAAGTTGAGAAACAAGATTCTTTCAATTGCTTAGCCAACACCTGAAAACCTTAAATGCTTCTTCATCAACTCACAACTACCTAAAGTGAGTTTTCTACTGAAGCGTGCTGGCCACATAGACCTTGTTGATACTCAGGACTTGGCTACTGAGGTTGAAGATGACCTTATCTTGGTAGGAAATATAAGGAGAGATTCTAACAGAGGTAAACCCTCTTCATCTTTTGAATACTCACCCACAACCACCATTGATAAAATGGTAAAAAAGTTGGCAAATGAATTACTTGCCTTGAAAAGACAAATGGCACAAAGTATGTCTTCTACTCCTTCATATAGAGATGTACTAATGAGGACTTTCTCCAATCAGCCATATCAAGGCAACGCTGCTAGAAGTCAAGGGCAACCAAATCATCTTCCTCTCCCACAGAGGAACCTTGCCTTTGAAGCACCTCCAACCAACTCAACAGTTTGATATCTAGAAACAGAACATGCTTTCTCTTTCCAACTTGAGTTTGAGCAAGAAAATGATGTTGATCTCTTCACGAAAGATCAAGAAGAATCAGTTGGTGACTCCCACATTGGTTTATTGAATTACCAGGATGAACCCAGAAGTGAAGATGAAGCAGTTGAAGGATCATACGCAGTATTCACCCGATCTAAGAATCAGTCAGCCCAGCAGGCTGCCAAAGAAAAGACAGAGGAGTGACCCTAACCAAAAATTTCAATTGCTAAGCAGAGAACCCCTCTTCCTTTTCAGTTAAAGGACCCAGTGATTGCCAAAAAGGTAAGTACATCAAACATTTCTGCACCTTCTACTTCAAATTCAAGGACCAGTCCTCTCCCTCCCAAAAACCAAAAGGATGAACTCCTATCCCCTCTTCAAAGTCCGTTTTAGTCATCTGACATAATTAATCATGTCAAAAAATCCAAAATTCAAATGACTGAATTTGAATTTCTGCAAGCTAATCCTGCGCTGTTAAACACTGGTGGAGAACTAAGTGTGGACCTGTCTGAGGCAAAAATTGTGGTCACCCAAATGTCAGCCCCTGCAACTCAAATTATACTTGAGCCTTCAGGTAGGGGTAATTACTTCTTGACCACAGAGGATGCTCATGTCTCAACTGATGAAAGTCCCGTAGCTGGCAATCCAGGATTTGATCCAAACAAGGCATCAAAAGAATTGGTAGGGTGCAGTACAAATAAAAAAGTATCTTCCACTTCCAATAAAGAGAAATCTGATAGAAGATCAGTTTTTGATGATGTTTGGATCCTGGAATCTGATGGCAGTAATTCTTCTACCAATGCTAGAGCTGGGACTGTGTTGATATCTCCTCAAGGAGGTATTTTTCTTTCATGCAAATTGCAGTTCAGAAACACCAACAACACAACTGAATGTGAATCTTTGTTGCTCAGATTGAAGGTTGCTCAAGCCTAGCATGTCAAACTCCTTCACGCCAAAGGAGATCATGAACTGATGGTTTGTCAAGTGCCTGAGGGAGACAATCAAAGAATGTGTTGGACTGAACCAACAGAATAACAAGCTATGGTGGTGGACCATACTATTGTACTCCAAAGTCAGCAAAAAGAACTCTTCACCAAGAGAGCAAGGAGTTACAGTTTTTAGATTAAAGACCACCCCTTGCCATGGGGCAAGAAGAAGAAAGAACCGAGAGGAGTGCATAGAAAATGTGATTCTTGATGGAGAGTTCCATTCATCTGTCACCAATTTTGGGGACAAAATGGTTTCTTGCTGGTTTATCAAGAGAAAATGCCATTTTCATTATTTCATAATGGGTAGCATCTGAAGCAATTTAATTTTTGAAGAATCAGATGAGTTCACCTGTACATATGTACATTTGTATAGTCTTTAGTTCTATTTTGTGCTTGTCATTTTTATTTTTTGGAGCCTTTCCTTTTGGGTGGCATGACTCCGTAGCTCAATAGCATACTTCAAGGCACTGGAGATTCTAGTTTCTACTCCCCTCAGCTATTCCAAGTTTTCAACTAAAAGAAGTTCCCCAACTGGAGCCAGCTGTTGTCCTCCAAAAATATCACTCATTTTTGGGACAACATATGAAGTATTTTGGTTCAACATACCAAAATCCTCTCTCCCCTTTTCAAGAATTGTTCTAAGCATTCAAGTTATTAATTTTTCAAAGCTTTTTCATAAATATACAGACTCTGTAGGTAGGAATCTACGAACTCTGTAGGAAGAAAATCTATGGACTCTGCAGGCCAAGTTCTACGGGCTTCACAGGTTGATTTCTACAGACTCTGCAGGAAAGATGCAAGCTCTCAACACTTAGGCAATTTCAAAGTTGGTTCAATGACAAGGTTCAACCAAAATGTCCATCAGTAAGCTTCTAAGCAAAGATTGAACCATTGAACCATTGAACCGTTGAACCTTGAACCTTTTGGTTCAAGGGTTCAATGGGTTCAAAGTTCAATGTTGTCAGCAAGAGTTAAGCACTTCAGAAAAGGTTCAACAAGTTCAACTGATTCTAGGTTCAACAGCTTCAAAACACTTATCAAAGAGAAGAAGGCTTGAACCATTAAACCATTGAACCATTGAACCACTTTGGTTGAAAGGTTCAACGAATTCAATGGTTCAACAGGTTCAACGACCAAATGGTTCAACGCATTTGGTTCAAAAAGATCAAAAGGACTTAGCCAAATAAAAAGAATGAAATGATTGAACCATTGAACCTTGAACCAAAAGGTTCAATGAGTTTATAGGTTCAAAGGTTCAACCAGTGCGATGAAGATCAAAGAGCTTAGAAAGAACAAGGAAGTGACGGGCAAAACAAGAACTAATGATCCGATTGAACTTTGAACCAAAAGAGTTCAAAGTTCAATGGTTCACAGGTTCAAGCAATTCAAAGGTGGCCTCAAGCAAAGAGAGAAGCAACATGGATGATTCCAAAGGCAAGTTCAAATGAAAGTGATGGTTCAACCAAGGAGCAGGAAAGTGATTGAACCAAGGAGTCCAGAAGGCCGCCCGAGCTGTTGAAAAAGTCAACCAATGACGTCCCCGTGGACATAAAATTTAAGGTAATAAAATATCTGCTAAGTTTCAAATGTGGCATGGAACCTAAAATCAAACTCAACGACCAGCTGAAGAAGGACCCGAAAGAGCTGGAAAAGCTAAGAATATAGCCCCGAGGGCTCAGATTCTAGGAAAAGACAAAACCAAAAAGGGGAAAAGATAGATCGAGAGCTTAAATTATAAGAAGAGACAAAGCTAGAAAAGACAAAAGCAGAAAGAGGGAAAAACTTGAAATATCTATGTAGAAGTAATTTTAGTAGGTGGAACATTCCACTAAGCAGATATTTCAGCTTGCAAACATTAAAGGTGCAGCCTGTTGGTCTCCTTTGGAGTAAAGACAAAATAGATAGTTGCACAGACATCAGAGGGGATAGACCAGATGATCCAAACTCAAGAGAAGACATATGGGATGAAATGACATGCCATAGTTAAGATAGCTACCCTATTTTCAATGCAATCCTTTGATAAACTTGAAAATGCATTCAAGGCATTGAATGCACAACATGGGCCATTCCATGAAAAAAAGTGCCAAGTCTTTCTTGGTTGCTATATATTGTAATCTCTTTTATTGTTTTGAAGAGATCTTTCCATTACCAGAAGTAAAACTCTGCCCAAATTGAAAGGCAAATATTGAGACTTTGAGCTCAGATTGTTGTTCATATTATTTTGTTTGAATGAGAAAGCAAGTGACTTGCAATCTTTGTGCTATTATAGCTTGTATCATATTAGGAGATTGTTCTTATGGCTGTCTTTTGAATGTATTCTTGTTTATTTAATCTAACAAGCAAAACTAGTGGAAGTAATCAGGAAGGTGTCCTGAAGCCAACTATGGAGAGACTTTGTGCCCCCACTATTGCCTTTAGAGTGTTTTCTTTCTGTTTCTGTGTAAAGGACCTTGAGATGACTTTGTGCCCTCATTGTCCTTCATATATCACTCTTGGACAGTCGAGGTGGAGACTTTGTGCTACATCTCAGGCTGCTAGTTACTGCGCCCTTGGTTACCAGTTACTTTTACTACCTGAAAGAACTCCAACTATTTCCTGCAAGAACACTTCTGAAAGAAGAGAAGTGCTTTCAGTGTTTTCACCAAGATTTTCTCCACTATTTGTTAACATCATCTCTGAAATAAGAGAGATAGATGGTGTATCCTACCCTTGAGTGTTATTTTCTGCTTATATATATAGCATATAGCTCCTACATATTTATAGGGAACCTCCCCTTGATGAGAGGAGAGTTTTTTCCACCTCTGATGTAGTAAACCTACACACTAGGCCAACCAATCTCCTTTGTTGTGGATGATAAGACCTATTTTTATCAATCAAACTGCTAACTGACAAAATATTCACCCAACAACCCCAAAAATAGACTTCTTGGTATTTAGAGAAATGCCATTCTAATGACAACGTTCCAACACTTGTTGCAAATGATGCACATGATTAGGATGATGCTTGGAAAAGACTATTAAATCATCCAAGTACACTACAATGAACTTACTTATTTCATCTTTGAAAGCAAGGTCTATTGCTCTTTGAAAAATGGCACTGACATTTATCAGGCCAAATGGCATTCTTCGATAGACAAAGGTGCCCCAAGGTGTGGTGAAGGTAGTCTTATGCTGGTCTGCTTCACCAACTTCAACTTGATTGTACCCTGAGAAGCTGTCCAGCATTGATAACATTTCTTAACCAGTCACTGTCTAAAGGACTTGATCCATGATGGGCAGAGGATAGTTATCTTTAAAGGATGACTGATTTAAATTTTTGAATTCCACACAGAGGCAAATTTTTCCATTCTTCTTCCTTATAGGTACTATGTTGGAAATCCATGTGGAATGATGGATTAGAAAAATTATTCTAGCATTTAGCATTTTCTATATTTGAGACAAAATAGTACCTGATATCTTCAGATTGTATTGTCTAGATTTTTGTTTGTGAGGTACCGAATTACTCTTGAGAGGAATCTCATAGCAAATTTTTTTAGGTCTGAGTGACTTCAGATCATCATAGGAGTACACCAAAACATCTATGTACTGGCGGAGCAGAGCAATGAACTTGAAATTCTCTTTCTGAGTGCAGCACTTCCTAATGTTCACCATCTTGAGATTTTCTTTGGTACCCAGATTTATTTGATCAAACCCCTGGGAGGAGCTTGAATCTATTTTCTATTATTTGATGAATCTATCATACTTGTCAAACATCTTTTCAAGAGAAACCAAGCCTTTTATAATTTTATTTCCTTTAAATTGTGAGAATTCTTCACCTACATTTGCACTTGATTCAGGGGCTGGTTCAAGCTTTTGAGGCTCACTGCCTTCGAAATAAAGCTATTTAAAGCTGTCTTTTTACTCCAAGAAGGTAATGATTTGGTTGTCATTGTTAAACACCTGCCAATGATTGGCATTGTCAGGCACACTTGGTTGAAAGACTAGTTTAATAGTGTACCTGTCTCCCTTAAAATTAGAGTGAGGAACTAATAGAGTTGCTGAAACAACTAGTGCATCAGCTCGGTCATTAAATTCCTTAGATATGACAGAGATGTTGAAAGCATCAAAGCTTTCAATTTGATCCCATACTAGATTATAGTAGTGGCGCAATCTCGCATTTTTGGTTTGATACAAGTTATTTACCTGATAAACCATCAGTTCAGCATCTCCTTCAGCATGAAGGAGTTTGATGCCTTTATCTCAAGCAACCTTCAATCTAAGCAATAGAGATTCATACTCAGCTGTGTTGTTGGTGTTGCTAAACTGTAACTTGTATGAAGAAGGAAAAATATCTCCTTGAAGAGATATCAACATAATCCCAGCTCCTGAACTGGAAGAGGAACAGTTGTGATCGAATTCTAGAATCCATACCTCATTAGACATTAATTTTTCTTTAGATTCTTCTACGTTTGGAGGGGGAGATTCTTCTACACTTGCATTACGCTCCACCAATCTTTCTGTTGATCCATCTGAACTAATTTTTAGGTTGCCACATTCAAGAATTTCACTAGACGCCTCATGGACTTCATTCGTAGATAAAAAATAATTACCCATGCCTGAAGACTCAAACAAAATTTGAGCTTTAGGTGCTAATGTTTGAGTGACCACGTCTTTTGCTTCCTTCTTAAGGAAAAATCTCTGCATAATGTCTTTGACTGGGATCCTCACCTCAGATAGGTCCATGCTTAATTCATCACCAACATCCTTACAAAAAATTCACCCAAGAAGGATGTCATATGATGCTGGGACGTCGACCACCAAGATAGTCATCTTAATTCTCTTGTCTAAGAATGCTGCAAATGCAAATTGGGCATCTTTGATTTGTCCCAGTAGTGGCACTTATTTGTTTTCCATGGAGAAACATATCCCAAATGTCTTGGTTAGTGTGAGACCAAGGGATTCTGCCACTTTGGCAGGCATGACATTGTCAGATGCACCAAAATCTATGATGTAATTGTTCAGTTGGTGTCTATTTATCAGCAGGGAGACATAAAATGGTTCAGTCCTCCCGGGAGTAGCAAGAGGAGTAATGACAAGGTTATTCCTGGTGGATGTATTCTTGGGGGGATCACAAGTTACCTTCAAAATTATTTGTCCTACAGGGACGGCTTGGTTCTTTACACATTGAACCAACTTATCTAATTGCTCGAGGTTGGATTGTAGGAATTCAAATTCAAACATCTAAATTTTAGTTTTCTTTATATGGTTAATTATGTCAAATATTTGAAATGGACTAAGAGTAGAGGATGGTAGTGCATCCTTTTGATTTTTGGGAGGGGGAGGACTGGTCTATGAATTTCAAGTAAAATGTGTAGGGATGTTTGATGTATTTACCTTTCTTGCAATCACTGGGTCTTTTGGCTGGAAAGGTAGAGTGGTTCCCTGCTTAGCGACTATAATTGTTAGTTGAGGTCACTCCTCTATTTTTTCTTTATCAGCTTGCTGCGCTAACTAGTTCTTGGATCGGGTGAATACAACATATGCTCCATCAACTATTTTACCTTCACTTTTGGGTTCATCCTGGTAATTCAAAAAACTAATGTTGGAGTCGCTAGATAATTCTTCTTCTCCTTCTATGAAGAGATTAGCGTCATCTTCTAGGTTCAACTCAAGCTGAAAGGAGAAATTTGATTCTACTTCAAGATATCTGACTGCTAAAATGGTTGGAGGTGCTTCAATGGCCAATTTCCCCTGAGGGAGAGGAAGACAATTTGGCTGCCCTAGATTCTTGGTAGCATGGCCTTGGTATGACTGATTGGGGAATGTCTTCCTTGATATATTTCTGTATGAATAAGTAGATGACATCCCTTGCACAATTTTATTTCTAAGAGCTAGCAATTTTTTTGCCAACTTTTACACCATTGGATCAGTGGTGACTGTAGGTGAGTATTCAAAAGATGAAGAGGATTTACCTTTGTTAGGATCTCTCTTTATCTTTCCTACCAAGATAAGGTCATCTTCTACCTTAATAGCCAAATCTTGGACAGCAACAAGGTCTATGTGGCCAGCCTGTCTTAGCAAAAAACTCACTTCAGACAGCTGTGAGTTGATGAAGAAGCATTTAATGTTCTCAGGTGTTGGCTGAGCAATTGTAGGAATTTGGTTCTTCAGCTTGTCAAACTTGGAAATGAAGTCCCTCATAGGTTCATGAGGTTCGTTCTTCATCTGTGTGAGTTGGGCTAGCAAGGCATGCACATCTTTCACAAGCTTGAACTTGGCTTCAAATTTAGCTTTAAGGGTGTTCCAGTCGGTCATAGTCTGGGCCTGTAGATGGTAGAACCAGTCTGCAGTAGCACCTTGCAATGTTTTCACAAATAGCCTAATTTTTACATCCTCATACTCCACACCTATCACACCACAGGCTATGCTAAAGGTAGCAATATGTTCATCAGGATGAACTCTCCCATCACCAAAGAATTTGGAGAAATTCTTCTTTGAACTGTGTGGAAGCTCATGTAGAGATGGGGTTAAATTGAGTGGGCCGAAAGAGTTACCCTAGGGGCCTTGAACCGCCATGATTTGACTATGAAAAAAGGGGATAACAAATCTAAGTGGAGTATGTATAGGCAAAACTCTGCTAATAGTAGAAAAAGAAGCTCTGCCTTGTGTTGGTGGCGTGGTATGGGTAGGAGGAACACTCCTGGATTGTTGAACTTGAAGTTGAGGAGGAAACAAATCAAAATTGCCCTGCCGTACCAACTCAAAAATAAGGTCAACAACACCTTGGGCTCTCTAGTTTTTGGTATAGTGTGGAGTTCCTAGATTGTAGAATAAAAATGGGAAAGAACTGGCCCTGCTTCAGCTTAAAGCTTGAGGCTTCAGACTACGCACTCTTCCCCAGCGGAGTCACAAAAAAATGTTGGGTGAATATTTTGTCACCAGCTAACTGATGAGAAAAATAGGTCTCTTCAACCACAACATAAGGAGATTGGTCAGCCAAATGTGCAGGTTTACCACATCAGAGGTGGACAAATCTCTCCTCTCATCAAGGAGAGGTTCCCTATAAATATGAGGAGCTATATACTATATATATAAGCAAAAAATAACACTCAGGGGTAGGACTAAACCATCCATCTCTCTTTTTTTAGAGATGATGTTCATAGACAAAGGAGAAATCCTTGTGATAATACTGAAGGCACTTCTCTTCTTTTAGAAGTGGTCTTGCAGCAAGGCGCATGAGTTCTTTCTGGTGGGTAACCAAGAGGTAACAAGGGTGCAGGAACCAACAGAATGGGGTGTAGCACAAAGTCTCTACCTTAACTGCCTAAAGAGTGAAATACAAAGGATAATGGGGGCATAAAGTCATCCAAAGATCTTTTACACAGAAAAAAACTAAAAACATATTGAAGACAACTGTGACATCACAAAGTCTTTTCACAATTGGCTTCACGACACCTTCCTGATTACTTCCACTAGTTCTGCTTGTTAAATTAAATAAACAAGAATGCTCCTAGAAAATGGACATAAGAATGATTTTCTAAAATAACATAAGCTATAACAACATAAAGTCTGAAAGTAACCTGCTTTCTCATTCAGATAAAAAAATATGATCAACAATCTGAGCTCAAAGTCTCAATAATCGCCTTTCAATTTGGGCAGAGTTTTGCTTCTATAATCGAGAGATCTCCTTTCCATTAAACAAGAGATTACAATATGTAGCAGCCAAGAAAGTCTCGGCACTTTGTTCTATGGAACGGCCCATGCTGTGGTCAATGTCTTGAATGCATTTTTAATTCTATCAAGGGACCATGCTTGGAACAGTACATCGGTCTTAACTGTGGTGTGCCAATTCATCTAATATGTGTTAGGGTGTGGAGCTAAAAGCTTCAATTGTTGCAGACATGGAGAGGTTGCTGAGTTCCAAAAGTGTCGGCGTCGGTAGTGTAACCGATGTCGGTCACAGACAGTGTAGAAGGTAGCCGACATCGGCAGGGAGTCAGCCGACATCGGTCAGAACCAGTCAGACAGGGATCGACGTCAGTCGCCTATGTGTTCCAAAACTGTTCATTGCACGAACAGTTAGTTAGTTGAACTGAGTGTTTGCATGTTAAGGGGATAATTATAGTCTCGAGCTGCTTGTCTAATTATTGTAATTAGAGGTCTATTTTTGTATGCATGGGATCCTATTTAAAGACCCATGAGGCATGTATTGTAATTATCAAGAAGGCAAGTAAAGCATTGAAGCAAGGTCAAGGAGATCTACAGGTGTAAGGTCAAGGAGATCAGCTGAAGCATTCAAGGAGGGGATAACAAATTAGGTTGTTGAGTTGGTTTTGGTTGAGCAAGAGAGAGAGGGAAGAAGCTCTTGAGGTGTGGCAAGCCTTTGAGGTGGAGGAAGAAGTGGCATCTTCTTTATTGTATTTTCTTCTAGTAGTATTTAATACAAGAGTGTGTATTGTCTCTCAAATTCTTTGCTGTCTCAAGTTTCTAGTTAATCATTTTGGTATAATTTCGTGTTTAATTGATTATAAGAAAGTAATCAATTGTGCTTCTGTTGGATAAGGGGTTCCTAACAGTTGGTATCAGAGCTACGGTTTGCAGGGAGCAGATTATTATTTTTGATTACAGGTCATTCACAGGGTTTTCTGATTGAGTGGGAGTTCAGCAATGGCAGAAGAAAGTAAGCTACGAATGGAGAAGTTTAACAGCAAGAATTATCAACATTGGAGGATGCAGATAGAATATTATCTGTATCAGAAGGATTTGTACTTACCATTGGGTGGGGTTGCATGCAAGCTCACAGATATGAAGGATGAAGAATGGAATGTTCTTGATCGGAAAGCTCTAGGTTCCATAAGGTTGAGCCTTGCATCGTCTGTGATTTCTAACTTATCACAGTGTAAGACAATGGAAGAGTTGATAAAGTCCTTGGCGAATTTATATGAAAAGCCCTCAGCATCAAATAAGGTATTTCTTATGAAACAGTTATTTACTTTGCAAATGCAGGAAGGTGGATCGATATATACTCATCTTAGTGATTTCCATGGTTTGGTAAACTAGTTAGCTTCAGTCAATATTGTTTTTAATGATGAAGTAAAGGCTCTCTTGATATTATGCTCTTTACCTGAAAGTTGGGATAGTTTGGTTATGGCAGTAAGTAATTCTACATCTGCTTCTAAAATCTTAAAAGTTGATGATGTTGTGAGTGTGATCTTGAATGAAGAAATATGCAGGAAAAGCACAAGTGAATAATCAGAGAATGCTCTACGTGCAAAAAGCAGGGGGAGGCAAAGAGAGAAAGTAGAGCAAGGGAAATCAAGGTTGGGAAGGAGATCCGAATCCAAAGGTATTACCTGTTAGTTTTGTGGAATGAAAGGACACACAAAGAAGGAGTGTTGGTTGTGAGATAAAGAGAATCAACCTGAAGGTAAAGAAGAAGCAAAGGATGCAAATATTATGGTACAGGATGCTCTCATACTTTCTTTGGATAGTCAGGTAGGATCATGGGTTTTAGATTCTGGTTCATCTTTTCATGCATCCCCAAACAGAGATTTGTTCCATGAGTATGAACATGAAGACTTTGGAGTGCTTTATTTAGGGGATGGTACGCCTTGTCAAATAGTTGGCAAAGGGAAAGTGCAGCTGAAATTGCAGATAGACAACACATGGGTGTTGAAGGAGGTCATGCATGTCCCAGTTCTGAAGTAGAGTTTGGTTTCTGTAGGAAGGTTGGGT
Source organism: Torreya grandis (assembly GCA_037957365.1). Classification (NCBI taxonomy): domain Eukaryota; kingdom Viridiplantae; phylum Streptophyta; class Pinopsida; order Cupressales; family Taxaceae; genus Torreya; species Torreya grandis. Next base: position 168,364 of record JARHVA010001168.1, on the reverse strand, counting down.
GATGAGGGATGCACAATAACCCTCACAATGGATTCTTAGAAAGTTACCAAGGGTGCACTTGTTCTAGCAAGAGGTAAAAAAGTAGGTACTCTTTATCTATCTACTTGTATTATTGATTCTACTTCTGGTTTATCTACTTCAACTGTAGATTTGAAGATGCGGCTTAATAGGCTTGGTCACATGAACAAGAAGGGAATGGACGTTCTTGATTCAAAAGGTATGTGTTCAGAATCAAAAAGCATAGATAGAGTTCATTGCAAAAAAAGGAAATTTGATGTTTTTGACATGGACAAAGAAGCCTTGGTGTTTATGGAGTAGATGAGGGACAGAGATCAGTCACAGGGGTTGAATAATTCTGAGCAAGGCAGTATGGACAGGGGTTTGATCCAAGATGAGCTCGTGGATAAAGAAATCATCACTTACATGAAAACACAGGTACCGACGTCGGTCACATGGCACCAACATCAGCCAAACAGGTACTGACAACGGTCATGTGCAGATGAGTAGGGTCGGCAGGAGAAGACCGACGTCAGTTAGGCAGGAACCGATGTCGACAGGGGAGACATCGGCGTCAACCAGGGGTAACGATGTCGACAGTCAGGGTCAGTGCAGGGAACCGACATCGGTCAGGAGCAGACTGGGAGATGGCCGAGATCGGTCACTGAAACGGATGTTGGGCGGACAACAAGTTGTCAAGGAGTCTCAAACACCCATATGGAGGTCAAAAAGGGTAAGTGAACATCATATTCGTTGTTCACCTTCTTTATATTGTTTACTGATAGTCAAGAACTAGGAAGATGTGAAGAAGCAATGCAGGTAGAATCTAGAAACAGTGGGAGATTGGCATGGATGAGGAGTGTGAGTCCTTGGAGAAGAACCAAACAGGTATTTGTTGGTAGAGTTGTCAGCTGGAAGAAAGCACTGGATAGAGGGATGGATTCCCATTTTAGAGAAGAAAGTGAATGGACACGTGAGATAAAAGGCTAGGGTATATGGTCTTGATTAGGCTGCAGAACAATGGAGGTTTGGCCATTGTATTTTTTTTACCAGGTTGGATAATATTAGCTACATTATCCTGTTACTGTATTGTGTTACTTTTTGCAGGGTTTCATATACAGGGAGTTTTCTGAGCTAAGGGTAAAGTTGGTTTAGAAGTATGTCATGAAGAATTTGGAAGCAGCAAAATTCTTTTGGCATAAGTGATAGGTATAGCATCACAGGTTTTGTGGTGGTTGGTCTTCAGGGGAGAGCTTGAAGAGGGATACAGAGCCAAAGGAACAAACTAGACGGAGTACAGGTATAGGTACAGTTGCAGCTATTTATCTCCAAGTGGGAGATTGTTAGGGTGTGGAGCTAAAAGCTTCAACTGTTGCAGACATGGAGAGGTTGCTGAGTTCCAGAAGTGCCAGCGTCGGCAGTGTAACCGACGTCAGTCACAGACAGTGCAGAAGGCAGCCAGCATCGGCAGGGAGTCAGTCGATGTTGGTCAGAACCAGTCATATAGGGACTGACGTCAGTCGCCTGTGTGTTCCAGAACTGTTCATTGCATGAACAATTAGTTAGTTGAACTGAGTGTTTGCATGTTAAGGGGCTAATTATAGTCTCGAGCTGCGTGTCTAATTATTGTAATTAGAGGTCTATTTTTGTATGCATGGGATCCTATTTAAAGACCCATGAGGCATGTATTGTAATTATCAAGAAGGCAAGTAAAGCATTGAAGCATTGAAGCAAGGTCAAGGAGATCTACAGGTGTAAGGTCAAGGAGATCAGCTGAAGCATTCAAGGAGGGGATAACAACTCAGGTTGTTGAGTTGGTTTTGGTTGAGCAAGAGAGAGAGGGAAGAAGCTCTTGAGGTGTGGCAAGCCTTTGAGGTGGAGGAAGAAGTGGCATCTTTCTTATTGTATTTTCTTCTAGTAGTATTTAATACAAGAGTGTGTATTGTCTCTCAAATTCTTTGTTGTCTCAAGTTTCTAGTTACTTAATCATTCTGGTATAATTCCGTGTTTAATTGCTTATAAGAAAGTAATCAATTGTGCTTCTATTGGATAAGGGGTTCCTAACAATATGTCTCCTCCAAAGTATAGGTTGCCTAGTCTTTTCCTTCTTATTTGTGCAACTGTCCACTTTGTCTTTACTTCATGGAAGAAAAATAGGCCGCATCCTTGATTTGGTGTGCTCAGATGACTACTTGGTGGACTGTTTCACCTACCGAAAGTAACTCTCTTGTAGATATTTCAATATCTTCTATAGCCTTGTCTTCTTTCTTGTTGTAATTGGAGCTCTCAGGCTATCTTTTTCAGTTAGTCACTTGATTCATCCTTCAAGTTTTGTGTTATATTTGAAAATTAACGGATATTCCATTACCTTAAATTTGACATTTGTGGGGACACCAATGGTTGCTAGTCATTTGAACCATATTGAACCATGAACCTTTGAACCTTTAAAAGTTCATTGGTTCAATAGTTCAATGGTTCATGCGGTCTTTATCGATTCCTTGGTTCAATTGCTTCCTTTCTCTTTGGTTGAACCATCCCTTTGAACTGGTCTCTGGAATCTTTCGCTTCCCTCCTTTGCTTGGGGCTTTCTTTGAACCTTTGAACCTTTGAACCATTTTGGTTCAAGGTTCGATGGTTCAATGTCTTTCTTAGAATCTTTTGTTTTGGCTAAGTCTTTTGAAGCCTTGAAATTCCTTCGGCTTTGTGTCTTTGGAACACCCCGAAGGGAAGGTGTCCCTTCGATTCTTTGAGAAAGGTCCATTTTTTGGGTGCCAAGAGCCCCTCGCAAGGGTGCCTGCCCTTTGGGATTCTTTGGGCGGCCTTTTCATTCAATTCCTTCAAAAAAAACGTCTGAAGGAATTCCTTTAGACATTTTGTCCGAAGGAAATCTTCCCTTGCCTTAGCCACTTTTCTACAGGGCTTTTAATCATTCCTTCAGGCAAAATGTCCGAAAGAATTCTTTTGGACAATTTATTTGAAGGATTTGCCTTTGTGAAATTCTTTCGTGGAAAATCTTTTCGAAGGAATTGTTTTGGTTCCTTTACTTGGTAATTTCCTCAGACAAAAAGTTTGAAGGAAACCTTATCATTTCAGCCTTCTCTTTGATCTTTGAGCAAATGTTCCCTACCCTCCGCAAGGGCACCTACCTTTTGTTCACTTCCCTCTACAAGGGCACTTGGCCTTTCGGCTTTGGGGCACTCCTTTGAACCGTTCATTTGAACCAACTGATTGAACCAACTTTGGCTCAACTTGCCAACAGTTCAATACTGTGTTCCGCTCATTCAATTGACCCCTTGAACCAATCTCTTTGAACCAACCACATTGAACCTTTGAACCATTTTGATTCAAGGTTCAATGGTTTAATGGTTCAATCTTCTTTCTTTTTTGCTAAGTCTTTTGAAGCCGCTGAACTTATCGAAGCGGTTGAACTTTGAACTTTTGACGAAGCGCTTAACTCTTCAAGCTTGACGACGTCATTGAACCTATTTAACTTTCTAGTCCCTTAACTGAAAAAGCTTGAATAATGAAGAATTTGAATGATTAGAATAATTTTTTGAGAAGGGAAGAGATAATTTTAGCCCTGTAGGACCAAAATAATTTATATGTTGTCCCAAAAATGAGTGACAGATTTTGGAAACAACAAGCTGAAGGGCATTTTCATAAATTCTGAAGGACACTTTCATTTTCTTGAAGGGTATTCATCAAAAGGGCAAGTGGACTTTACAAAAAATCCGAAGGGTTTCTTCCCTTTAGAAAGGACCATTTACAAAATACCAAATTGCATTTTCATAAATTTCAAAGGGCTTGATCATTTTACTGAAGTTCCTTTCCAACTTTGTCGAAAGGTATACGCCCTTTGAAAAAAAACAATTTAGAAGGGCAAATGGACTATTCAATTTGTCCAAAAGGTGTAAAACAAAATCTCGAAGGGTCATTTTCTTTGGGAAGGGCCATTTAAAGATTTCTTTTGGACTTTTTGTCTGCTGAAAATAAACAAAATGATAGGACCATTTCACTTTGTTTGAAAGGCTCTTTTTCTTCAACAATGGTCGATTTTACACTTTCTTTAAGGGCACTTACATTTATTTGAAGGACCATTTACAAAATCTTGAAGGGCATTGTCAAAAATCCAAAGGGACAATTTCAAAAGGGCGAGGCAATTTTTTCAAAGAAAGGATCGTTACAATTTTTTTGAAGGGTCTATTGTAAAATCTCGAAAGGCACTTTACAAAGAGGAGGGTCTGTTTCACTTTTTGCTGAAAGGTGCATTTACAAAGTTCTAAAGGTCTCTTACCTTTTGGAAGGATCATTTGCAAAAAACCCAAAGGGTTCTTTCACAACTTTGAGGGTTCTTTTCAAAGGGTAAAGGACCATTTCAGAATAGCCAAAGGGTATCTTCCATTCGAGAAAAATGCAATCTCAAAGACAAAGGGATGTTTCACAAAGTCTCGAAGGGCAATTTTTCATTTGCCAAAGGGTCCATTCATTTTTTGAAGGGACATATTGCAAAGTTCTGAGGGGCATTTTCATAAGGCCCGTTCTTTCCCTTCAGAAAAATGATCCCATAAAAAGGCCAAAAGCAAAGAGTTCAAGGGAGTTCCTTCAAATAAATTGTCTAAAGGAATTAAAGTGGAAGACTTACTTCGAGGAATTCTTTCAGAATAAGGAAAGGACATGAAGCCCAAAAAAATTCCTTTGAACAAATTGTCTTAAGGAAATGAACAAAAGAAAGAAGCCCACGGGGAATTGACACGGATAAAGTCTGAAAGAATTTTTTTGGACAAATTATCTGAAAGAATTCCTTCGAAAGGCTTACATAGGGAAGCAACCATTCAAAAGCCCAAGGAGGAAACCCAAGTAAAGGGGACCAATGAATTCCTTCGAGAGAAATAAACCAAGGACATCAATTCCTTCAGATAAATTGTCTGAAGGAATTGTCCAAGGTAAAAGGAAAAGGAATAAAGCAGAAAAGGTGAAAGAAAGAGATAATCCATGGGAAAGAAAAGTTGAAACAAATATGCTAGAATGTCTAAAAGAAACAAAAATTTGAGGAAATTAGCTGCAAATAAATAAATGTTAGAGAAATACATGCACAAAAGTAAAGAGCCTAAAAGTGTTAGACCAAGAAATTACCATAACAAAGACAAGGAGTTCAATCTGAATGCAAATCTCACTCATCAAGGTCCTCTTCCATGCAAGCAAAGGCTATCTATATTTAATTGGTCAAAGCTTCAATTGACTATTTATGAAAGTCATGATTATCTCATAGTCATCTCATGCATTCAATGATCCAACTCAGCTTCAAGCAGTTCAAGAGGCATATTCCTTTGAAGATTATGGTGTGGCTTTCCATGCAAGAGTTTGACTTGTCAAACTTGGGTCCACCTCATCCCTTTTATGCCAAAATGGAATTTCATGCATGCACTCTTGTTTATCATGTTGAAATCTTTTAACATTTCCAACAGTTCAAGTGGAGTTCTAAATTTAGTTTTGGCATTGATTTCGTGCAAAAAAATTGTTCTTTACATTCTAACAATTCAAGTGAAGTTCTATATTTAAAGATTGGTGTAACATCATGCATGATAGAAGTTTTGACTCTAACTTGGGCTCTCCATCATTTTCAATGCCAAAGAGATTTTCATGCAAGGCATAAGACAAAAATAGATTTTAATTGAAGGCTGTGATAGTACAAGTTAGACTGAGTTGACCTCCTCTTCTATTTTCAACACCAATCTCTTGGCTATTGTATACTTTTTCTATATAAGTTAGATTTTCAGCCTTGAATTGTATCCTCTTTTTGGCAAGACGATACTCTACCAAAATTTGTGATGTGTAACCTTTTCAGATTAATAAGATAGTTTTTAGACTCTAAGGTGCTATTATAGTGTATTTATGTTAGTAATTTAAATATGTGATAGAATTATCTTCCTTGACAAGTCTTGATTCTTACCTAGTTACTAGCTGATTAGATTATGCAGGTTATGTTCTATGTTTAATATCTTTGGGCTGAAGTTATAGTAGATATAAGTGGTTGGTTAGTGCCTTAAATCAAGCCTATTCCATCATTTACCTCAAGCTTTGATCATAAGAAGAGACTTTTCATGAAATACTGATGCGTAGGGGTCAATTGGGGTTAAAAATTTAGTTTGTTGATTGTCTGATCATTGTTTTTAGAAGCTTAAATTGACTAGATCAATCAAAATTTAGGTGTAGCACCATCATTAGGTAGGATTTCCCTTCAAGTTTCTTTCTTCCCTTTTTCTTGGCAATTTGTAACGTAGAATAGAGATCATAATTAATACACCAAAGGGAGATAGCCCTTACAATCTAGAAATTCAATCTTGATTAGGTTACCCACAACTTATGATTGTTTCCATGTTTCAATAGACTGTGAAGGCCTAAAACTACCTTCACAAGGGTGCGAGTATAATTGATAATAATTTATGGCACGCCCGATGGGACCTCAAATAAATTCTTTGCATATCTGAAGAATTTTTGCATCAAAAGAAGATATCCATCATCATCAACATCCAGTTGTAGAGCTCATAACATCGTTTAGGCAATTATTTCATGCCAAAGGTTACCACAAGGTCAAAAAGTAAAGGTATTCCTTTTCAATTTATATCATATAATAGATCAAGGTTTATGAGGGCAAACCCATATCCTCAAAAGATATATTTGTCCCCTGGTCATCTTATTGTTCTAAGCACGACAATCCCCACTATCCAAATGGCCATAAAAAATTGGGCGTTTACTCCATTCAATAGAGGTAACCCACTGAATTTAGCCTAGTTTAATGACATTTTGGCGTCTTCCCTTAAGAGTCTCCCATTATTCTTAGGAAAAAATCAAACAACCCCTATTGAGCATATCCAAGATGTGGTTAGTCTTTGTTCAGTCCATAATGTTATTGAAAGAAATGTTGTTATTAGATTGCTTACTGCTTCCTTCAAAGGAAAATAATTGCAATGGTATAAAAATCTCACACTAAAGTCCATTTATACCTGGGATGAATTGGATGTAGCCTTAGTCAAGAAATTTGAGGATAAATTTGATCACCTATCTTTAGTTGAGTAATCAACCACCATAAACAGAGCTCCTCATGAGTTCATGTCTGATTTTAACCTCAGATTCTAAAAGACATGGACCAGAATACCTATGTTGATAAGGCCATCCCCTGAATATGCATTTTTGTACTATTTGAAAGCCCTTAATTCTGATATTAGTGTGATGATATAGTCAATGGGTGGTACTACCTTGCTAGATGCTTATGAGGTTGTAATAAGGGCAAAAAATAATTTGATACAAGTTGTTAAGATTTATCCAAGGCCTCCAATGTCTATATTCCTAAAATTGAATAATGTACCAACCCCTTAAATGCTTCAAATTCCATCTATAGCTCTTATTCCATCACCTCAAGCTCAAATTGTAACCCCTACTAGTCAAGCTAGTTAGATAGGAGAGTTGAAAAGCTTGCTACAGTCTTTTGGAAATGAAATAGTGCAACTCAAAAGGCAACAATTTCAGTCTAATAGGCCTTATCAAAAATAAAATCAGAACACCAATCAACCTTTCAAAGATCAAAGGCTTCCTTATCAAAGTTTCAAAGAGAATAGACCACCTTATCAAACACAAGAAGCCATAACTCCATCTAAGCCATATGTTTCCCTTGATCCTAATGCTCCTTCCACTTCAAAGGCTATTGTTCCCACCCCACCTTAAAATAACTTGATGCATGATTCAGGTTGGCAGTCCTCTAATCTCAATGATGCTCAAAACTAAGCCTTGGTATCACATAACATCACCATGCCACAAATGACAGAATAAGAGTTTTATTTTCAAGAAGAGACTCAACAAGTTCAAGGGCAACCTAATGCTATTAATGTAAATTGGCAAGTGGATGATCATGTTGTTTTTACTCAGGGTGTTGAAACTAACAGTACGAGTGCTCAAGTTGTAGCTATAACTAGGGCTAAAAGAAAAGCCATTAATGAGGTGTAGGGGGTGACAAATGCTTCAAGTACTCCTAATATTGTGCCTAAGAGTATATATGAATAATTTTCTTCCCCTGCAACTTAGAAAAATTAAAATATATAGGTTAGTAAAGTTCATCAACTACCTTTAGTTCATGAGCAGCTAGTACTTGAAAAAGTGCAATCAAAGGTTGGTGGATCTCATTTTAGTATAGTGGATCAAAAAAATAAGTCTAACATTAGTATTAACATGTGGGATTCTCTTTCCATTCTAGGACAAAAATATATGTTCATCTAAGAGCATTCAACTCTCAAATTGTCTCCAAAATTGATTGAGAAAGAAGGTGTTGTCTTGACTAATTCAGATTAGCCAACTAAGCAACAGGTATAGTAAGTAAATAAGATGGAAAAGGTGGACAAAATTGAGGTAAAATCAAATAAAAATCCTCTTTTTTACCTTTCTTTGATAGTAGGTGATACTTTGGTTCATAATTATATGGTGGATAGTGGAGCTAGTAGTACAGTCATGCCTAAACAGATTGTAGACAACCTCAACCTTGTTTATGAGCCAAATACTAAAGGGGTACTACAGTTGGATGGGTCACCAACAATGACGGTAGGCATCATCAAAGATCTGAAGTTGACATTACATGCTTGTCCCAATGTTACTATTCAGTAGGATGTTGTTGTGGTAGACTTGCCTCCTTACTTTACTATGTGTCTTTCAAGGGACTTCACCTCAAAGATTGGGGGATATTTATTAGCTTATTATATTTATTTAATGTTTAAAACCAATTATGGTACCAAGGTAACAACCCATTTTGAACCTATTGCACATTTTCATATGGAGCTATATATGCCAAGTGTTGAGAACACTAACTGTATCATCTTGGATGAAGTACTAAAAGCTAGTGAAGTAGGAAGTGAATCTCCTTTGGATGGAGTTCTAGATTTGTTCCTTGATGAGTGGGCTTCCACTTTTCATGAGCATGATCCTTATAAGTTGATTGAAGAAGGACTTGGTGTGTATTGCCTTCATGAGAATGATGCACCAAGTCTAGCCATGGTTAAGGATGATGAGTCTAGTGAAGGTCTATGGAAATTGTACTTTGATAGATCAAGGAATAAGCATGGAATTGAAACTAGAATGATGTTGGTTTTTATAAAAAATCAAATGTATTTATCTTATATTAAATTTTAGTTTGTTTGTTCAAACAATGTTGCTGAGTATGAAGCACTAGTTCACGGTTTACAGTGGGCTAGGAAGATGAAAGTCAACACCTTACAAGTTTTTGGTGATAGTGAACTTATAGTTTACCAAGTAATATGTTTGAATATATGTAATTTTTTTTTGCTTAAGTCTGACAAGCATAGAATATGGGACTTACTTGAAGATTTCCAAGCTTTTAACATTCAGGGAATACCAAGAGGTGAGAATAAACATGTTGATAGGCTGGCTACTGTTGGGGCACAATTTAGTATCACAACTAATGTAAAAAGTAAAAAAAATTAGTCACATATAAAGGTGGTTGTAAGGCCTTATGTTCCAAATAATCATGAAAATTGGCAAGTATTCGAAGATGATAGTCAAAATGTGAGATTCTTGCAAGAAGAGGCTAAGTTTTCATTAAGAAACCAAGCAAAGCATTTATAGTAGTATGGTGATCAAATTGTGTAACTAAAAACAAATAAGCTACCTAAGGGATTGGTCACGCTTTAGAACATTTTTAGTGGTGATGATGAGTTAAGGAAAGAGAAGTCATCCGTGTCAACAACAGAAGAGCACTATGCCAATGTAGATGTTGCAACTGCTAAGATTTTAAAGTTGTGTAAGGTCTGCACTCTTTCAAAAAGGAAGCTTTCATTGAGTTATCCATAAGTTTTGTTGATATATTTATTTGGAAATATAGTGATCTCAAGGGATTTGATCCAAATTTAGCTCAACACACCATTGAGTTAGAAGCTAAAACTAAACCAGTGAGACAAAGATAAAGGCCCATCAATCCTAATCTTGAGCCTTTGATGAAAACTAAGCTTCACAAGCTCATAGAATCAGCGATTATATTTCTAATCAAACATTCAATTTGGGTGGCAAATCTTGTCCTAGTATGAAAAAATAACAGTGAGATTAGATTGTGTGTTGACTTCCATGATTTGAACAAGGCTTCACTTAAAGATCACTATCCATTACCATCAATGGAACAAATTTTACAGTTGGTTACAGGTTCAAAGAAGTTTTTCTTATTGAATGGATATAGTGGCCACAATCAAATTTTGGTCAAAGGAGAGGACCAATTTTAGACAACCTTCACAACCAAGTGGGGGACGTTTGTATACAAAAATATGCCACTTCGGTTATCTAATGTTGGGGCAACCTTTCAGAGAGCCATGGATATGGCATTCCAAGGCCTTCTTAATAAGTTTGTACTTGTTTATTTGGATGAGATAATAGTGTTTTCAAAGAGTGTAAAAGATCACATGGTTCATCTCAAGCAATTGTTTGAAAGGTGTAGGCAATTTGGGGTATCTCTAAATCCCAAAAAGTGTGTCTTCTCGGTTCATGAAGGTAAGCTCCTTGGCCATGTAGTTTAAAAGTCTATTTTTAGCATAGATTCTGAAAAGGTAGACTCCATTCTTGCACTCTCCTTGCCTAAACACAAAAAAGCTATGCAAAACTTATTTGGGAAAATCAACTTCATAAAGAGATATATTTCAGATTTTGCCATTTTAGCTAAGCCACTTAAAACCATGCTAAAGAAAAATAAGAGCTTCAACTGATCCAAAGGAGTAAAAAGTTTTGAAGATATCAAGAATGCCATAGCTAGTGCTCCTACACTTATAAATCTAGATTTCACAAAAGATTTTATTTTGTGTACATATGCTAACATGGACACCATTTCAAGCATTCTTATGCAAAAAAATCATGAGGCTTTGGAGCAACCAATAGCTTTCTTCAGTTAAGGCTTGGAAGAATATGAAACAACGTATTATTTTATTGAAAAACATGTACTTTCAGTTATAAAATATCTTAAAAATTTTAGATACATGCTGTCTAACAATAAGATACACCTAATGGTTCCTCATCCAAGAATCAAGGAGTTCCTTTTGAACAAAGATATAAATGAGAAGAGAGCTGGTTGGATAACCAAGGTAATGGAATACAATATGGAAATTAAGGTCACAAAGCTAGTTAGAGGCAAAGGACTTTATGAGCATCTAGCTCAAGACTTGCAAGAGACTAATGAGGTTGTTTTAGTTTCAAATGATGAAGAGGTTGCAGCTGGTCATACCTCACCTTCTAGCTGGTTTAATGACTTGGTAAGCTATCTCCAAGATGGTATTTATCCCTCTCATCTAATTTCTTCAAAAAGAAGATATTTCATGTTGCATTCAATTCCATTTTTGCTTACTAATGGTGTTTTATTCAAAAAAGACATCAATGGCATGTTGTTAAGATGTATAAAGCCAAGCCAAACTCAAAAATTGCTTGAATAATTCCATGATGGATATGGTGGAGGACATTTTTCTACAATAACTACATCCCTTAAGATCATGAGAGGTGGGTACTGTTGGCCTAGTATATTTGGTGATTGCCATGCATGGCCTAGGAAGTGCAAATAGTGTGCTATGTTTGTAGGAAAAGTGAAACTTGCAACATTACCTCTTCAACTGATTACGATGGATCAACCCTTTGTCTAATGGGGATTGGACTTTATTGGTCTCATAAATCATCCTTCAAGTTCAGGATATAAATCGATTCTAACTGCTACATATTACTTCACACATTGGATAAAAGTAGTGGCATTGAAAGAAGCAAATGAAACTAATGTTAAAGATTTCTATGAAGGTTTGCTTACTAGATTTGTAGTTCCTTCTACTATTATTTCTAAAAATGTAATAGATTTTGTGGGAACTAAGATCAGCTAATGGGCTGTCTAACATGGAATTTATCTTAACACTTCATCAAACTATTATCCATAAGGAAATGGACTTGCGAAGTCAACAAATAAGAACTTATTGAAGATCATAAGAAGGACTATTGAAGATAATCAAAGATCATGGCATCTTAAGTTGAAGTCAGCTCTATGGGCTGATAGGATCACTTATAAAAGATCAATAGCTAACTCTCCATACAAGTTAGTATATGGTAAGGAAGCAAGGTTACCTATTTCTCTTGAATTTCCTACTTTAGAACTAATGCATCAGCTTGAGTTGTTGGAGAATGAGCCTATGGAGATTAGGTATGCTGAGTTTATGGAGTTGGAAGAGATAAGAAATTAGTTTATGCTAGCCATGGAGATTCATCAAGTACAATTGAAAAGATATTTTGACAAAGGAGCTTCTTCACAAAGTTTAAAAGAAGGAGATTTTGTCCTCAAGTGGGTTGAGGATAGAGCTAAACCAGGAAGGCACACAAAGTTTGATTCCCTTTAGATTGGCCCATACACAATCTCCAGCTACAAATCCCATAATGCCTTCCAATTTGCAAAGATGGATGGCAACGAGCTTCCAATCCCAGTAAATGAGATACATTTAAAACATTGCTACTAAAGAGTAAAGTTCTTTATACATAGTTTGTTTTTCTTTCCTCCAAGTGTTGTTCAAGCATAGTAGTTTCATTATATTTTGTTCCAAATAAGTGCTTGTTTGTACGTTTGATTTTTAGTTAGTTTTCCCTTCTTTGTGTGTTTCTCTTCTTGTTTTGGAGGATGAAGGTTATCTTTTTCAAATCATAGGTTGCACTTACAGTCATGGACTAGATTTATCATTGTTTTATGAGTTTAAATAATATAGTCTGATTTCTCAAGCATAGTAGGCATGATTCCCAATAAAATTGCCAAAATATTGATAATTTTGACCCCACAGGTCAAATTGCCACCCTTATCATTCAAAGGTTTTCAGGTGATTGCCAATTTGCATTTGCTCAGATTAGTTCTAAAAGGATAGTCAGAATACTTTGAGTTTTCACAAAGCAGAAGAAATACTTTGGGCTTTCATGGAAGGAAGACTTCAAGTTTTGTCTAAGTATCAAAATTGTTTCAGACTTTTTGTCTGAAATAACTTTTTTGAGGACCATCACATAGTATCCTAAAGGACACTTTCATTTTCCCAAAGGGTATTCATTAAAAGAGCAAGTAGACTTTACAACAAATCCAAAGGGTTTCTTCCCTTCAAAAAAGGACCATTTACAAAAGCTCGAAGGTCATTTTCATAAATTTTGAAGGACACTTTCATTTTCTCAAAGGGTATTCATCAAAAGGGTAGGTGGACTTTACAAAAAATCCAAATGGTTTCTTCCCTTTAAAAAAGGGCCATTTACAAATCTCATAGGGCATTTTCATAAATTTTCAAGGGCTTGTTCATTTTCTCAAAGTTCCTTTCCAACTTTGCTGAAGGGTATATGCCCTTCGAAAAAAAACAATTCAGATGGGCAAGTGGACTATTCAATTTCTCTGAAAGGTGCAGAACAAAAGCCCAAAGGGTCATTTTCTTCAGGAAGGGCCATTTTAAGATTTCCTTTAAACTTTTTGTCTGAAAGAAATAAACAAAATGATAGGACCGTTTCACTTTGTCCGAAAGGCTCTTTTTCTTTGGTAATGGTCCATTTTACACTTTCTCGAAGGGCACTTACATTTCTCTGAAGGACCATTTATAAAAGCCCAAAGAGCATTGTCAAAAATCTGAAGGGACAATTTCAAAAGGGCAAGGCAATTTTTTTGAAGAAAGGACCATTACAATTTTTCTGAAGGATCTATTGCAAAATCTCAAAAGGCACTTTACAAAGAGGAGGGTCTATTTCACTTTTTTCCAAAAGGTACATTTACAAAGTTTCAAAGGTCTCTTACCTTTCAAAATGATTATTTGCATAAAAATCGAAGGGTTCTTTCACAGCTCCAAGGGTTCTCTTCAAAGGGTTAAGGACCATTTCAGAAAAGTTGAAGGGTATCTGCCCTTTGGGAAAATGGCAATTTCAAAGACAAAGGGATGTTTCACAAAGTCCTGAAGGGCAATTTTTCATTTGTCGAAGGATCCATTCATTTTTTGAAGGGACGTATTATAAAGTTTTGAGGGGAGTTTTCATAGGGCCTAGAGGTTTCTTTCCCTTCAAGAAAATGATCCCACAGAAAGGCCAAAAGCAAAGAGTCTGAGGGAATTCATTTAGACAAATTGTCCAAAGGAATTCAAGCAAAAGACTTATTCCAAGGAAATCCTTCAAAAGAAGGAAAAGACACAAAGCCCAGAATAATTCCTTCAAACAAATTGTCTAAAGGAAATGAATAAAAGAAAGAAGCCCACGGGGAATTAACACGGACAAAGTTTGAAGGAATTATTTTGGATAAATTATCCAAAAGAATTCCTTCGAAAGGCTTATCCAAGGAAGCAACCATCCAAAATCTTGAGGAGGAAACCCGAGCAAAGGGGACCAAGGAATTCCTTTGAGAGAAATAAATCGAGGACATCAATTCCTTTAAACAAGTTATTCGAAGGAATTGTCCAAGTTAAAAGGAAAAGGAATCAAGCAAAAAAGGTGAAAGAAAGAGATAATCCGTGGGAAAGAAAAGCCGAAACAAATATGCCAAAAAGTTTCAAAGAAAGGAAAATCTGAGGAAATAGGTCATAAATAAATAAATGTTGGATAAATACATACACAAAACCAAAGAGCCTAAAAGAGTTAGACCAAGAAATTACCATAACAAAGACAAGGAGTTCAATATAAATGCACCTCTCACTCATCAAGGTCCTCTTCCATGCAAGCAAAGGCTATCTATAGTTGATTGGTCAAAGCTTCAATTGCCTGTTTGTTGAAGTCAGGATTATCTCCTAGTCATCTCATGCATTGAATGATCTAACTCAACTTCAAGTAGTTCAAAAGGCATATTCCTTTGAATATTGTGGCATGGATTTCCATGTAAGAGTTTGACTTGTCAAACTTGGGTCCACCTCATCCCTTCTATGCCAACATGGAATTTCATGCATGCACTCTTGTTTATCATATTAAAAGCTTTTAACATTTCCAACAGTTCAAGTGAAGTTCTAAATTCAGTTTTGGCATTGATTTCATGTAAAGAAAATTATTCTTTACGTTCCAACAGTTCAAGTGAAGTTCTATATTTAGAGATTGGCGTAACATCTTGCATGATGGAAGTTTTAACTCAAACTTGGGCTTTCCATCATTTTTAATGCCAAAGAGATTTCATGCAAGGTATAAGACAAAAAATAGATTTTATTTTAATGTTGTGATAGCACAAGTTGGATTGAGTTGACCTCCTCTTCTATTTTCAATGCTAATCTCTTGGCTGTTGTATACTTTTTCTATATAATTTGGTTTTTTAGCCTTGAATTGTATCCTCTTTTTGGCAAGACCATACTCTACCAAAATTTGTGTTGTGTAACCTTTTTAGATTAATAGAATAGTTTTCAAACTCCAAGGTGCTAGTAAGTGTATTTATGTAAGTAATTTGCATATGTGGTAGAATTTTCTTCCTTGACAAGTCTTGAATTCTTACCTAGTTACTAGCTAATCAGATTATGCAAGTTATGTTCTATGTTTAATATCTTTGGGCTGAAGTTATAGTGGATATAAGTGGCTGGTTAGTACCCTAAATTAGGCCTATTCCATCATTTCCCTCAAGCTTTGATCACAATATAGAACCTTTTCATGAAATACTAATGCATAGGGGTCAGTTGGGGTTAAAAATTTAGTTTTTTTATTATTTGATCAGTGTTTTTAGAAGCTCAAATTGAGTGGATCAATCAAAATTTAGGTGTATCACCATCATTACGTAGGATTTACCTTCAAGTTTCTTTCTTCCCTTTTCCTTTGTTTTTTGTAGCGTAGAGTATAAATATTAATTGATGCACCAAAGGGAGCTAGCCCTTACAACGTAGAGATTCAATCCATTGATCAGGTTACCCACAACCTAGGATTGTTTCCATGTTTTAGTAGACTATGAAGCCCTGAAACTACCTTCACAAAGGTATGAGTCTAATTGATAATAGTACGAATTGATATAGGCTTGTTATCTCTTGACGTTGATCACATCATTCCCCAAGGATTGGATCATGCTCTTAAGTTCTAAGTAGTTCTTTTGCTCTTGGGAGTCACAAGATCCATTAGTGGAGGCATTCTCTTACTTTGGTGAAGGTATAGAGGCAATCGTTGGTGTTGGAAGAATAACATCAACTGGGGGAACAATTGTAAGAGGTGGTATGATCTCAATGAAAAGAGGCATTGGGGGCCAAGGAGTAAGCTTATCGGCTTGAACTAGATAATTTTTAGCTTTGATAACCACCTCGTAAGCATTTGGTAATATATCTCCTCCCATGGATTGGATCATTATTACTATGTCATTATTTAGAGCCTTCAAATAGTATAAAAATTCAAAGTTAGGGGATGCTCTAACAATGGCTGGAATTCTATTCCAAGCTTTTTGGAATTTTGTGTTGAAGTCTTGTATAACTTCATGAGGAGCTCTCTTGATTATGGTCAACTATTCTGCTAGTGACAAGTGATCACTCTAGTCTGTAAATCTCTTACATAAGGTCGTTCCCAGCTGATCCAATGATTGAATAGAGTTAGGAGCTAAACCTATATACCAATCTAAAGCCTTTCCTTCAAAGGATATGGCTAATAGTTTCATATCTACATTTTCTACTGTGACATTATGTATATTGCAAAAATTGGCTATGTTTGTGATGTGTTAAGTAGGAGTTACAACTTAGTCTCGTATGAAATATGTGATGCTTTTGAGGGCTATTACTAGTATAGGATCATATTATGGCAAATTCAAAGGACTTTGGCTACTGAAACCTACAAACACTTCTTGGGGAATCATGGTAACAAAAGGGGCTAACAAAGGTCTTCTTGCGTAGGTATACCTCACAACTGGTTTAGGAAAATAGTTTCCTACATATGGGTGAGTATGGGTGAACCTTAACCTTCTTTCTGAGTTTAAAGGTAATTCAACAAATTTAAAAGGAATACCTCCATGAGATAATCTTGTAATCATCATTGGCAAAAAAGATAGTTACTATTTTACCACCAAATTATTGAGCGTTCTCTAGAGTTTCTAGATATTTAAAGATGAAAGCTATAACCGCTACAAATTGATCAAACCAACATCAAACTTGACCAATTTTCCTTGAAAGTGGTCCCACCAGGCGTGCCAGAAACTATTGTAGCATAGAATTATACCCTTTATGGGAGAGTTTCTTAGGCTCTCTCACTCCTAGCTACAAGCATTGGGATAACCTCAGGCTGTGGGTATCCTGGAGTGAGGTTGAACCTCTAAGCTTTTTAATGAGGCTAGTTCCTTAGGTGCTTCACTTTAGCTCTTATTTCCCATGTTAAAATCGACTGCTAACTAAGGAAAAGGGATAGGAGGATAACATAAAAAATAAATTTGAGCTAAGGGAAGTGATGCACCAAATAGAGAGTGATCTACATTCAGACTAGGAACCTTAATTACTACTACTAAACTTAAACAAGACTAGCTGATCCTATTTCAAAGCCGCAAGCATGAGTAGTTATGTGGAGGTCAAAGGGGAGGATGTACTTTGAAGGGCAAGAAGGAATAGGTCTACGGAAGATACATTATAACTTGTAATGCTTCAAAAAGGTACCAAAGGCTAACATATCACATGACCTACAAGAAAATGAGAAAAATAAAGTGAGGTATGTAGAGAAATCATAGGTGATGAAAGAAAAACATACATTCTGTAAGTTAAACTCCAATAATGCACACTTGACTTTATAAAAAATTAGAAAGTTGTCTTGTATTGCTTCAAGAGAGTGTTATAAGGAAATTTTGATAGAGTGACTCTATCACCAATTGAGAGATCTCTTTTTAGGCTCAAAAGCCTCTATATATAGCATAAAGGAATTAGAGAAGAGGGGGCTTGCATGAGAAATTAGAGAGAGGGGTCATAAATGGCTGCAACCACCACTATGTCCTTGAACTCCTTTTGCCTTTAGAGCATGTAACTACTTGAACATGAAAAGAACCATCCAAGATCACCATAAACCTCCTCGAGCCCTTCACACATTAAAGTCTCCCTTTTTGGAGCTGAGAGAGCCATGTCATTGGTAGTTGCATGTTCCTGCCAAGTGTACACAATTTGATCTCTTACATTTAACACTTGGTGTGCTCATTATTATTTTATACTTATATATTTTATATTAAAATTGATGCCCAACTTGTATTTTTACATGTCCATCGATTTGCTTGTGCATGGATGCCCATGAGTCATCGATCTCCTACCAGTTGAATGTGTCTTTGACACTTGTCATGCACACTTTCACCCTTAAGATTTGCTGGCCCCTTTGACCTCCACTCACCATTGATCTTCAATGTAAGATTGATTATGCATCATCATATCTAGATCCTGAAATGTTACCACATGTCATCTATGCATTTGGGGAGGGACCCCTTTGACAGTTTTTGAATGCCAATGACTATTTTATGAGACCTATATTTGACATCTGCACAAACCTATGAGACTATGAGACTTATCTTTGAAGTCATGGAATATTTTAACCCTAATGGCTATTTACCAAGGCTCAGACTTGATGTTTGTGAGCCTGTCAATTCCTTGAGTTATTTCCTTCAGACACTTCCTTTTGAGAAATTTCCATGGACTTTTTATCCACTCAATTTCTTCAAACTTTTGCTTAGGGTAATTTTCCAAAAAAATCCTTTGGCTTTTTGACAAAGACCTTCCTGAAAGGAACATACCCTTTGGGAAACTTGAAAAGTACCCTTTTCCTTTGTGAAAATGCCCTTCAAATGTTTTTTGAAAATGGCCCTTCTAAAAGGAACATACACTTTGAAAAATTTGAAAAGTACCTTTCAATTTTTTTGAAGAGGATGACTTCTTGAGAAAAAGACCCTTCGACTTGTGCAAATTAACTTTTTTGAAGGGTAACTACACTTCTAGAATCTTTGAAATGGTCTTTCTGAAGGGAAAGTACCCTTTGACAAACATGAAAATGAACCTTTTTTTAAGGATATGCACCCTTCAGATTTTTTGAAGTGAACCTTTTGACTTCTTGAAAATGACTTTCTTCTCGAAAATTTCCCTTTGGAAAAGATATAAAGGACCATTTCCTTTCACAAGTTCCCTTCAGAATCTCTTGAAAAGGACAACTTTCCCAAGAAATGAACCTTTCAGGAATGTTGTATAGATCATTTTGCTTGAAAAAGATCCTTTGAAAAACTTTGCTTGGACACTTCTCCGAATAAAACAAGCTTTCAAAACTTTTCTTTGGGACAAAACTCTGAAAGAATTCTGACACTAAAAGTCAAAAAAAAAGTAAGTAAAGACTTAGCTAGAAATGAGATTTTGCACTTAGCTTCTGCTTTATCAAGTTTTCCATACTTGCCTACTTTGGACTTGTAACTTCTTGCAACTAATTTGAGAAACATGAAGTCTCCCTCCTAAGAAAACCCAAAGTCATCAATCGGGGGGAAACTTGAAGTCCCTTTTCTTGCTTCTTTGAACTACTCTGAGCAATATGAAAAAAACCTTCAAGGAAAAAATAACATGAAGTGAAAAGTTTCAAATAGCAAGGGTGGCAATTTTTGCCTGTGGGGTCAAAAACTACCAACAAGGCCTCACACACTCCCCAAACTTTTCTATGTAATAAAAGGTGAATTCTAGTATAATTTTTTATTGGGATGACCTTGGATCCACTCCATGGGTTGTGTACCCTCTACCCTTCATCATTACATCAAATTTGAGCATGAAGGTCAGGTTGTCATTGTACAAGCTCACCCAAGTCCCTTTTCATCATGCAACATGAATTATCAACCCAATGACATCCTCCTACCTCCATCTAGCATACCCTCATCAACCAAAGCAAACCCTCAACCATAAATGAGGGAGTCATATCTTATTCTACCAATGAGGCATTTACTAGCTCATCAATCCCCTTGGATCAAATCCCCTCCATAGACCACTTAGAATCAATATTCCAATGTCTTTCACATGGGTAATATTGCCTCTTGAACCTTGATGCCTTCCTACTCCCCATGAATACAGGAAACTTAAAAATTAACTAGGGTATGACCCCAATATCAGAACCATTGTTCCTTTTGGATCCTCAACTTGTCAAACCAATTTCATCTATGGGGGACTTGATAAACCCCTTGGCACTTTTGCCACCTCCTTTTCACCTCGATCATTCACCTCTAGCTTCTCCTATCGAGATAAACTAGAATTTGCCAAGACATACCTCTACAAGTGTGCTTGGAAGGGATTTGGCCTAGGTCAATATGAACACGGGCCACATGAGTTGTTTCCAATCAAACCTTGAAAACCTCATGATAAACATGGCCTCGATTTCATACCACTGAAACAACAAACTAAACCCACCTCCTGTTATCGTTGTTGATGAGGAAAGCACATCCTCACCATCTACTCTACCATCGATAACTGAAGATTTTGATATCATCCCCCCTAAAATTTTTTCATTAACATGATCAACATTAGACCCCTGACTTATCAAAGTGATGGGGCAACCATAGCCATACCTCTAACCCATCCTGAGATGCTAAGAGAAGACTCTCCTACCATTAATAGCGTTCAGTGTTAGGATGATGATTCAATTATCACCTATCTTGGTGTGCCAGATTCCTCTATCCATAAATCCCTTCCCTTGAAGGCTTCAACCATGCTAAACAAATCCACCATGAAATAAACCTAGGCACTTTGGATAACCCCTACATTGTCAAAATTGACCAATCACTAAATTTCAAGGAACTTTGAGACTTCGCCTCTTCCCTACAAGACTATAGCATAGAATTTGCTTGGTCTTATAATGATATGCTAGGCATTGACCCCTCCATCATTACCCATAACATAGTCACCAAATGTAATGCCAAGCCTGTTAGGTAGAAGCTTCACTGAATGCACCCTCACATAGCCCTTCTCATCAATGAAGAACTTCAACGTCTCCTATTCATCAAGTTCATTTAACCCATCGACTACCCCCAATGGATCTCAAATGTTTTGCCTATCACCAAAGCCATAGGGGGACTATGCATTTGTGTATACTTTCATGACCTCAACCTTACTTGCCTAAAAGACAACTTTCCTCTACCAAGTATTAACTAGCTAGTTGATCTTACAACTGGCCATGAGATGTTATCTCTCATGAATGGATTCTTAGGTTACAATCAGATCCTAATTACCCTCAAATCTCAACACAAAACCACAATTATCACCCCATGGGTGACCTTCTGCTATTGGTTCATGCCTTTTGAATTGAAAAATGTTGGTGCAACCTACCAATGTGTTATGACCTACATCTTCCATGACCTTATCGACAAAAAAGTCAAAGACTATATTGATGACCTTCTTAAAAAATCCAAATGTTGTAAGGATCATTTGGCCATTCTCAATATTATCTTTGAGTGCCTCATCTATTACCATGTTCACCTTAACCTCCAAAAGTGCATTTTTAGGGTCTTATAGGGAAAGTTCCTCAGCTTCATCATATCTTTTTGAGTAATTAAAGTCAATCATGCCAAAATCAAAGGAATTCTTGACATGCTTCCCCAAATAAAACTCAAGCAACTCCATAATTTTCAAGGGAAGTTCCAATCCATTCATCGCTTTATCTCTTAGCTCTCAGACTGATGCCAACCCTTCCATCACCTCCTAAAGAAGGATGTCTCTTTCAAGTGGAAGATGACTATCAAAAGGCCTTTGATTCACTCAAAAGGTACCTTTTATCTCCACCTATCCTCACCCCTCCCAAGAATGATCAACCTTTTTACCTTTATATCTCTACCACAAACCACTCCTTAGGGGCAATGTTTGCTCATCGAGATGAATAGGCCATCTACTACATCAACCACCTGCTTATAGAATACAAAACTTGGTACACCCATACCGGGAAGCTTTACTTAGCCTTGGTCTTCATGGCCACCAAGCTTTGGCATCCTTATCAACCACAAGACCTATGTCATTACCAATACCAACCCACTCGATTATATGCTCTCCAAGCCACACCAAAACCAATGTATGGTCTAGTGGCTCATGCTTTTAGCTAAGTTTGACCTTGATTTACTTTATCAAAATTTAATTAAAGGGCATGTGACTGTTGACCAATTGGCCAAAGCACCTTTAGCAGGCAACCAACCTCCTCCTCTTGAGTTTCTAGATGAGTTCATCATGACCCTCTCTCAGGCAGATTTCACCTATCTAGTGACCATGTTCCTTGAAGGATCAAAGTGTCAACGTGTTGGGGGAGATAGCATTATCCTTATTCCCCTTCATGGCAAACCTCTTTCTTTATCCTTCAAGTTATATTTTGAATGTACCAATAATATGGTTGAGTACGAAGCCCTAGTAATAGGCCTTCAAAGTGCCTTAGCCTTAGGAGTTAAAATAAACAATATCTTTGGTGACTCCCAACTTGTGTTCAATCAAATCAATGACTCTTACTAGTGTAAGAATGATGTTTTTCAATAGTACAAACAACTAGTTGACAAACTCTTAACATCATTTAAACACTATAGATCCAACCAACCCTGTGATCTAGTAATAATTTTACTGACACCATGGCTTTCCTTGCCTCTCAAATACCATCTGTGCCCTTTGAATCTAAGCTATCTATCATTATCTATAGGTTTACCCAGCCTTCTTACATCAAACCATATTCTCTCACCATCTTCAGTGTGGAGGAGACCTAACTTGACCTTTGGTATTAGCAAACCTTCGACTATCTCAACCTTGCCATTATTCCTTATGGTCTTTCTAGGAATGCTCAAAGAGAATTTATATAGAGTACCTCATGTTATATCATTATGGTGGGGATTATTTATAAATACAACTTTGATGGTTTCCTCTTCCATTGCCTATGTAGTCATGAAGCCTCTCATGCTATCAAAAAAAAAGGAATGATGAGATCTATGGGGGATACTTTAGTGGCCTCACCATGGCTAAGTGCATCCTTCACCTTGGCTATTACTAGCCTACCTTTAACCAAGGATGTTATGATTATGTGAAAAAGTGTGTTAAGTGTTAACAACACACTAATCTGCATCACAAATCTAACCATAGTCTTCATGTATCCATTGATTTTTGGACCTTCTCACAAAGGGGTCTAGACCTTCTCGGTGAAGTCAACCCCCATTCTTCATAGTGACATTATTCTATAACCACTATGACCAAATATTTTACCAAATGGGTAGAGGCTATTCCTCTATTCTCAACCAAAGCTCAAAAGATTGTCAACTTTATCAACCATCACATCATCTATTATTTTGATGTTCCTCATGAAATCATCATCGACAATAGAAAATATTTTAAAAATAAGCATGTCCAAGGTCTTTATGATGCATTCAATCTCAAGTTAAGTTTCTCATCACCCTATCACTGTCAAGTGAATGGACAAGCTGAAGCCTCTAACAAAACTCTTAACAACATGCTAACTAAAATGTTTAATACATCTGGTTGGGATTGGCATTTGCACATCACTTTTGCCTTATGGGCATATTGTACCAACATTTTAACCCCTACGAGTACTACAACATTTTCCCTTATGTTTAGAACGGAGGCCATCTTGCCTCTTGAGGTCCAAATTCCTTCTCTTTGCATATCCCTATAGGATATCATTTATGAAGATGATTATCATCAATATCATTTATCTCATCTTGAGCTACTTGATGAGAGTTGTTTAGTTGCCCTTATCTATCTTCATGTCGATCAAGAGCACATCAAATTAGCTTATAACAAACACCTTAAAGCACAAGAATTCAACATCAGAGATCTCGTCCTAAAAGAAAATCAACATGTAACCAATATAGAAAAAATCAAGCATGACAAGTTTGCTTTCAATTGGTTTTGACCTTATATCATAACCTATAAGTATGGATTAGGAGCTTACTATTTATCTTCTCTCGAAGGCAACTCAGAACCTGAGCCCCTCAATGCTTCACATCTACACCCTTTCTTTTGTTGAAAAGGATTAAATTCACCTTTTATCTAACTTAAGCTCATCCCTTGATTACAAAACACATTCATCTCCCTATTTTAGGGGCAACCAATTAAAACTAAATAATTTGATTATCCATCACAATCATAGCATAATATTGAACAATGTGTACCATAGATCTACCCATGGCATGATTCTCATGGTAATTTCTACCTCTTTTCACAAGATAGATTCCCATGGTTGTTGTCACATAAACCTCTTTACACCTAATTAACCTTCTTATGATTTTAGTTTTGAATTTATAAAGGTTAACCCTTAAGCCTTTATAAACTAGTCTATGTCAAGTGAAATCAAATAGGAAAAACCAAGTTCACAACGAAAAACAATCATGGGCCATTCCTAGCATTCACATACTGCTCCCTTGAAGGACAAGTGTTGGAAAAATATCAAAATTGATACTAGTAAGGTGGCCTAATTCCTTTAAAGACAACTATTAAAAGGCATTAAACAAAGCACACAAACTTAGACCACTCCCTTGAAGGATGGAAAAATAAAGCATTTGTCAAAGTAATCAATTTATTGGAAGCTTCCCGCATCAATCAACTTCCCCAACCCTCCCAAGCAATAAGAAAATAATCAAAAGACCCATTATCAAGCAAAAAAAAAACTAAAGAATTTTGAAATCCATAATCGACTCTCATAAGCAATAATTTTAAAAGCCATAATCGACTCTCATGATTAGATTTCCTACATTGATTAGTCTACACTTTCTATGACATAGATTTGTTTATACTGAAACTTTGGTAACCTCTTGAAGAGGCATACTAGTCTCACAAAAAGGTTCCATTTTCATCCATCTCCCCTTTATACACTACAAACAAGGGATTTCAAGCTCACTTGACATAATGTGATCACAACACCTTTTAACCAACTAACGAATGCAAATGCAAAGCATTTGAAGGGCTTATGTTCCTTCAACCAATCCCACTTTGGGTTTTGTATTAATCTTGACAAATAAGAAGCATCGTTCCCTCTTCTTATACTGTCATGACTAGTTGATATATTCACTAAGACGTTTGTCTCTTGATTATATTATTTTTCTCACATCTAGTGTTATGATTCAACTTACTTTATGTGTTTTATCTTAAGCAAAATAACCATAATCATACCCACATACCATCATATCAACATGTATCATAATCAAAAACACACATCATCAACATATCCATCATCATATCATAATCATAGCATCTATGAGCAAATAAGAGAAAAAACCATTTTTATCAAATGTCTAAATCTAAATAAGCAAGCATATACTTGTTAAATTATAGCATGAACATCATTATCACATCAATATCATATGAACATATAACAAAATGCATCTCATCACATGCCTAGCTAGGTGAGTCTACATTGGTATCCATAACCATAACATAAGCATAATCAATATAACATCATCAATGATCAATATGAGCATCACATCATAAGCATCCAAACCATGAATGATAAGCAATAAACAAGGATCATATCTATAAATCATGAATCTATCATCCATAACATCATAATGTATATAAAAATATACATGTCTCTCTCTGAAAATGTACATCTCACCACATTGGCTCGTAGGCTAATATTAAAATAATATACAACAAAATATAGTATCCAATAACTATATCATAACTATGTCCCTGGGGCACCACTATTTATTGGGGTACCACTGCCTTTTGGTGTATGTCCTCCCAAGGTCTCTACCTTTCCACCTACAAAAGCAACCCACTAACCTAGTGTCACCATACTAGCACCACCTACCAAACTAGCTCTATACTCACCCCATCGGGGTTCATCCAAACAACATCTCAAGACTATGGTCTTGTAGTAGCATAGCTCCTCCACTATGGCTAGATATCATGCCATAGGGATAGTGTCTAGTGGTCCTATAGATGTTGTAGCTCCTCCCCTAGTCTATCTCAAAGAGTCTCTAACTTGGGTAACTAGAGCTAGTGTAACTCTAGCCTGGTCCCTCTCACCTTTAACCATAGCTATCAGAACCTGTGATATAGCCAACTAACCTTATAAAGCTACCACCTAAACTTATGCTACAGTTAGCACTGGTCCTACTTGTGCACCTGGGGTAGCCCCTGGTACTTGTACCTGCTAACCTCTACTAGCTGGGTCAACATCCATAGGCTACCTACCACCAAAATTTATTTCCACATATAGTGCCTGGTACCATGCAAGGTAACCATCTTCAAAGCTTGCATCATTTATCTCAACCCTAGCTGATAACTCCTCATGATCAAGCAAAGTCTGAATGGGCTATGGTTATAGGAGTAGAAGCTCTGCATCTTCCTACCTATACCTTGAGAATAGACCTAAAATCCCCTTTACCAAGCCAAACTATCTCCTCACCATGTCAAATGGGATGAGCTCTGCCTCACTATCCCTCCTATCAGAGATCCACCTATAGCTCTGCAAGGCTAGTGTATGTCTCTTGTATCCATCCCAGTCTAGAAACATGACGTATGGCCTCCAAATCAAGTTACCAACAACTAAGGCCTCTAGTGCGCCTCTAAACCAATCTATATCATGTACCCCACCCCCTACTCTTGTGAGGTCAAAATCGACTCTCCACCTCATAAAGCCAAATCTGAACTCCATCTAAGAATAACCCTCCCATGATAGCCCCATCAGTCATAGAACTTAAATGTGCTCATATGCCCAGCAGTGTAGTATGAACTTGATGTTGATGCCATATATTTAGTGAGCTCTAAAACCCCATATCTCCTTGTATATTTGGACAAGAAGCACATGCACCCATCTGAATACTATGCAACCTAGCAACATCTCCACCAAAACCCATAGTAGTAGATAAGGAAACCTCACGCTACTTAAATTAGGAATGGTGAAACATGATACCATGATCATCATCATCATCTAGAGTAGTCTCCTATCATCCCTAGCCCTCTGATACAATAGAGTGTAGCTAAACCCTCCAACATGTTATCTGATAAGATCATGGTCATCTCTATATATCATCTCTAATAACTCTTCTCTCTCTTCCTGATCGATGTGACAAATAAGATCACCTCAAATAGGTAGCCATGTAATCCTGTGCACATCCTCTAACAAGATTATCATCTCACTAGTGGGTAGAAGGAAAGTGTTTGTGGCTAGATCCCATCTCTCAATGAGGGCCACAATCATCATTGTATCCTATTGCATATGCTAATAATGTAACATCGCTCCTAGGCCCACCTCCTCCATGTGAGCCCAATTTGCTAGGGTCATCCCTCAATGAATCTTTGGGAAGATGTACGACTCTCGATCTCACATCTGAATCTACTCCCATGGTTGAAAATGTTTGATAGTAAATAACTTAGCTCCCTATAATATTTTGCCTATGAACTTAGCCTTTTAACCTCTCTTATCTACCCTTAACGCTTAAACCATGACCTATCACCCTACACCATAATCAGAAAGTATTTGACCATTACTCCTTCTCTTCCAACTTTACCCTTGACCTCATCCATCACTATAACCTTACAACTACTACCTAAGGTTTAGCCTTGACACCCCATTCAATATACTTCAAAACATTCAAACATTCAAAACTATTAAACAAATTCACTTCACTTTTTATCAAAACATTGTACCACTTGGTTGGCTACCAACGGTCACTATGACCACTGATGGTCAAGTAGCCATTCTATTGATAGTCATCAACCATCAATAGTCAAGATGATTGCCAACAATTTTTGTGTGTGATTGTTGATGGAAATATTCCAAACCTTATCCACATCAATACCTCAATATACCACAAATTTACCAAAATTTGTCTCCTAGTCTTACCTAGCTAACCTACCTCTCCAAATTTGATGCAAAAACCTAATACCTAGGTCAAACCAAATCTACCCTCCCAATAATGACAAAACAATCAAATTCCCAATCCAAATGCAATGTAAAATTAGAACTAAATTACCAATTTCATGTAGCCCCTACCTCATTCCTCAACCATCATTAAGGAAGAATCTGGGGATCCACTGCCCAACCACATTCCTACCATGCCCATCCTACATCCTCATCAGTTTGCTTGACCCACTCAGCAATCCAACCCAATAACCAATCACTAACAATCACCATCAACAACCTCTTAAATAAAGTGCCAAACAACTAGAGTTTAAAAGTAAAATTATTAAATTGAAGGACAATGACAAGCAGAGACACTTTTGTCTTCACACTTTTAGGGTTTTCACCTTGACCGTCGATGGTCAGCGTGACTGTCGATAGTCACTTCTATGACCCCTGCCCATCGATGATTCAGATCTTGCCATTGCCTTTATAAAAAAACTTTTTAGAATAGACCTGCTCCCCAATCACCCACCCACCTCACCAACCACCTCATCACCTCACCATTGGTCCATCTCAGCCCAACTCATGCATGTTTTGAGATGATCTTGCTAGGTGCTTTCGATTACAAAGACAACAGTTAACATGTTGACCTATTTTTTGAATTAGCACTACCTCATGCACACCCAACCAATTGGTATCTTCTCGAGAGCACTTCCTACCTCAAATACCCATGACTTCACTTGACCAATTTATGTTTTTCCCAAGAGCACTTCCTACCTTAAATACCAATGAACACACAAACCTTGCTTATAAGACTTGCATTTATGAGTGTACCCAACTGCCATGCCTAAATATGGTCATGTAGTCCACTTGTCACTTGTCCTTCTAACACTGACCCTTATTTTTACCAACTATGGCAACCTAGTCCATAAGTGATCTTGACTATCACACTTTTTTTGCACTACGTGTGCATGTTTGCACTTCAGTGCCCAACCTATCATCCACCTTTTTGTCATCACCTTCACCACTTATCAAACTTGCACCTGATTCTATTTCACCTCATCAACTCTCGATTGGAGGAGGAACACCTCCCATTCTTTGGGCAGCCAAACCTTTGACCCATACTCTATTTTTATTTTACAACTCATTGATACAAACTAGATAACAAGAAGGGGCAAAATGTAGACACCAAAAATCTGCACATGACGTTTTTGAATGTCACAATCCCCCTTAGGCCCAGCCCAGACCATTCGACCAACATACCTATGTAATGCTAGTCAATTTGACCTAATGACTTAACCCACATTTTAACTCAATCTGACCTTGACCTTCAACCATCGACAATCACCCTAACCATTGACAGTCAACCTGACTGATGATGGTCAACTTGACCACTGATGGTTAGGGTTTACTATCTAAACCAATTTAACTGACCCATCACTTTGCCTTGCTTTTTTATAATTAGCTCATCATATTCATGTGCAAGCCAATGCATGTATGGATTAAAATTAGACAAGTTATACCTCTTGTTAAACATCTTGTTTCACCTCTCCTTCCTTCTTATAATAAGAGAGGAGCAAGAGGTGAAAAAGGACTATGACTTTAAGAGCTTTTTGAATCCAAAGTTTATTTATAGGTCACTTATTCTAGTTATCCAGTGATCCAACCATCATGTCAAAAAGCTGACTTGTTGCCACCACTTGGTCGATAGTCAAGTATTATTACTCTATTGAAATCATGCTAGGCTCTATCAACAAGCCAACCTCCTCAACCATTCATCTGATCAACCTCTAGTAAGTTAAGTATTTGTTTTCAAACTATTAATTACTTTATTTCCATTTTATAATCAGTCTAGCATAAACTAATTTCCCAGCATTACCTTCTATGATCTCATAAATTTGACCTTTTTATCACCCAAACCCAACACATAATAACTACCGATGGTCAATCTGATCACTGATGGTCTATCCAATCGCTGATGGTTACCTCAACCACTGATGGTCACCTCAACCATCGATGGTCACACCAACCATTAACAATCATTGTGGCAGAAAATAATAGCAAATTATTTGCACCCACCTACCCTCAACCAAATCCAACTTTCTTTTCCTCTCCCTGTTCATAGAGCCCCAACCTATTTTTTGAATCACACCCGACCTATTTAAATTAGTATTGATCTACTTATTGTGATATTAGTCATTTCAGTCTATCTCTTTATCAAGCATTTCTTGTATTATAGTTTAATATCTTTTGTGATTTATGTAAGTAATTTATCTACTATTTTATAAACTTAATTATTCAACACATGTGGATTGACGTCTCCCGAGGAAGCTCTTACTTTTAGGATCTAGCTAGCACTAGACAATCCACCCAGCTATCTATCTAACTAATCATTTGCTTTAGTGTTATCTCATTTGCAAATCATCCTCCCAAGCCAAAGGAGCTCGTTATAGTCATTTGATTCAATGCATGCACAATCAACTAGGTTTTTTAACCATACCTATATCTAGTTTCTTTCTTCTTCCTCTCTTGGAATATAAGCTGAAATTATCTGAAACAGACTCAAATAAGTAAAGTGGCTAAAAGACATGTAAAACAAAGCTCATGCCAAACTTACGTGTCTACACCTAGAGCCTTTCTTGGTTTATTATCAAATCCTTTTTTGATCATATTTGAAGGTATAATAAAATAGTGAATGATCCCAAGTGCATTAAAAAAGGTCTCACTAAAAATATTCAATCTCGTCCTAGTGTTTATAAAATCACATTCAATCCCTTTAATATGAATGATGACTTAAATATACAAGGGTAAATTTTGGTCCATAATCTCTATGGAAGGTAAATCCTTTAACTCAAAAGAAATGAGGTTCTTACCATCTTTTAATATTTTACCAATAAAAACAAAGTATGTTGGTTTCATATTGTCAGGATCCTACTCTCCCCAATAAGAGTATATATGATTACCTTGTATTAGCAACTAAACACGGAATTATACCAGAATCAATAAGTAACTAGAAATATGAAACAACACAGGATATGAGAGACAATACACAATTGTATTAAATACTCAGAAGAAAATATAATAAAGAAGATGCCACTTCTTCTTCCACCTCAAAGGCTTGCCACACCTCAAGACCTTCTTCCCTCTCTCTCTCGGTCCCAACAATCAACTCAAATATAGAATTGATGTTCACCTCAACCAGTCAGTAACACGTTTCCAGTATACCAAGTACACAACCGTACTCCAAGTAGTTCCCTTGCTCTCTGCTGTTACCTACAAATCACTAGACCTTACTCACCATTGTAGATCTCCAAACGTGGTCCTGCACCCTTGCTGACCAAGATCATACATACATGAAGAACCCCTCTGATTCTCCAAACCAGTACCCACACTTGGTACTGTGGCACTAGGAGGAACACACCATTGCTCTCTTACTCTCTGAAGGAGCTTATTTTGCTCTCTTACTCTCTAGCACAAGTTTACAATACAGCCCATGAGTCTATTATATAGATCTCATGCTTAAAATAATTAGACATTCTTAATTACAATAATTAGACACGCAACTCAAGACTATAATTAGCCTTTAACATGCAAACACTCAGTTTAACTAACTAACTGTTCGTGCAACGAACAGTTCTGGAACACACAAGCGACCGACATCGGTCCCTGTCTGCCTGGAGGTGACCGACATTGGCCAACCTCCTGCCGATGCTGGTTGTCTTCAGCTCGCACTTGCCGATGTCGGTTTCCTTCTGCACTATACCCTGCCGACGCCGGTCTCCCTGGAACTCAACAACCTCCTCCATGTCTGCAATAGTTGAAGCTTTTAGCTCCACACCCTAACACATATCATGTGGTAAAGTAGTATCACACAATGTCTCATAAAATATATCTTTATAAATATTAGACATTTAGAGCACCTATAAGATATAAAATTTTCCATGGGTATTCTTATGTTGTTAAAAAATATCATAATCTTGAGTTGCATGCACTCTGATCTTAGCAGCATGATGAAGGTTAATAGGGTTGATTTGGTTAACCCCACCTTGAAGCTAAAAGGAAAGAGGAAGGATGGAAGCAATGTGTGCCATACTCCTCTAAGTTGTTATGGAATCAACCTCATAATGAGCCATCATATAATGATCCACAAAAGATATTTCACTAAATGGAATGAAATAAAAACTATCAATTTCAAGATATTAACACATAAATTGTTATCACATACAAAATTATCATGCTTCAAACCATATTATAACATTGTATGATATATGTGAAAAAATAATTTCTTAATCATTGATAAACATTTACATAAAAACCATATTATTAAGCCTAATACCATATAAAGGATATGAAATAAAAATAAATGTTATATAGAAATTGCATCTACCCATGAGAAAAGGGAAGAAACACAAGAATATACTTAATCTACCAAAGGAAAGAGGACAAAAGTCTAGAAAAACCAACATGGTCCAAGCAAAGGAAATAGAACCAAGGCTTAGAAACTCCACAAAGGTCCAAGCAAAGAGAATCCTCATGATAAGGCACAAGCAAGAGAGGGTTAATAAGAACCCTAAAATAATTAGTTTTAGAGAGATAAGGATATGAACCCCTAAGGTTGGATGATCATATAGATCATAAAGTTGTTATTTCATTCATGTCGGGTTGAGAAAAAAGTTTTAACATGAGGGCGCACAAGTGTTAAAAAATCTATGAAAACTAAATAAAATAATGGCACTAGGTAAATGAGGTAAAATACAATAAATTATAATAAATCAAACCTACCTAGTGTAGAGAGATGGGAGAATAAAATTACTTCGAATAATAAATGATAAAGAGAAATGGAAAAGATAAGAAATGATAGATAAATCCTTGATTCTGATTTACTTATATTCTAATAGAGGCTAAAAATGCAAAGAAAATGGTCTTGGAATAGTGCATAAGAAAACCCAAAAAATAGGGGTTGATCTGAGATAGTGATTAGAAATAGAATGTCCTTAAAGTGACAAGACCAAAATGGAATGTATAAAAAATGGCAGTCTTTCCAAAAGTGGTCACCTATCCCAAAAGTGGCTTTATAAATCCATACGACCAATAACATTTTTGGAACCCTTCATCAATAATAGATGTCTAAAAACCTATCTTAGCTATGAAAATAAGTGCACAGGTATGTCATAATATTTCCTCCTTTAATATAACCATAATTTGGCCTCAATATTTAGCAATATATAACCATAATTTGGCCTCAAGCCCCTTGATTGGGCATTTCTCTACATATCAATGTTGAGAATCAAGGCTCAATATAGTTTTATGCATGCAAGTGGCCTTCCTAATGAGCGATAGAAGCCTCCACCTTCTTTCCCTATGATATTGAATTCTACTATATGATATTTTGCTTGGGCCTTTTCCTCATGCAATAATGTATATAATAATAAAAAAATTAACAACAAAATAGATGTGACCAATGAAGATTTTTTCACTTGTAATTTTTAATGAAATTCCTTATGATGATTTTTATATAGACTTATTGAGTTTGAATCATGGACCTGTTGTTGTAAAATATGACATAAGAAAAAAAAGTAAATTTTGATCCAATAAGATTGACACAACAGACAAAATGAAATAAGGGCCACATGACCCAGTAAAGCAAAGTGGCCACTTTGTGACTGTTCTAAAAAGGGTCAAACCAATTTTAGCATAGTTTGAAAGTGGTAAAAAATTAGAAGTGGAAGAAGAAGAGAAAGAAGATAAGGATCCTCGAGCACAAATAGACATAGAGGAGAGAGAAAATGAAATAAAGAGAGAAGCACATGGTCACAAAGAGAATAAATGAGAAGCAAAAACAAGAGAAAGAGAAAAAATAAAATAAAATAAAGAGAGAAGCACATGGCCACACAAATAAGATAGGAGAAACAAAAAAACAAGAGAAAGAATTATAATTACTTAAGCAGAACCAATGATCCTTACGTATAAAATCACACTAATAACATTTGAATTACAAAATTTATACCAAAATTAGGTATCTATAATATAATTGATAAAATGTGATTAACACCACCTCAAAACTCTTTTTTGTAATTATTTGTTTCTGATTAGATTATAAAATTTTATAATATTAAATATTACAACAATAAATTATTAGAGGTTGTGGTTTACTCATTTATTAACAAGGAAAAATCATATCTCCAATGTTAGGTCATAAATCTAAGACACAAAGTTACTTTCTAATAATGTTTACATCCAAAACATGTACAACAACACACCTAAGGAACATGGTGTAGACACTAAAATCTAATATTATACACTTAGAGATATCAGTCTTGATCTATATCTACTTCACATGACTTATGTTTACACATATGGATCTTGCACACCCTTCTCTACTATATGATTTATTTCTATGGGATCAACCTTTTTAATTTTCTATCAATCACCTACAGGTATTCCCTAGTTTGTGTCTACCTACTTAGAATCATAATTGGATTATTTCTTGCTTATTTGATCACATTTCCTATTTTCTATACAAATCCATCTGAGCTCAAACATTTTCAAAATTTTGCAAGTATCCAATTATGACAAACTTATCTCATCACCAAAAAGTATCTATTTTTTGAAATAAAACTATCTTTTTAGGTCAACCCATATGTTTCACATATCATCTATTTATACACAATAGGTCTAATCCTAATACATATCTAACATTAATCAAGTAAGCCTATTCTATCACTTACACATAGAGAGGGATTGCGCTAAACTTCCCAAATCATAAATCAATCACAAGGAGCAGGTCCTAGCCAAGTCTGAAACACATAAGCCAAGTTAAATTTTCATTGTCTAGTATTGAAAGCTATATCACAAGATGTCTTCATACTAGTGGATCATAATTGCCCACATTCACTTAATAGGGAGAACTATGTGTTGTTTTATTTCCCTCCTTGGAGAATTGGATATCCAGGTAGTACTCAGCCATTCATTAAGGAGTGTTTGAGGTTATCTCAACCCACCACTTTCCCCCATTTTTAAATGTTAACCTAGTGTCAAAAGTGAAACTAGGGTTTTGAAGTAAATGAGACATGTTTTTTAGAATTACACATATAAAGATGCAAATATCACAAATGAAAATGGTTTACAAGTAAGTGCAACAATTTATGCTAAAATAATATGGCACAAATCATAGGGATGAATCTAGTAGAAGATGGAAGCCTACGTCTGATGCAAGCGTCTATAGGCTAATAAAATTATCCAAGCAAATTTAGACACCTAGTTTATAAAGTTGAATGACTATAGGTTCACCTTCAGTCATTTCTATCAACTACATGTTATCTCAAATTTGTATGTACCCAAAACAAAGTATCTTAATCCTCCTAGTACTTTCCATAAATAGTAAATTGCAATTATTCAATTATCCTCTATTTTAGAATTTAGATTGTGTATTATTTATATATATTGCACAATCTAAATGGTTCAAAAAATAATATATTTTTAGATCACATTAATAAAAAATAAGGTAAAACATATTGGTGAACTCGTTCCTTATATTGAGCACGTTCAACCTTAAGTTTTCCTTTAGGGTTTCTTCCTTCTTTCTAGGGTTTTAGATTTATGTATTTAAATCTGATTTTCAAATTTAGTTTTTGATTTTTCCTTATTCACAAATTACTAATGGCTATAATGGATTTACATTATTTATATCTTCTAACTCAAGCTATAGTTTTAATCATTACATGTTATTTTCTTGAAATTTACAATACCTTTAACTATATAATCCCATGGATCAACTTTTTGTATGATAATTCTAAGGTTAGAATTAATCATGATGAATATTTAGCCTTCCTTAAATCTACTATCATCATCCCAAATAATAGAGTGCATCCTATTGATAGAATTTGTATTAATGTTGAATATGAATATGCCCATGAAGAAGAAACATATAGTGTGGATGATAGATTTGATGACATAGAAAAAACTCAATTAACTCAGTATCTGCATCTAAACACATGATTGATGCATTATTACATGTAACTATAAATTAAATGAAAAATACAAATCAAGCTAGGTCTATTATATATGATGAAAAATATGATCCCTTTAATGATATTCATCAACCTTTTAGAGTGTTGGGTTATTTTGGTTGATTCTAGCTTCGACGTTAAAGTCTATCCCAACAAGTTAGCGCGCTAGCCCTATCATGCGAGATTTAGATCTCATGCTCTCATCCAAAGTGTGTAGCGAAAGACCGGTTCCCAAAATTTTTGTAACACAGTATTATATCTTTGTTCATGCCTTTCTCTTTATGCAGTTTTAAATAAAGATTATATAACAACACAAATATATTAATTTTATCCTTCTAGTTCTAGATGCAGTTATTATTATTACTATATAAATCACCATCATTATCTAACATTAGTGACTTTAGGAAAGAAAAAGATACGAATAAAAAGAGACTAAGGAATAACTTATCTCTAGGTCTAGCACTTAGTGTGTTCCATCATTCAGGACACAAATTGGCAAACTCTGATATCTCATATTTTATGCTTAATGAACCAAAAGGTAAAGCTTCATCATATGTTCTCCAAAATATCATCCCTATAATAGATTACAATAGGGGTATTTATACTTGTTTTTCCCTGACCAAGTGTTACAATCATTAATGTTATGAGCGAATGGTGCATGGACTCTCAATAGATTGAGAATCATGGCACTTATAATAAGTTCTTCCTAAAGACTCGAGTCCTACACCCCCTAGATCCTCACTCTATGATATATATTATTGGCCATGTGTTCCATTACTTACGGGATGGTGAAAAACCTCTAATCAATAAGCTTGAAGTGTCTTATATGAATCTCTCTACTAACAACTTCCGCTTCCCATGCGCTCCCCTAGTCTTCTGCTTTTATTCTAAGTCTAATGTTCTCAGGGTCTCCATGAATTTTTCTCCTCTGAGTGGGTCCTCTTGCGTTGGTCCCTTCTATGTTGTTTTCCTCTCATGCCATTATCCTCCGCACTATTGTACTCTTGGACCATTATCCTCTTGCACCCAATAGGTCCCACACCACAGTGCTTTTATGTCTAGCAGTCATGTGCCATAGTATTCCCATGCCATGGTCCTTTTGTACCATGCCAATTTCATTCCAAAATAGGATAACACTTAGTCAAAATTTTGGGGCCAACATCACCCCACACTATGCCCTTAGTTTATCCCTGACTAAGCCACACTAACATCTTCCAAAAATTTAGGCCCTTTTTTGCTCGAGTTCCTTTTTAAAGTTGTCCTAATGGCACAATGCCTCAAGGACCTTCACAGTTATTCCTTCAATGGCCTATTTCTATGTTTTCAACAACTGCACTAGCATCTTTATGGACATCTTCTAGTGTAGAGACCTCTTTATCAACCTATCCTCAAAGGGCTATAAAACTTGCATTTAGTTGTCAATGATGGTTATTAATGGTATCTTCCATCATCTTTACATCTCTGAATGCTTTTGCGTGCTCATCATGATCTTTTATTAGGAGTGTAGCATCAGTGGACTGCTACCTCAAGACCTCTTCAGCTTGGAGTCAAGCCTCTAAGACTTTGTTAGGGCACACAAGCCACTCAAAAATGTTGTCCAAAATGGGGATAACTTTTCCAACTCTCCTTAAGGCATGCTTGCAAATGTCAACGACCATGGTAAACTGTTCAATTATTTCCATCCCCTCATCTCTTGATGTGGGTAATTTCTTTTATTTCTTGAGTAGTAGTTCAACCAAGGTCTCTAGCTTTCTAATGGCATCCCCGTCCAAAGGTATGCCATCTGTAAGTGTTGTATCTTCCTTCAAAATTATTTTATAAAAGGTTAAAACCCTTATTTTTGCCTTTGTGGCCTCTTGGAGCTTTTGTTTCATTGAGGCCACTTCCTTGATGAGCGCTTGCTTCTTAACAAGCACTTTATTATACATGCCTATAACCTTGGCATGTTTTCTCTCTACTGTGTGTGCATCAGAATTCGACAAAATGCTTTGGTACATTATTTCCATGCCAAGTTTCAAAAATGCAGTGCTTGCTATCAGTGGGGTGAGCTTTTGTGGATCAACCCTCATTAATTTTGGTAGCGTTGGAGCATTCGAGCCCAAAGAGATGTTGTCTCATGGGATTTCAAACTTGCACTCCTCAATGTACATCTTGAGTAGGAAGGACACTTGATTCTTGGTTTCAAGAGTGGCTTCTTTGGGATGAAAGTGTGTCCAAAGGTATAGTCTTATGTCCTATACATCGAATTGGTAACATTCACACATAGTGGTCATTGTTCATTCATCTTCCTGCCCTTCTAAATCAGCCAGTTTCTTTCCCTTAGTATCTTAAATGACTCATGTGTCCTTAATAACTTACACACCTTTAAGACTTATGCGCCCATATATCTTATGTGCCCAAATAACTTGCATGATTTTTATTTTTACCCTTTCATGTATGATTTCTTACCCCACACTAAAATGGTTCGTGGTCCTCCATGAAAACAACAAGAACATAAAAACAAAATTATAATAAAAAAGAGTTGCGCGCAATAACGATAAATTTTTTATTGAAAGAAGTAAATCCTAATCTAATGGCATAAGCCTTATTGTTTACAAAAGTGCAGCTATTCTGAAATGAAATATGGCTGAAACCAATTTCCATTATAGTGCCCTAGGAGAAACTGACCATCCATTTGTTGTAACTGACATGCCCCTGTAGGTCAAATGCTATGTATTATAAATGGACCATCCTAATGGATGCAGAGCTTTTCAGGGTGGAACGTGAACTTAGATTCATACAAAGAAACCTTCATTCCTAGAGAAAAGACTTTATTCTTGATATGGCAATCATGCCATGCCTTCTGCTTACGTTTCTCTACTTCCTAACTCTAATGAGCAAGGAACTGGGTCTCAAATATTGGGTTATTTTGGTTGATTCCAGCTCCAACACTGAAGTCTATCCCAGTGAGCTAGCACATTAGCCTTATCACATGAGATGTAGGTCTTGCATGCTCACTCGAAGCATGCAACAAAAGATCAATTCTCAAAGGTTTTGTAACACACTATTATATGTTTGTTCATGCCTTAATCTTTATGTAGTTTCAAACAAGGATTATATAAAAACACAAATATACTAATTTGATCCTTTTAGTTCCAGATACAATTATTATTATTATTATTATTATTATTATTATTACTACACATATCACAATCATTATCTAGCATTAGTGACTTTAGGAAAGAAAAAGATACCAATAAAAAGAGACTAAGGAATAACTCATTTTCAGGTCTATCACTTAGTGTGTTCCATCATTCAAGACACAAATTGGCAAACTCTGATATTTCATATTTTATGATTAATGAACCAAAAGGTAAAGCTTCATCATATATTATCCAAAAGATCATCCCCGTAATAGATTATAATAAGAGTATTTATACTTGTTTTTCCCTGACCAAGTGTTACAATCATTAATGTTATGAGCAAATGGTGCACAAACTCTCAATAGACTGAGAGTCGTGACACTTACAATAAGTTCTTCCTGAAGACCCATGCCCCTCCACCCCCTATATCCTCATTCTATGCTATATACTGGTGGCTATGTGTTCCATTCCTTGCGAGATGGTGCAAAACCTCCTATCAATAAGATTGAAGTGTTCCATATGAATCACTCTCCTAACTGATCCCACTTCCCATGCACTCCCCTAGTCTTCCACTTTTATTTTGTGTCCAATGTTTTCAGGTTCTCTATGACTTATTCTCCTTTAAATGGGTCCTCTCATGCTGGTCCCTTCTGCATCATTGTCCTCTCACATCATTGTCCTCTTACGTCTTTATCCTCTTGTGCCCAATAGGTCCCGTGCCACAGTGCTTCTGCACCTGGCAGTCACGTGCCATGGTCTTTCACACCATGGTCCTTTCGTGCCATATCAGTTTTGTGCCATGTTCCTTCCACACTATGTCAGTTCTACACCAAAATAGAACAACACTTAGTCAAAATTTTGGGGCCAACATAGAGTTATTGACCATAAAATAGGTGTTTGGAACACTATACCATTGATATTATTCATACATCTATACCTAATGTCACACATATGAAGCTGACTTATGGTGTGTGGGAAACAAAATGTTCCCCTAATATTTCTATGCATATCCAACACAAAAAACTTATTCACATCCTATAGTCGCTACTCATTTGACATATTCATGCATTCCTACTACACAATCCCTCATGTAGACTGTTATGGATTTGTAGGATAAGGTGTTGCAGTTAGAGTAATGTGTTTCTAGAGTGATTCATTCAACTGATTCTCATGTGTTGATTCATAACACATTAGCCCCAAATATTTTAGATTATTCTTTACTTATATGTTTCATAGCTCCTAAGCTTACATTATATGATGTTAAAGGCGATCTAGAGTAACACCTAAGAGCCTTCCAAGTAGTGTGTTTGTAATATGTCTCTAATGAAAAGTTGTTAACTAATTTATTTCTATGAGGCCTTAAGTACTATGTTTTGTGTTGGTTTTATAACCTCTCATTCCAATCATTTAAGGCATTCAATCCTTTGGATGATAAATTTCTAGCACATTTTACAATCGATATCAGTGAGAAATTATCTTGTGCTCAAATTGAAAAACTTAAGCAAGGATCCAATGAACCAATTAATGATTATGTACTTTGGTAAAAGAACATGCTTTCTAAGATGACAAATCCTATTTCTAAAAATGTACTCAAGAAAAAATTTATTTCCCCTCTCCATAAATCTATTATATTCAAGAGATTCAAATCATTCGATGAGTTATGCCATACAATTAGAGATCAAAAAGTTAAGCTCATATCTTTGAATAATCTGAAATGTGGTTAATGCTTCAACTACTACAAATACACATTTTCAAAATAAAACAAGTTATAAGTTGAAAATAAATGATACCAAGAATGAGGAAAATAATAGTTAATGTAGTTTCACAACCTACTAATCGACTTGTCTTGTCTAATCAATAAAGGGATCTCTTAAACCTTGTCATAAACTCTTGCAGAAGTTACTTGAGAGTAACCTAATATCCATCCCTTCCCCCAAAGAGGTTGATATGAGTATGTCTCTATCTAAGGGACACGATAGTAATGAATAATTTAAATACCAGAGATGTGAGGGGCATTCTATGAATATATGATTTGCACTGAGACATGATTCAGGGTCTCATTGATAACATAATTGAGTTTATTACACCTACAAATGATTCACAACCACAACCTAATGGGAATACAAAATTTAAATTGTTTTTTGATTCCTTTCCTAAGCATGTGGTAAGGGAAACAAAGCCTAATTCTGAGGTGCATATGACTTACAAAGCAGAGCCTCCTCTACAAACATATGGGTATCCATTAGATGGTATTATTGGTACACTAGCATGCACATTGATAAAATAACCCACGATTACATTTGATGACAATGATATTGTCGAATATGATTCTAGTTTCAACTCATCATTTATACATGCAACATTGATTTGCAGTGCATACATAGTGTCATGGTAAACAATGGTTCAATTAAAATTTGTTGCACCATGCCACTCCTTACTAGTGTTGGATATACACATAAGGATTTGATGAATAAAACCAATATAGTTACAAGATTCGATGAATAAAACCAATATAGTTACAAGATTCAATGGGAAGAGATATAACAATTTAGGTAGTATTGTGTTACCACTTAAGGTGGGCCCTATAGTATTTGCTACTCCATTCTTAATTTTATTGATTACATTGTTATTTGACATGTTGTGAGGATGTTATTGGATACATAAGCTCCATGTAGTACCATTTTTAGTACATAGATACATGAAGTATATACATGGCAATAAGGTGATTACAGTTTTAGGTATTCCATATGAGTATTATATTTAGCTAGAGAAACTTCTTCTCTACCCCCACCACCATTACAGTCAAGTAGTCAACCTAATTAAGTTCATTCTACCCAAACAGTTCAGAGGAAACCAATTGACTTTCTTAGATAACAAATGCTTCAACACACATTACATCAAAGGGTTACTCAGGGCTTACTATAGTCATTGTCTAATCCATCACCTCCTATTGAACACATGCACATGTTTATTCTACTATATAGTGTATTTCACATGATATCATGCCCTCTAGGGTTACTCATCATACACAAGATCCTATGAGTCATGATGATGATCATGGATATATTAAAAAATGAGATTACTTCTCAAATTCAGATATAGTTACATATGACAGTACCCACTCATGATGGTTGATCATTCCCATGTTTGATACAAGACGTACACATGATCACCCCTTGATGGGATAGTTGGATAGCATTTTACATAATGAATCTATTCTAAAATACAAAAAAAATAAAAATAAAAATAAAACATTCCAAAAATCCAAAAACATAACCTAAGATAAAATGTTTTGCTAGTTACTACATTAAATTATGTTCTTTATCACACATTTAGTAGATTATATATCATTTTTCATACACACATGCATTTCATGATATATATGAGTGAGATGCAAAACATATAGGTTATACATGATACGTGGATGTACAGATGCATGACATTCCTATACCTAGGGGCCATGTCAATATTGGGAGCATCTCATTTTATTGGTTGCATTATTACATGTTATATTTTTTATGACATTTATATTTATCATGTTGAGCTATATCTATTGATTACATGTCTTTCTCTTGTTTATATTATTTATAGTGTTACATTTTATGGATATGTTGTTTTGTTATGTTGTAACTTTGACATAGGTTGATGGTGTACACTAGTTGACTTATTCTACGCTTCATTATTACTATTTCATTTCATATAGGCTAGTCATTGATTTTGCCTTATTTATCTCTTGCCTTAGTTTATGACTTTTGGCTTGAATGATTTTTTCATTGTATAACTCTTTATTTGGGCCCTTGCCTCCTATGATTTTTCTCTTTTATTAAGTTTATCAGTATATGACTCTTTCTTTGTTTGGATGTTGCCTTAGTTTATGACTTTTTGCTTGATTGAGTTGTCCATTGTATGACTTTTTCTTTGGGCCCTTGCCTCGTCTTATAATTTTTTCCTTAATTGATTTTTTCATTTTATGACCTTTTTGTGTGGCTCTTGCCTTGTGTACATTTCATTATCCATTATTGATTGATATTGAGTGTGTTTTATTGTCTGTGTCATGGCCATGACATTGTGTGTTTATGAGTGGATGCATCTATGATTGTCTATTGAGT
The DNA here is from genome assembly GCA_037957365.1 of Torreya grandis. Classification (NCBI taxonomy): domain Eukaryota; kingdom Viridiplantae; phylum Streptophyta; class Pinopsida; order Cupressales; family Taxaceae; genus Torreya; species Torreya grandis. The sequence continues at coordinate 125,362 of JARHVA010001168.1, read as the reverse complement.
TTGTGGTGTTGTAATCCATATCGCACACATTCCTTCTTGTGTGTGGTGTCATGGTCCATATCATGTATCTCTCTACATAGGTTATTATTCATTGCTTATATCTATGATGATCATAACTACGTGCTTAATTTCTATATCCATGTTGACATGACACTTGTATGTCTACATTACATATTTCATATATGCTTTCATGTTCTAATCATGCTATGATGACATTTTATCCACACATTCCTTTAAATGCTTCAATATTTCTAGATAACATTAATGGGTTGACTCTTTTTTTTTGAGATGAGTAATTCGCAGGGTACATTCCTCACCTTGAAATGGAGCATATTAATGGGCTTCTCATATAGATTCAATCCCCAATTTACATATTTCAGATTTTGGTACATATTACATAATTTCAGAGGGTTTTGATTGCTTCAAATCATTAGTTTGGTTCATATTATGGTATGAATATTTACATATTGAGTCATATTTGATTGCATATGTAGACATTTTATATACATTTTACAAGAACATAAGTTACATGTTTTCAAATATATCAAGTTTGGGATAGAGGCACATAGATTTTATGACATTCTATATTAGTGTGGGACAATTGATCAAATTATGGGGATGAACTTTATTCGTGCACACACTATTACAACTTTCTATTTTTGAATTTGGCATTGATGTGATATTGATGGTACTGGAGGTAACATTTTGAATCTATAATTTTGTCAGCAACAATTGATTCACCCTTACATGAGCCTAATATAGGCTCCCTTTTTCATCTTGGTGTTCAAGATGAGTTAAATAAATAGTGTGGTTGAGGTCTTGTGTCACTCAACAATACAACATTACTCCTAATGTGCTTAGCATAGGCTCCACCCTCCAATCTTGGGGTTCAAGAATCAGTTAAATGAGTAGTGCAACTAACACTCCTCCCTCTTCATAAGGGTTGGAGCATTTATTTTCCCAACCCACAGTTTGAACAATCATGCTTTCCTTAGGACATAAATCACCTTCAAATTTTCCAATGCTTCAAAAGGAAACATAACCTTTCACACTTCATAGGGCAACATAATTCACCCATTTACATGGATTTTCCTTTCTTGCTTTTCAAATTTCAAAATTTTCATTTATTTAATTTATTTCATTTATGGACATTGATGGCTACATGTTTCTTTATAAATTTACATAAAGTGAGCTTCATGCTTAGAGTGTTCTCCTGAAGGTAAAGTGTATTTTACACACTAGGGTACATATTTTTATCATTTTACTGTAGTATTGTTTTACTTTCAATATTAAAATAAAAGGTAATGTTTGTAGATATTAAAATATAGTGTCAAACACTTGACAGTGTCAATCTTGACCATCTTTACTTCACATGACTTGTGCATACACATATGGCTCTTGCACACCCTTTTCTACTATCTGTGTACTTTCTATGGGACCGACCTTTCCTAATTCATTATCAGTCACCTATAAGACTTCCCTATTTTTGTGTCTAGCTTGCTTATAATTATTATCAAACCATCTCTTAATCATCAGATCATAGTACATGTTTCCTAGAATAGTCTGTTAGAATTCAAATGCCTTCGAAACTCCACAAGTATCTAATTTCGAGGGACCTATCCTAACACCAAATAACGAACATTTTTTAAAATTAAATTATCTTTAAAGGTCAGCCCATATGTTTCACATGTCAATGGAATGAAAAGTTGCACAAATAGTGTTCTATTTATATGCAATAGGTATAAGTTTATTCTCTATCTAGCATTCATAAAGCAAGCACTAAGCAAGTCTTTATATCACTCGCACATTAATAGAGACCATCCTAAACTTCCCAAATCAGAGAGTAGTGATAAGGAGCAAGTCCTAGCCAAGTCAAATTTCAATTGTCAAGTATCGAAAGCTAGATTAAAAGATGCATTTATATTAATGGATCATATTTGCACACATTCACTTAAGGAGAAGAACTATATAAAATCTAATTTCCCTTCTTGGAGTATTGTATATGTAGACAAAGCCCAGTGATTTATTAGAGAGCGGTTGAGAACAGCTCAACTATCGCTTTTCCCTATTTGTTCATGTTACCTAATGTCAAAAGTGGAACTAGGGTTTCAAAGTGAAGGAGACATGATTTGTAAATTTGCTTGCACAATGAGTTGCTAATATCTCACAGGGAAATGGTTTACAAGCAAGTGTAGCAATTTGTGCCAAAACAATATGGCACATATCACATGGATGAATTTGGTAGAAGACAAATGTCTATATCAAATGTAGGCGTCCACAAGTTAACAAAATAGTCTAAGAGAATTCAAATACCCAATTTCTAGAACTTAATGATTACATATTCACCTTCAATCCTTTTTATCACTTACATGTTATTTGAAACTTACACAAAGTTAAAACAAACTATCACTTATATAAGGTTAAAACAAATTATTTTAACCCTCGTACTGCTGCTCATAAATAATTAATTACAATTATTCAAATATGCTCTCATAACATTTAGATTTATATATTATCGTAGTATATTCTGAATAGTTCAAAAATATATATTTTATTAAATTGGATATGACCCATTTGTGTCACGTAAGATAAGGGTCCACCAGTCCTTGTTTAAGTAAATAAAAATCATTAAATCATTAGAGAATAAAGACATCATAAAATCAAATTAAAAAAACATGAAAATAGGTAGCAATCTCCTCCTTCGAATAATAGATTAATAACACGAGCAGCAGCAGCGTGGTCGCCTTTTGAAGAAAGGGGCGAGTCAAATGTACTTACTACAAGTAAAACAAACCACGCCCACCTTCCATTTAATAAAATATCGCTTGCTTTCTCAGATGGTCTGGACCTGAGTGGTGAGTGGTGACTAATAAATTAGCAAGCTTGACAGTTTTATAGTCTATGGACTCATTATACCCTATAATTTATATATAACACACATTATTTTTCAGCCTAAGCATTGGTTGTACTGGCAATAAATAATTTTTACAGTTTTTAAAATCCATGCAATCTTCAGTCTATTTACGTCTAAATAATCTTTAGAGCACCTACTAAATATTTTTGCAGTGGTTGTCTCATGGAACAGGGCCTTAGCCTTCATCAAGAAAAAACACAATAAAAACATCAATGTAAATGAGAGGAGGGAATTGCCACAGAACTGTGCCATAGAGACATACCAAAGACCTTGAAAATTAGTAATTAAGAAGCATCACAATGAAAAAAACCACAAGGTAAGAGCATCCACAAAAGACACGCCATCAATACTACCCCTAAAATGAATTGAATTCTAAGAACTAACACGATAAAGGACTTTCCTTGAAGAATTCACAGTTAAGATTCAAAAACACTGCTTATCTGTATGATTAAATATTTATGAATTTGTATTTACACATTCAAATTCTATTTACAATGGGTACAGGATACAAAAACAGGAAGATTTATATACAATGCCCCTTTTTCCTGCATAATTGCAGTAAAATGTGTTCTAGCAGGAAAAAAACATCTATTGCCTTTTTTTCCTATTCCTTTTTCATTTTCTTTCTGAATGCTAAAAATCAGTGCACACCACCCCCCCCCCCCCCCCGACACACACACTCACGTGTGCATTATTATGCCTGATAATATACATCATATGTACACAAGAATAGTTGATAAATAGATTCGCCCATGATCTAGGAGACGGGAGAAGCCAAAATTGGCTTCAACTCTTCAATATCTTAGTTAAAAATAAGAGCTCAATCATATGTAGTCCCAAGATTGCTTACTTTTCGAATGAAATGTCATTTGCTAGCAAAATCCTGCCTTAAAGAATTGGTTAAAACAAACAATAACTCTGGTCAAATCCTGTTGAATCCTGCCTTGGAGAACCAGTTAAATCGCAACTCCGTTTTAAAGAGAGAATGACCTTGAAGCTTGTTTGTGCTATGTACACAATTAGTCATAATATTAAGTAGAAGTCATGCCTGTATATATAAACATGTGGCAGAAAGTAGCTTCGACTATACTTAGATCTGCTTCCCCCATTTCTGTATTACTACTTTTGTACCTCATGCTGCAAATGCTATTGTCAAGTCTACATTTTCTCTGTACATATAGGAAATGGAGGGACGTAATCAAGTCCTTCAGATGCAGTAATACAAGAAAGGGCACACACATACAGTGCAAGTAGGCAGAACAGCACACAACAAAACATGTCTCTCAAATACACATTTGCTACCAAATTTCATGGTGCATTGACTTTTTATCAATAATCTTGTGTTCAATGTTCATGCAGAGAAGACAACCACTGTTCCATGTATCTATTACTATCTGCACAAAAAACACAGTCAAAACTTTAAATCCAATCTGAAATACATAAAACATACTTTTTAACAGCAAAAACAAAATACAACAAACATCTCAGTACAAATCAATTAAACACTCTGCACAATTTTACAGAAGTATCAGAACAAAATTCAAATAACTCAGTTCCAGACAAGAATTATACAGGTCCAAATGAAAAACTGATTACTCACATGGTATGCATTGAAAACAGTGTAAAACAAGCAGATAACCCCACACATACACACAAAAACCGTCGACCAGCTGATTAAGTATAATAGTTTAGGCAAGAACGAAATGTAACAAACATTTCAGTATGCTTTAACTGAACCATCTATAAAGAATGATCACAAGTGTCAGAATATATAACTCCTGACTCCTGACTCTTGAACAACTAGTCTACAAGGCCACAAACAAAACTGCATGTTTACCAGGTGTAAATAAAACAATGTGAAACAAACAGCTTACCAAACATATACAAGCTCTGTATAAGGAAGAAATAAACCTAGCTCACTGTCCTATGTTCCTTGTGTTCTTAAGCATAATAGTCACAAGACCCAAAAACTCCAATAAGAAGCTAAAAGCTGAGACTATAATTATAAATTAACAATGTGAAAAGGCCTTTCACATTATTGAAGTAAGGAATTGGGCCTCCCTGCTAAAGGTGAACATATTAGCCATAAATGTTGAAAAAAAACGAAGCTTATCAACTGCACAGCCACCACAAACATTGACAAAAAAACAAAGCCTTTTGGACTTTCTCAGCCAGATTGGTAAATGGCCATGCAAATTTTCCATTTCCTTTGTAAATCCCAAAATGTTCACCTTGGGTAGTGAAGCTCGTAGTGTTCTACTTCCATTATACCTAAGCTTGAAATTAAACACTGAAGGCAATCATCCCCTACTTGAGTCCTATAATAGGAACTGGGTAATCTGAGAGGGAATAGCAGAAACCACTTGAATAGCTACAACTCAGACCCAATAGTAAGATGCTAATCATTTCCACTTTAAATATGCACCTCTCGAGCTATATCATAGAAACAGAATGGTAGTGGAAAAGATTTAAGCACTAAATTGAAAAAAAATAGAACCAACCAATCTACCACAAATTGAACAATGATTACAAGGATCAGTTAGAACTGAGAGGTAAAATAAAAAAAATGCAATGAGGCATTGGTTCACTTTAGATCACATGGAACTTTAATGTAACCCACAAAATTTTACCAGACGTCTGAATGAAGTGAAACAAAGTGAGAGTTGGCTGCAAATCCGGAATAGACATGCCTCAAATTTTCAGGGGCAGCCTGAGATCCTCAAGGTGGCTTTTTGAATCATTTATAACTTTGAAAATAAATAAATTAAAATAATTTTGACTGGATTAAAGAACGAGGCCTTCCAAAGAGAATGGCACTATGTCACAAGCTCCTGGAAAAAGTAAAAATGCTGAATTGTTTTATATACTAAACTGAAAAGTAACAGCCAAAAGGGCTTACAGCAAGTAGTGGGGAATTATGAGTTTCACACCACAGACCCAGGCTTAGAGCAAACAGTTGGGAATCACGAGTTTCGCACCAAAGAGCCAGGCTTGGAGCAAGTGGTGGGCGATTATGAGTGTCACACCATAGAACCAAATTGCATTCCCACGGGCACCTTTGTAGTGGCCATGGGAACACCTTGAGGTAGGGGTTGAACTTATGGCAGTACATGAAGCTAAGCCCACCACCACGTGCCACCTTGGGGACACCTAGAGTTGTGGTTGAACCTAATCATATTAAGAACCCAAGCCCTCCCCCGTGTTCTCTACAAGCCCTGCCCTAATGTTTACCCTAAAACAAAATTGTCAAATGTTGTGTTAAAACTGAGTAAACTACCATATTCAATTCTGGTGAATTTGACAAAGAGATACGCCTTGGTAGTGGCATCTAAAGGGTTGGACACCTAGTAAAGGGGAATTTACCAAACCTTAAAAACCTAAAAACTTAAGATTAAAATGTTTCAACCTTGAAAAAAAGAACCTTGAGAGTATTGAATAGATATACTAACCATCAGAAGAACCATTAGAGAGGTTGGAGAGAATTGCATCCAGAAGTTTAGTTTTGGGACTGTCTACACCAGAAGACAAAGGCATGGGTTCTGAAGGAGGTAGGCCATAGCAAGGAACCAAAACTGCAAAACTATTCTCTGAATCGTTTTCACTGGAGAAATCAGGCGCATGAGGCTCAAACCATCCAATGGACCAATCTGAGTCATCAGATTCCGACCCTGAAATGCACCCTCCATCAGATGGCACCACCACCACATCATACTCCCTCTCAATAATCCTCTCACTCCGCCTCTGAAACTTCCTTCTTCCTCTCCTTGGAGGCATTCGAGCCTCCTTCATTGATGGGAATTTCACCACCTCTGCCTCCCTCATTCCCATTCCAATAGCGGATGACGGCCCAGGTGATGCAGGCGACGAAGAAGAAGAGGAGGAGGAGGAGGGCATTGTAGTTTCCTGCTGCTTTTGACCCCAAAGCCAGAGTGGGATATGGGCGAAAGCCATCGCCATTTTGCCTTCAATTAGTGATTATTGCAACGGCTGGTACAGGCGGAATCCGATTTTCGAGTTACGCCTAATGCCAATTTAAATAAAAAATATAACAGGATTGTTCAAGAAATTTTCTCCAGAATAAAAACCTAACAGAAATTTTCCTCCAAATCAAAAATCATAGCAAAATACCAACAAATTTGTCCCAGAATAGCTTGTGGCCGGTGGAAATAGAAGAACAATTAAAGCCTACAACAAAATATCTAAGCAGTTAACAATTTGCCACCAAGACGTCAACCAATGCCTTTTTCCTGGGATTTGGCTAAAACTGTTGCAATAATTTTCCCCAATACAGAAAAGCAAAAGCCTTTGATTGAAAGAGAAAAATCTAAGAAATCAACACGGTGAGGGCACCTCAGTCCTGGTTTGCGAAGGCGCTGCCGTCACAGAGACATTTTCTTGGCGTCGGAGAAAAGTAAGAAGAAAAGCATGAGTGAAATTCTTGTCTTGGTGAGAGTGAGGGAGGGAGGGGCAAATTTATTCGTGTACGCCAAGCCAATGTAAATGAACTGTTCCTTCCTCGCACTCGCACTTCCCCTCGCAGAAGCGCCAGTCGTAACAACCATCGGCTGCGATCGCGCCTCTTCGTCCTTTGGCCCTTCCCGTCCCTCCGATTCGCCCAGTTCGCTCTCCGCCCTACGTATCAATTAATATAAATGTCAAAAAGGAAGTTCAACGCACTCTCAACCGTGTTTTTATGCGACACGTGTCCGACAAGACAGATTTCGCCCATACTTAGAAAACGATGTAAGAGGTTCGGGCTTTGCCACGTCATCGGGCCTATCCTATTTCAGCGTTGAACCCTCGGCTTTCCCGTTGCCGGCTCTACTCAATCACCGGTTAACACATTCGCTTAACACAATGTTGACATGATTAGTCTTACAAAATTTATAATTCCTTCTGATTTTGATGTTTGGATTTTTATTGTAGATTTTAATTTACAAAAATTGTCATTTTTAGCCTACCCTGGCTTCCGGAATTTTTTTCTTTTAAGTTGTCGTCATATTTGATATGAATGTTACTATATGTTATACATTTCATAATATAATGTTATTATATCTCCACCACCATCTTGTCACGAAATAGGCATGTTTTTATTTCCTATTCCTTTTTAGGGGTTGTCCATCTATTAGTTTCACATCTAAGATGATGCAAGCTAGTCTTTAAGTGAGTCATCAATATTTTTACCTTCCACTTGATTTATGCTCATGTGTACGGTTTTTCGTCATGGTCCCATTTGGAATTAAACTTTTAATATGGTATGTTTTCTTCTACCCAATTGCTTTGTCCACACGGTTGTCCTAAATTTTTTTCTCACATACTTTTTTATTTCTTCATTATTGTTTGGACACTTTTGCTTGTTAATGCTCCATTTACTCATTTATTTATTGTTTTCTTTCATCCACATGTTCTTCTTTCTAATTAGCTCTTCCTCTATTACCCTTTTAGGCCATCAATGAATCTCCATACTTTGTATTTTTTTAAATAACCTACTCCAACAGAAAAGTCCCTTAGATATTTTAAAATTCTTTCTATTTGTCTCATTTTAGGTTTGACACATTGTTGCCCCAAACTTCATATATGTATATTACCACTAGTGTGACAAGCAAGTCGAAAAAGGTTTTCTTGGTTTTTCAATCCCATAATTTTTTATTTTTGCATCTATTTTGTAACAAATATAAAAACTTGACATCGTCGATGCCTCCAACAGAAAAGTACACATTTCAACTAATAAAATCTCATACAGAACTAATGTTTTGATTTTGACACTACTTGTGATTAAATCTTTTTAGATTCTCTTTATTTATCTTTATTTTATGTTTGACATATTGTTGCCCCAAACTTCACATCTATATACAATCACTAGTGTGACAAGAAAGTTGAACGAGGTTCTCTTCATTTTTTAATCTCATAATTTTGCATTTCTGTATCTATTTTTTAACGAGTATAAAGCCTTCTACCCGCCCCTGCCGCCCCCCATCGACCCCTTTATATTTTTTTTGCCTTGCAAGTCTCCCAACTAAGCTTGATGTGAAAGTCAAGTCCAAGGTACTTGTAATCTTCCACTACTTGTAGCATGCACCTATTACTCCAATAATTTATACAATCACCAGTGTGACAAGAAAGTTGAACGAGGTTCTCTTCATTTTTTAATCTCATAATTTTGCATTTCTGCATCTATTTTTTAACGAGTATAAAGCCTTCTACCCGCCCCTGCCGCCCCCCCACCACCCCCTTTATATTATTTTTGCCTTGCAAGTCTCCCAACTAAGCTTGATGTGAAAGTCAAGTCCAAGGTACTTGTAATCTTCCACTACTTCTAGCATGCACCTATTACTCCAATAATTTATGGGGCTCTGAAAATTCACAAAGACGACAAACCTTTGAGAACTATTGCTAATATGAGAAATGTGCCTACTTACAAACTTGTGAAGCATGTAACAGAAAAATTAAAACGTCTGGTTGGAAATTCATCTTCTTTTACTAAAAATTCAGAACATTTCGTTTGTAAGATTAAAGATAGAAAGGCCAATAAAGAGGCCATCTTGGTTAGTTTTGATGTGGTGTCTCTATTTACAAAGATTCCTCTTGATGAGACCATGGATATTATGAGTAGGATCATGGATTCTGAAAACAAATTTGGTGGATTTATGCTTAAGGTCCACTTTTTTCACTTTTAGAGGAGAATTTTATGAACAGATAGGAGTAGTGATGGGCTTACCACTATCGCCCACAGTTATAAATTTATTCATGGAATACTTTGAGGTGCAAACTCTAAAATCTTAGCCTCTAAAACTTGGATGGTGGGATAGATTTGTGGATCACACCAATGCCAAATGGTCCCACGGTAATGATAATCTTGATAAATTCTTAGCTCATTTAAATGGACCATCAAATCAAATATAGTTTACCATGGAAAAATAAGAGAATAACAATTTACCTTTCCTTGATGTCCTTATCTCAAAAAAATTAAATGGCTCTTTGTCTCATAAAGTCAGAATGAAAAACATACATCAATCTTTATCTACAAGCTAATTTGCACCTTACCCAAGCCATAAAATTGATGTCCTTTATTCCCTGGGTTCAAGAGCACTTAAGATAACAAAACCTGAAAACCTTAAAAGAAAAAAAGATTACCTTGTTAAAGTCTTAATGGAGAATGGTTATTCAAGATGGAAGATTGAAAAAGCTTTTCACAAGATGAGCAATTAGCGACAGAGAAAATAATATAAATTCAGATGCACCTGGTAATTCCATCCCTATGTTAAAGGCATTTCGGAAAAGATTTCTAGAATTTCGAGAAAGGTAGACATACAAACTACTTTTAAACCTCACAACAAATTTAGAACTTCTTTAGATTTTGTAAAATATTTCATGGATCCTATAGCTCAAAAGGGTGTTTACATCATTTCATGTTCTTGTGGAGTACTGTACGTTGGATAAACTAGCAAGTCACTACAAACTAGACTCAAAGAACATGCAAAAGACATTCAATATAGAAAAATTGATAATTATGCCCTCGCCGAACACTCTCATCTTACAAAACTCCATATTTGTTTATATTAAGGCAATATTTTAGCTACAGAAGATGAGTTTTGGAAAATAAGGGTTTGGGAGGCCATTAATATTTTAAAATACTAAACAACCTTAATAGAGATAAGGGATTAAACATTGAGGAATCATGGCATCTAATTACTAATTATTTAAAAAATCAAGGTAATTTTGATGGTGGGTGAGACATTTTTTTGCAACTTTTATTTTTTTTCTCTAATATTTTATTCCTTTGAGGAAGTCAACCCCTCCATTAGCCTTTTCTTGTCTTATTCACTATTTATGGATTTAGTCCAAACTAAAACAAATCAAAGCAATTCAACTTGTTTCTTTTTTACTTCACAATGAAAAGCTCATGACCTTGGTTTTGTTGGTATTTACTTGCATTACAACCTCTTGGAAAAAGACCTCTAAAACCCTCATATGTTCTCCAAAACAAAGTGTTGTTTTTTCAATTAGAATAAGATCGTATGCATATAAGAGTTCCTTTAATACATAATTAGCTAGGTGAATGCCCCCTCCACCAACTTTATTTATCCATTCATTTAGCTTATCAATGCATAGCCTAAATAAAGTGGGAGATAGCAGACATCCTTGTTTGACACCAATGTCACTGCCAAAGTATTCTTACATTCATTCACCTATTAAGATTTTGGCCTTACTTGCTCATAAAGTCTATGAACTACCACTCTATACTCATCTAAAACTTCGAGCTCATTCATCCTGCTCCAAAGTTTGCCTCTAAGTACTGTGTCAAATGTATTTTTTGAAGTCAATAAAGTAAAAAAAAAGGTTTTTTTCCTTGGGTATCCCATATTTTTTTTGATCAAATGCACAAGAGTGACACAATGGTTGATAATGGAATGTTTCAACATAAAACATTCTTGTCCTTGTTCTCTTTTTAAGACCAGTTTTTAATTATACACTCTACCATGTTAATGAATAGCTTTCAAAGAGGGGACTAACCATGATAATATGATAGACAAATTATTTATTCCTCAAGTTTATAAAGAGGGATAATGATAATAATCATACAGTCTACTAGGAAGCCTTCTAGGATGATACCGTTGAATATGCTTTTGATGTGCGATGTGATGACTTATAGACCCCATTTTCTATATTATGCTTTCAGCTTGTCATTGTCTCGTGCTTTACCCCTTGCTAGTCTATTTATGTCTTAAGCAATATCCTCCACAAAGAAGAACTCAATTATTGTGTTGATTATCGAGGGCATGTCTTTATCCTAAATTCATTAATAGAATAACTCTACATGTTCTAACCATTGGGTATCTGTGATGTTGTTCTTTGTTTTTTTAATTGTTACAACATCCCAATTGGAATCTACATAGAATAACATGATTTTTTTAAAATCAATGTATTAGATTACACCATAAGAATCTAATTAGTGATCCAGATAAAACACTCTAAATATGATAACTGTAAAACAAGTATTTGACACTATATGTCACTGATCACTATCACATATGAAACACATCATAACCAAATATGGAAAGTATTTACAAATATCCAACCATGACTGGTATAATGATACAATCACTGTTACCAAAGTACATTTAAGTAAATAATTACATCTCATCAAAGATAATGTCTCAATAATAATAAATATAATAGAATGTACAAAATATAAGATACAAGACTCCACAAAGCAATAGTTCTCAAACTTTAGTGTTTATGACAATCTCAAGTGTCGTCTCCAAATAAGTATTGTTGTGAGGAGGGAGAGAACCATCCAAGCATTTTTTTGCATCAACCACATACCATTGATCCCCTGTACAATCCCCCATCAGGGAATGACCTTCTCTTCGCAAATGAGTAGATAGTGATGGTGTGGAAATTCAAAGAGACAAGCTAGTACCATGTGTTGTATGATTTCTAAGAATATGCAGTATACCATAAAAAATCTATTCTATCATGATATCGTACAAACATGTAAATCATATATATGAAAAAACAATGCCTAACTAACATTACTTTGGCCAAAAATTTTAATAGTTATTGATCTCTAGGATCAGTCAAATTCATACATACCACTTGATTGGATTACCTTCATCTAACATTGATGATGCTAGTAAACTAGTGAAGTCTATCTCATTTCTTACTCAGTAATGACAATGTGAGATTTGGTTAATACACATATAACCAACAAATTCATATATATTACTTCTTACTAACAGAAATAAAATATGCTAAACATAATAATAATCAAAATGCATGCATTCAATCTATCAAACATATAAATGAATATCCATAATATTATTTATCACATGAATGATAAGTAAACAAGTATAGTTTATACCAATCAAGTATATCTTATGTTTAGACTACATAATCTAATTTTCATAAGTAGATTGAAATACAATACTTTCTATGACAAGCAATAACATCATAAATATACACTACTTAATTTCAATATTTGGTCATAATATTTTTAAAGAATTAGATAACTCATAAGCCAAGTTATACCCCGTATGAGCATAATCTTTCATTTAAACAACTCGTTACATTTCTAAGAGACTGTATTCATATAGATATAGTTTTCTATCCCTTAGAAACCTTATAATTTATTTTAACCATCCATTTAGCTATAATATAAGCTTATGACCCAATACACCTATATATGTTATATTTTTATATGAATATTAAAGTCCATATATAGATATGTTTCCTATATATAAGTATTTGTACAACATGATATGTATCGTATATAAGCACACAAATGATATATATACTATATCAACGGTCATTTATATTTCTTAATCAAGAACTCCATATGATTTTAGCAATCATTATTACTTTCCTATTCATAAAATATATTGATGATCTTTATAAAATAAAGGATTCAACAATGTAATATTCCATAATTTTTATCACTAACTAAATAGATTTTCATCCTGATATATTTAAATCATACATAACTTTGTACACAAGTTCTCAAGACAACATAGTATTTCGTATTATGGTTGACATATAAGTATTTGTAAATACACAAATTGCTCTTATATGACACACACAAGTTTCATCAAATATACAAATATATAAATCACTAGAGCCGTGACAATATACAGGTTAGAATCTATGCTTATAAACATGCATTCTAATGTATATATATAAGCTATATATGTATACACCCTTGTATATATTAAATGTATAATACTATGCATCGCATACAAGCACTCATCCATATATAAATATTGTAAAAGTCAATAATCATCTTAAAATTATAAACAATGACTTCATATGATTTCAATGATTGTTACGAGTTAAATCCAAACATGCAAGACATGCAAACCTTCATGAAATATATTAGCTATACATTATCCAAACTTTGCATGTAAAATCCAATACAAGTTAAATCCAAACTTGTATTTTACATGGTGATTAATAGTATATAAGTACTCAACAATGTTAAATTGGCATTAGTCTGTCAAAGGACTTATACTGCTAACTCTTGCATAAAAGTTACATTATTATTTATTATTTTGTATACTATAGATATATGAATTACTAAGGATTATCAAGTTATGTAAATATAACATCATACATCACATACCCACAACAGGTATATTCATAATACTTAACAGTATAGTGTAACTTATCTAACATTATTCTGGTAACTCAATTATGTATCATCCATATATAATGTTACATCTCCATCTAAATACTTATATTAATGTATATGTATTAGCTAATTTTATGTTGTTAATTATGTTCAATCTTGTATTATCTCATATTATGTTAATGCAAACTATATTAAGGCACACATAGTCAATCTTGAAAATTTTCTCACTATGTTAAATCTGTTACTTAATCATATATTTCTCCAAATAAGTTTATATGTATCTCCTTAATATATAGTCTATAAAATAATATATAAGTAATCACTCTATATAGCATTTTGGTATACGTAATCACTCTATATATTTATCTCTGCATCTTTATATTTATGTAGCTCCTTAATACATAGTTTATAAGATTATCGACTTGGATTCCACATATTTAGATCTCTCTGATATCGCTATACATTTAATAAAGTGTAAAGGCATCCCCAAGTAACTATATAGCACTACTATATAACTATATATCGTTGTGATATACATGTATATTGCTATCAATATATTTATCCCTGTATAATAGTTATAATAGCGACCTGTATAATATATATAAAGTTTAACTATATTGGAATGTGGATTCACTTCGTATGGATTAGCGACACTGTGAGTTATACAATGATCTAATGAGTATACCTTGAGATTTTATATGCAGCGATCCATTATATGCAACAATCCATTATGTGTAATGATCCATTATATGCAACTATCTATTATATATTTAGAGTTTCTCATACCTTTATAACCAAATAAATCGTTGTTCAAGTATATAGTATAGGGATAATATAATACGCCATAAACAATTCATTGACTAAATATAGTAATTGATTATCACTATCTGGTTAGTTATCAAATTATCACTATATGTTCAGTAATAATATTATCACTATAATTATATGGTGATTATCACTGTTTCTATCTTTTTTTTATTTTTTCTAAGTGTGTAGAGTAAAAACTAGTTATGAAGAGTGTGTAGAAAAACCTGTTAAAATACGTACGTTGAATCCAGATGATTATGAATAACTCTTTTTTGATTAGGGAAGAATATCTACAAATAAGAAAACACTATCACACACGTGTTTGTTAGACAAAGAGATGGGTGGCCTACCTGGCGTAAGCTAGATCGTAAAAGCGAAAGCTTTCTAGCAAGCTGTCATTCCACCTGCTTTTAACACTTAAGTTTGATAGAAAAAAATGAAAGAAACATGTATTTAAAATATTAAAATAAAATTAAATACAATAAATAACCTAAATTTAATTAATTAAAACTAAATGCTTTGCTAAAATGATTAAACTAAAATAAATAGTCTGAATAATTAAAATTGCTGAAAATTAGCTAAAAGCAAAGTTTTGGTTATTGATTTGGTGAAATGGCAAGGGTCAAAAGAGTAATGTAGTTGGGGTTAGAAAATAGTTGATATGGAAAAGGTTTAAGCGGTGAAGGTTGGAAAGGATAATGTAACAAATGATTAAGGTGGCAAAAGGGTAAGGGGATAAAGAGAGTGAAGATGGTAAAGAGGGAAATGGGAGAAGAGGTAAATGGATAAAGGGGAAAGGAAATTGAAGAGGTTAAGGCGAATGGATATGGAGGCTAATATAATAAGAAGGCAAAAGGGTGGGTTTGGAAGTCAGGAAATAATAGGCCAAAAGGGATAAGAAATTAAATTGAAACAAATAAAACCAAGGTTACCTTCCAAGCTTGAAGAAGAATGCTGATGAAGATGTTGATATTGATGTTTTTGAAGCAATTTTAGCAAAACTTCGGTAGAACTTCGATGCTTTGGCTCTTCTCTCCAAGATGATGATGATCTACCTCAAAATGATGACCTCCTTCAAAAACTTGCAACAAAAATGTTAACAATAAAAGACTAACTTCTAACCTAACCTTGGGTGAAGGAAAGGGGATATTTATAGCATTTTTGTGTGAAGAAACATGCCAAAATAGAGGAATATTGAAGCCATTCGAATATTTCTAAGTGATGTATGTTTTAGTCAAGATGAGCTTGGTGGAGATTCCCATGTGGGTTAGAAAATATTCTACTTTGCACATGAATCCAAGTTTGAATGGAAATCATGCACATGGGTTTGAATAAGATTGAGGACTTTTTACCATCCTTATTTGTCTTCATCCAAATGTGACACCATTTTCTATGTGGGGGGATGAATATTCCAAGGTGAGGTTGGTGGAGATTCCCATGTGGATTGGAAAGTCTCTCATTTGGGTTGGTGAGTCTCTATTTGGGTTAAAAAGTCAAAGATGGGTGCCCTTTGTCTTTTCCAAAGTCTTAAAGAGGTAGGTATCTCTTTTAAAGTCTAATTTCATATGGGAAGACAAAAATACATGTTGAATAATGACATTTTAAGAGTAAATTCACCACATTTTAAGGGGGGGATTGTGATGCTTGAATGAGGTCAACAAGCACTTTAGGAAGGGTCCCAAATGGGATATCAAGCCACATCACTTATAAGCCACATCACTTGCCATATCACCTCCCATGTCACTTGACATGTCACATGCCATGTCACTTGCCATGTCATCATGAATAGTGATTGTGGGTCCCATAGTGAATAGTGAGGGTGAATAGTACTTTCAAATAGTGAATTTAAATGATATTTGTGACTAAGAAAATACTTATTTGGTTGGTTAAGAGGGGTTTTGGGAAGGTTTAAGAAGTTTTAGGGGATCTCGAGGCATTATAAGTGTGCAGTTTTCTAGTGTTTACAATCACATAAAAAATAAGTTGTGTATGGTCAGTTCATATATTTATATGCTGCACCATTCAAATTTCTCTAGATTGCTCCATTTATAAAATTAGTTTGCAGACTATATATAAATATAAATAAATCTAAGAAACAAATAATAAATTAGATATATATTCATCTAATATATATTTTTAGATTTATCTGAGAATTCATCATCTTAATACAAATAAATATATTCTTTGTTTGATGACATTATATATATATATATATATATATATATATATATATATATATATATATATATATATATATATATATATATATATATATATATATATATATATATATCATTGTTTGTATTCTCATGCATTATATTTAGTTATACTTTCATGGTTTTCTTTGACTATTTCACACTCAGATTGCCATTATAACACCCAAAAATTGGACAATTTCACACACAAAATTTTAATACAACACCTACTCATCAAAAATGTTAGAATAACATGATCTGTATAAAGTTCTTCCTTTTGCACCGCTTTCCCTCTCTCTCATCCTTTTCTCCTCTTACTTCCTTCCTCTTCTTTTTTCCCGCTCTCTGCTCTCCTCCCTCTTCTCCTATTGCGCCCCCCTTTTTATCTTTTTCTTTTCCTTTTGCATTTAAATTATGAGTTTTTTCTTTAAAGCTTTCTCCTTTTTTTTCTTTTATGATTTTTCTTCCTTTCCTAATAAGTATTGCGCTTTCTTTTAAAATCCATTCCCCTTTTTTTTATGACTTTTTTTTTTTTGTGTCTTTCTTCTTTTTTTCTAAAAACTCCATAACCCTAAGTTTATTCACTTTTCCTAAATATATTCTTTTCTTCTAATTTGACCCAAGCAAGAAAGCTAAAGATATTTGATCCTTCCCAAAGTACTGATTATTATTTTATTCATTTTATTTTATGATTATAATATAATTGTTTTATTTATTTTATCTAAGTGGTAACCAGACTAATTATATTTTTCAATTATAATATTTTTTTATGTTATCAAAGTGGTAAATTACACACTAGCATTCCAATCCTAATTTATAAAAGTGTAATTGTTATGTCACATATGTTATATATGTCCTTTATATATATATATATATAAACGGTTTTTAAACCATATAATAATATTCCTGAATATCATAAAGATAACCAGTTAATGTTTCAAAGGCATGAGGGTTAGTCTAACTATGATAATATCAGATACTAACCATTCAAACTATGCATTTAACATGTAGTTTCTAACATGGTGTGTGTTGGGTTCAAGCCATTCCTCTATCATCCCTAGATACCTTCATCTATGCCACCCTCTCCAATAATGCTCTCCCTTTGCAATACTCTGAGGGATGAATCTCTCTTACGTCAAACTCATGACAAACAGGTAGTTAGTCTATAACATCATGGTATTTGTCATAAAATACTATTGAAAAATCAAATCAACGTGATCATAATGTAAGAATATACAATATAGTTAAACTCATAACAATGTAATCATGAAATCAAAACATTATTCAACTGTCCCATAACAACATATAACTCATAACTTAGTTAGTAATAATCAAATCAAATTGTCAACTATAAAAAATTCATAGATAATCAAGTAAATTTGCTTAGCAAAAAATTGAGATGTAACATCCTTCCCTATTAAAGTTGGTCATAATCTCGATGACACTTATTCAAACATAAAGTTTGAATTAAAATATTATTCAACAAAAAAATAACATAATCTAAAGCATCAAATAAAACAAATAAATGTGGAAATCATTTACGGAACTCATCATACTCCTCCCAAGTAGCACTATCTTTAGAGTATTAGTCTCACAAGACCTTACACTGTGACATCTTTCTATTACACAAATGAAGTTTGTGAGTGTCAATTACTCTTATTGGTTCTACCATAACCACTTTGAGGCCCAAAACCTGTAAAGTATTCTTATCCAACACACGTGAAGGATCAATTATATACTTTTTAAGATAAGTAACATGGAAGACATTATGTAATAGATTTAAGTTGGTGGCAATGCAAGCCTATACACTACATGATTGACCACTTAAAACACTTCAAATGTTCCCATGTATCTTAGTGATAATTTTGTTGGCTTCTCAAATTTAATCTTCAACCATAAGCACATGAAATCATCATAAAAACAAAAATAAATGGCTAGAGAGAGTTCCAAAAAACCTCTCATCCCCTCTGCATATCTCTCTAGCTTAGAGTGTTTTTCTCATTCTAGAGAAAAGTGTTTAGAGAACCTAGTAAGAACGATGTGTATAAGTCAATACCATCGTTAATCTACGTAGCTCTTCATAATTATGACATGTCAATACTGCCACTACTCCATGTAACTCTTGACAAGTATGATGATGAATATGAACTTGAAATAACACATTTTTAATGTATAGAAAATTAAAGAATAAACATTCTTCAGTTTACATGCGTATGACCATATGACTGAATTTGACAAGTCTCCCTTGCCAAATCCTAGATTTGATAAGCTCCCTTTGTCAGATCGAAAATCAATAACTACTGAGTCAATGTGAGGCTAATTAAGATTTATTCCCATCCCTTAGTACTCATGTTCCTAATTCACCACTTGTCCCTGAGGTCTCCACGACCTAATGATATCTAAGATGTGCACAAGGTTCAATGAATCATAAATTCATACTAACAGATCCTAGAGTGCAATGATACACACTAAATAATTCAAGATGTAACAATATCCATCATAAAAAAAATCATACAAACATTCCATAATTGCATTAAGTTGCCATTAGCCAAACATAACTAGTATCAAATTTCACTACTTAACCCATCTTTGTTATAAGCTTCTCTCAACCCCTTAGACTAACAAAATGTTTCACACATCTAATTCCATACTTGCCCTAGGTGAAAGGTATATAAATAACTCATCAAAATAACATGTTTTAATTAAAACGAGAATAATACTAATCTAATCAAGGGTGAATCATAACATAATGATTATAATCAACTTCTAAATATTTATCCATAACCCATATAAATTCAAGGTTCACCACTCCACTTAGTCAAAGTTCACAAGTTTAGATAAAGTAGCACTGAAAGTATGACTCTAAAAATCTACAAAGGTAAAGTAATGAACTAACACCTCAAAAACAAAACTCTTAAATACCCTCACATAGTATTAAAAAAACACTGCAACCTAAGTTGCCAAAATCATCACACACTTACCAAACTGGTAAGGGTAGTATCACAACTTGTTTCCACAATTGGAAGGAAAAAATTGTTAACCACATATATGCATCAATCCATTGCATTCATAAAACTTTTGTATCAACAAGAAGTAGAAGGCACTATCCCACGAACTCTAAGGAATATGGTCAAAACAACATTCCAGAAATAAGTTTCCATTTAAGGGAACACTAATTTAACATCATGAAAATATGAATCTACTTAGTGGGCTTATAATGATGTCAAAGGAAGGCAAGAAAGTAACAACTCACCTATATTTTAACTATGTGTGATGACACCTCTTCCCAATCCACATAAACATATGGGTTTCCCATCCATGAGCAAATTCCTAACACATAGGAACCCTCAACAAAGATAAGCACACTCCACTACAAGGATAATTACCACCACACTAGGTGGTGTTAATCCATAAGCAATCTTTTAGGATTCCTACTCCTAGGACTAATGTACATAAGACATAAAAATATATCTAAAATGCACATATTCTTAAGTGAGAAGCATCCCATGCTTTTTGAACACTCACAATACAAAACACAAGTGGTGAAGGTGACTTGATTACCATGTAAGGATGTAATCATTCTCAAGGTGTTTGATCTAAGTGATTAAAATATTGTAGGAATCTCTTGTTCATGACTCATGTACAATGCTATGCACTCACCTATCCAAACATTGTATACAACCATCACCATCAAGACACTCGAAAAATCAATCCTTTAACAACTCTAAGAAGGTACAAATGCTCCTAAGGGTACACACTCAATGTATCACATAAAATTTCATGGAATCAATTGTCAATCCTTGTCACTTCATAAAATAGGTCACATGTGACTATGACTTATCCTTTTTAAAATCTCTTTCTATTATACTGATGTTCCACACATCAGATGATTTAATTACATAGTTTCTTAGACAAATCAGACCAAGAATCTTGGATGTCTACTACCTACAATAGTCATCAAGACATACATGAGGATCTACTAAATCTCACAACTCCAATCATGGTGTAGCATGATTTTGCATTAAAGCATTTTAAGTCCAAATTAAACTTCACTTACGCAATACAATACTACATGTGATCTCACATCTTAAGGGTTTTCTTATACAATGAGATGCTCTTCATGTTCTTTCTAGTGTTCTTCCTCTTCATGGCCATGAACCTCCTGCTTTAGGGCTAAATTTTGATCCCTAGTTTCATTCAATGCTGAGAGAATTTGATCTAACTTTGCTACTTGCTCAGTGACAAATCGATTAGTTTCAAATGGAGGGTTATTATCATTGACATTTAAAAGACCCTCTCTAAATACTCTAGCTTTCACCATTCTCCTTTTTGTTAAATAGAAAGATACAAAAATACTAGTGGACTCACTAGGTCCTAGAGTTCAAACCACACCTCTAATACCACCTGTAACATC
The DNA here is from genome assembly GCA_037957365.1 of Torreya grandis. Lineage (NCBI taxonomy): Eukaryota > Viridiplantae > Streptophyta > Pinopsida > Cupressales > Taxaceae > Torreya > Torreya grandis. Next base: position 103,904 of record JARHVA010001168.1, on the reverse strand, counting down.
TCAATTGGGATCTACCTAGAATTAAATGATTTTTTAAAATCAACATATAAATTACAACACAAAAATATAATTATTAATCTAGATAAAACACTCTAAATATGATAACTATAAAACAAGCATGTGACATATATACGTCACTGATCACTATCACATATGAAACATATCATAACCAAATATAAAAAGTATTTACGAATATCTAGCCACAATTGGTACAATGATACATCCACTACTGTCAAAGTACAAATAAGTAAATAATTGCATCTCATCAAGGATAATGTCTCAATAATAAAAATATAATATAATGTATAAAATACAGGATACAAGGCTTTATGGAGTAAGAGTTTTTGAACTCCAGCATCTATGGCAATCTCAAGTGTCATCTCCAAATCAATACTATTGTGGAGAGGGAGAGCATTATCTAAGTGCTTTTCTACACCAACCGCAAATCATCGATCCCCTGCATAATCCTCCATCAAGGAATGACCCTCCCTTCATAGATGAGTAAATAGTGACGGTGTAAGAAACTAGAGAGACAAGCTAGTACTCGTGTGCTATATGATTTCTAAGAACATGAAGTGTACCATATAAATTTGTTCTAATATGATATCTCATAAACATGTAAATCATACATATGAGATGATAATGTCTAACTTTACTTTGGTCAAAGTTTTCAATAGTTATTGATCTCTAGGATCAGTCAAATTTATACACATCAATTGATTAAATTACCTTCATTTAACATTGATGATGCTAACAAGCTAGTGAAGTCCATCTCATTACTTACTCAGTACCAGCAACATGAGATTTGGTTAATACACATATAACCAATAGATTCATATGTATTACTTCTTACTAGTAGACATAAAACATGTTAAACACAAGAATAATAAAAATGTATACATTTAATCTATCAAATATATAAATGAATCTCGATAATATTATTTATAACATGAATAATAAGCAAACAAGTATAATTTATACCAATCGGGTATATCCTATATTTAGATTACATAATCTAATTTTTGTAAGTAGATTCAAATACAATACTTTTTATGACAATCAATAACATCATAGTCCATCATTTATAAGTACACACTACGCAATTTCAACAACTAGTCATAATATTTTCAGAGAATCAAATAGCTCACAATCCAAGTTATACCTCGTATGAACATAATCTTTCATTTAAACAACTCGTTACATTTTTAAGAGACTGTATTCATATGGATATAATTTACTATCCCTCGAAAACCTTATGATTTATTTTAACCATCTATTTAGCTATAGGTATAGGCTTATGACCCAATGCACCTATATATAGTATATTTTCGTATGAACATTAAAGTCTATATATAGATATATTTTCTATATATGAGTATTTGTACAACATAATATGTACCGTATGTAAGCACATAAATGATATATATATATATATATATATATATATATATATATATATACTGTATCAATGGTCATTTATATTTTTTAATCAAGAACTCCACATGATTTCAAAAATTATTATAACTTTTTTATTCACAAAATATATTGATGATATTTATAAGATAAAAGATTCAACAATGTAATACTCCATAGTTTTTATCCCTAATTGATTAGATTTTCATCTTGATATATATAAAGTGTATATAAATCCGTACACAAGTTCTTAAGATAATATACTATTTCGTATTATGGTTCACATATAAGTATTCAATAATACACAAATTGCTCTTATATGATACACACAAGTTTCATCAAATATACAAATATATAAATCACTAGAGCCATGACAATATACTGATCATAATCTATGCTTATAGGCACGCATCCTAATGTATATATAAGATATATATGTATACTCCCTCATACATATTAATTATATATGTAGTATACATTGCATACAAACACTCATCTATATATAAATATTGTAAAATTCAACAGTCATCTTAAAATTTTAAAGGACTTCATATGATTTCAACAATTGTTGAGTTGAATCCAAACATGCAAGACATGCAAAGCTTCATGAAATACATTATCTATAAATTATCCAAACTTTGCATGTAAAATCCAATATGAGTTAAATCCAAACTTGTATTTTACATGGTGATTAATAGTATATAAGTATTTAACAATGTTAAATCCACATTAGTCCATCAAAATACTTATACTACTAATTCTCGCATAAAAGTTACATTATTATTTATTATGTTATATACTATGGATATATGAATTACAAAGGATTACCAAGTTATATAAATCTAACATCATACATCACATACCCAAATTAGGTATATTCATTATACTTAACAATATAGTGTAACTTATTTAACATTATTTCAGTAACTCAAGTAGTATCATTTGTATATAATGTTACACCTCCATCTAAATACTTATACTGTAAATCCCGCTATTAATGTATATGTATTAGCTAGTTTTATATTGTTAATTATGTTCAATCTCACATTAACTCATATTATGTTAATGCGAACTATATTAAGGCACACATAATCAATCTCACAAATTTTCTCACTATGTTAAATCGGTTACTTATCCATATATTTCTCCAAATAAGTTTATATATATCTCTTTAATAAATAGTTTATAAATAATACATAAGTAATCACTCTGTATAACATTTTGGTATACATATTCACTTTGTATGTTTATCTCTGCATCTCTGTATTTCTATAGATCCTTAATACAAAGTTTATAAGATTATCAAGTCAACTTGGATTCCACATATTTAGATCGCTTTGATACCGCTATACATTTAATAAATACTAAAGACATCCCCAAGTAACTATATAGCACTATTATATAACTATATATCGCTACCATATATATGTTTATTGTTGTCAATATATTCATCCCTGTATAATAACTATAATAGTGACTTGTATTATATATATATATATATATATATATATATATATATATATATATATATATATATAAAGTTTAACTATATTGGAATGTGAATTCACATCTTATGGATTAGTGATCCAATGAGTTATGAAGCGAGCTAAGGAGTATACACTAAGCTTTTATATGTAGTGATCCATTATATACAACGAACCATTATGTGCAGTGATCCATTATATGTAGCTATTTATTATATATTTATAGTTTCTCATACCTTTACAACCAAATAAATCATTGTTCAAGTAATTAATATAAGGATAATAGCATATGCCATAAATAATTTGTAGACTAAATATAGTAATTGATTATCACTATCTGGTCAATTATCAAATTATCAATATATGATCAGTAATAGAATTATCACTATAATTATATGGTGATTATCACATAAACAACAAGATGTGTATGGTCAGTTCATATATTTATATGCCATGCCATTCAAATTTACCCAGATCACTCAATTTATAAAATTAGTTTGTTGACTATATATAAATATAAATAAATCTGAGATACATATAATAAATTAGATATATATTCATCTAATATATTCTCAATTTTTTTAAATAATTCATTATATTAATATAAATAAATATATTCTCATTTCATTGACTTTATATATATATATATATATATATATCACTATATGCTCTCTCATGCATTATATTTAGTTATACTTTTGTGATTTTTTTTTACTATTTCACACTCAAATTGCCATTATAACATCCAAAATTTGAATAATTTCACACACAAAATTTTAATACAACACCAACCTGTCAAAACCGTTGGAATGACACGATCTATACAAAGTTACTCCCTTCAGTCTGCTTTTCCTCTCTCTCCTCCTTTTCTCCTCTTACTTCCTTCCTCTTCCTTTTTCTTGCTCTCTGCTCTCCTCCCTCTTCTCCTATTGTGCCTCCCTTTTTATCTTTTTCTTTTCTTTTTGCATAAATTATGATTTTTTTCTTTAAAGCTTTCTCTCTTTTTTTTCTTTTATGATTTTTCTTCCTTTCCTAATGAGTAATGCGCTTTCTTTTAAAATCAATTCCCCCACCTTTTTTTTATGACTTCCTTTTTTTCTAAAAACTCCATAACCCTTGCTTTATTCACTTTTCCTAAATATATTCTTTTCTTCTAATTTGACCCAAGCAAGAAATCCAAAGATATTTGATCCTTCTCAAAGCATTATATTATTTTATTCATTCTATTCCCTGATTATAATATAATTATTTTATCTAAGAGGTAACCAGACTAATTATATTTTTCAATTATAAAATTTTATTTTATGTTATCAAAGTGGTAAATTACACACTATTACTCCAATCCTAATTTATAACAATGTAATTATTATGTCACATAGGTTATCTATGTCCTTCTTTGTGTGTGTGTGTGTGTGTGTGTGTGTGTGTGTGTGTGTTTGTTTAATTCATATAATGATATTCCTGAATATCATAAAGATAACTAGTTAACATTTCAAAGACATGAGGGTTAGTCTAATTACAGTAGTACCATATACTTATTTTCATAATTTTACGTTCTCGTAACATTAACAATCATAACAAAAGCACATAATAACATTATACATTAAAACCTACGTATAATATTCGTAATGTAATCACACAAGATTAATTCAACATAGGCATAAATTTAAAATAACATACAAATACTATGCAATTATCTAAATGCAGATAATATCAAAAATTCACTAACACTAACCATTTAAACTATGCATTTAACATGTACTTTCTAATGTGGTGTGTGTAAGGTTATAACCATTCATTTTTTCTCCCCAATACCTCCATATATGTCACCCTCTCCGATGATGTTCTCCCTCTGTCATGCTCTGAGGGATGAATCTCTTTTGCATCAAACTCATGACAAGCAGGTAGTTAGTCCATAACATCATAACATTTGTCATAAAATACTACGAAAAAATTCAGCATAATCATAATATAAAATATGCAATACAACTAAACTCATAACAATGTAATCATATAATCAAAGCATTATTCAACTTTCACATAATAGTATATAACTCGTAGCTTAGTTAGCAATAATCAAATCAAATTTCTAATTATAGAAAATCCGTGAATAATCAAGTAAATTTACTTAGCAGGAAATCATGATGTAATAATTGGAGTTCCCTCCAAAAGCCTTTGGGGTTGCATTTTCTAAGAGAAATTAGTTATTTTTTTCTTGTGTTCATACAAAATTATTTTTTAGACCGTATAAGTTTTTCATAAGCCTTCTTATTTTTTTTGGTCCACCACAAGTGTTCTTAGAGTTTTCTTTGTTGTCTTGCACTCTTCATCATACCATGGATTTGATAGAAAATTACTTGTATTTCCTCTATTAGGCCTAGTTATTTTGCATGTGCTTAGTGCTTTATGAATTAATGGAATCAACATATCAGTATTTACTAGACAACTTTCCATACATGATGTATTATTATCTACTTATTGAAAATATTTTTCAAGGGTTGCTTTGAAGAGTTATCGATTCTCATGAATCATAATGAATTTATCCTTAAATGTGTCTTCTTCTTTTTTGTGGTGGGTTTCTTCTCCTTGTTGATTGTTGGTGTGCATATTGAATTTTACATATATTGGATTATGATATAATTTCAACTCTATAAGGAAGTCCCCAACTTCTAACTTCATTAGTCTCAAGATATAGCTCTATGAGAAAATAACATATTCCACCACACTTTGGCCAATGTAAGTTTTACAGATGATGTTCCCTGAATTCGACCATATTCTCATGCCATTGCTTATAAACATGTCATATAAATTACATAACCCCAATAATTTTGCTCCATTGAGTGTAACACTAACATCCCCATTTCAATAAAAAATAAAATAACTGCCATAAAACTCTCAAGAAATAACTACCAGTAAGTCTGTTAAATTTATCAGATGAATCACAAGTAACTTAGATTTTATTTTTAATACTTTAAAATAGGCTAGCTCTAGACACTTAAAATGGTCTTTAAATATGTATTAATCATTAAATTTCATAATTCTACCATGTTTTGGTATTTATTAGTTATTGGTATAAACTAATTATTTTTAACTTGTTTTGTTGATTTTTAATGGTCACTTCTTTAGCCCCTTCGAAGTCCCCTTTTTTCTCTCCTCTAATTTCCTCATGTCTAGGGAGTTTGTATACTCCAGACACTCTTTAAGTGGCCCATTTTGGTGTAAGTGCCTTTGTCCTTTAGTCCCACCTTTTTCACTTTTTGCTTGTTGGATGTGGACACCAATAGGTTCTTAATTTAAATTTAATTTGTCTATACATACACAAGTATCGTATTTTATTAGGCATCCAAGTAAAATCCAGAGAATTCTTTGTTCATATTAATGTTTGAATAAATTATAAACATTTTAGAGAAGAGCAAGCATTCAGTAGAGCATCCATCAAAACACAAACAATCATGTTAAAGATACATTAAACAACATTAGTTTTCTTAGTTGATGAATTACTACAATTATTAGTGTGTTGTTTTCAATATTGTATATTATTGAGGACCTTAAGAAATATCAAGATAGTTTGACTATTATCTGGTGTAATGTAGACCCCAAACACATTTTATTTTCCTTGTGATTTTTCAAGTATTAATACCCTATTAGGGCAAGAATAAAATTTATGTTTTATATGTAATCAAATTTAAGGTGCACTATTTTGAGCAAGTTTTATGAACAATGGAACAAAGTGAATGCAATTGTCAAAAAAGTTTAAACATGTTTGTAATTTTGTCTAGAATGTTTGTATAGTCTAAAAAATGTCCATAATGTTTATATGATCTAAACAACATCCTCTATTCAATATAATTTTTCTAGGTCAACTTTGTCTTTCTTATGGGTGTACATTTTCATTGCCAAATCTTTACAACTATCACTAGATCTCATGATAGTCAAGTTACATCTCTAAATCTTGTATGTCACTTCCTTTATCTAGTTTTAAAGTGGAATTAATTGGGTTAATTATTGTTTTATGCATATTTTTTAGCAATGTTCAATTTTTATGATTATTTATATTCCAATATTAATGTAAATCAATTTATTCGTATTATGTTTTAGTGAACCTGTATTGTCTTCCATGCAACTTTATAGTTAGATCTTGATTTATTCTAAGTCAATATGAATTTATCTTATTTTTATAGGGTTTACTTCATTTTATGCTATTAGATCCAATAGCCCTAACTTCCTTGTATTTGAATATAAACCCTAGGTTATTTATTTATAAACATTTATAAAACCTTGATGTGCTTGTATGGTGTATACTTCTCATGTTTTCATTTTATGCCACCTAAATTATATAGGCATGCGATTTAAAATAATAAGAGTGTTAAGATTAATCGAGAACTTATTGATTTTATTGAAATACCTTTGGTTAATTATAGATATAGCTTGAAGAAAATGGGATCTCAAAAGATAATGTTGCTTCAAAATTAGTACTTTTTGTTACAAATAATGGGAATGATGCACGTATAAATGAAAATGTTATGAAAGGATCTCAAACTGATAATGCATATGAATTAAATCATGATCATTAGGCTTTCTTAAATGAACAAGGTAGAGCTTAAAATATTTTATATTTAAAGAAACATGACATGGAAAACCCTAATGATATAGATAGATTAATGAGTGTATTGAATTAAGTTGCAAGCCAAACCATATGTCAAAAGTCCCTATACAAGGTTAACATTCAAGAGATACCCTATAAGGTAGAGAATAAATATATGAGTGCCCATAATGTTAACCTTGCTCCTAATTTTAGAGAGTTTCTCTAAAAAATCATGATCAACCTCATGTCTTGATTAATTTCAATCCAGAACTTCAACATATCCCTCATCATGTAGTCATTTCTCAAGTATATTATACTTATATTCATGCTCAAAATTATGTTGCTTCGAATGTTACTCCTATTGCTCCACATGCTTATCTTATCTCTCTGTTTCTCAAGGTTATTAAATTTTTTTCAAAATGTTTCAATTGCTTCTCAAGCCTTTCCAATTTATCAACATGTTTTGAATATTCTTCATGTTTAACCATATCTTGATTTTAATGCATCTCAAATTACTTCACAAAATTCTTCTACTCCAACATATTTAACTTCTAATTCTAGTATAAACCCTGAAATGATCACTATAATGCATATATTACATGACTTGCAAAAGCAAATCAAAATCATGTCTCCATGATCTAAAAATACAAATTACAAGGTCACTTCTAATGATATTCTTATAAACCCCTTGGCTTAAAAACTAATTTCTTATCCATTTCCAATACGATTTGTTACTCTAAAGTTTGAATTGTTTAATAGAAAGAGAGGTCCTTCTCATCATATCAAGGTCATTTATGCCTATTACTTAGACTTTGCTCATAATGATACATTATTGACTAAGTTATTCCCAATGCTATTGAAGTGTTATGCAGTTGATTGATTCTTATGCTTTACTAGGTAAATTTGTGCATTGCTTTACACCTCTTGGCACATTTCAAAATCAATATTAGTATGAAAGTCCCATTTGAAAAAATAGATAAAATCAAATAAGGACCCAATGAAACCATTAGCGAATATATATTTTTTATTTAAAATTATGGTTACCAAAATGACTTGTCAATTATCACTCTTTTGATGAGCTTTGTGAATTTTTTAGGGACTTTGCGGTCAGAATTTTATATTCAAATATGCTTAAGTATGGTGTAAATGTTCAAAATCCTAATGGTGCCAAGTTACAAATAAGACAAAATTCAAATCTAGAGTCAATGAGAATTGTTTTTAACTTAAGAATGAGTCTAAGAATTTGGTCAGTTCTATAGACAAACCATCTAACAAACTCAAATTACTTCAATAAATGGATCATATGCAATTCACAAGGCTAAGTGAGAGCCCACAAAATGTGTTAAAAAGACTGCTTAAAAGTAATCTGATTACCTTGTCTCGAATAAGTGATTTTGATTCTTCAAGATCATTACTTACAAATTATGATGTAAATGCATATCATCATAGAAGTTCAGGTCATGTTTTAAATAGATGCATTACTTTTAAACATAAGATACAAGATCTTATTGAAAATAATCAAATTAAAGTAGAGGGAAAAAATAATAATATGAATTAATAAATGGCTCCTCCAAATCAACACTTGTAATTTTTAACCAACTCCCTTTTAAATCATAAGAATCAAACAATCGATGAGGGACATATTCACATGATAGATAGATAACATCGAATAGAACCACCAAAGGTTGTTAATTCTTGTTCACTTTATGGTTTTAATAGTTTAGTTGGTTCAATTAAGAGAAAGAAATCACTTACTTAAATTATGTTTGACAATAGTGAAATACCAAGTGATAGTAAATACAATGGACCTTTATTCATAAGAATAAGTGAACTTGGTCAATAAAAAGATGGAATCACAATGGATAATGGTTCAATCCTCAATATATGTACTAAGGTAATAAATAATAATCTTGGGATTTATACTAGACATTTAACATATACTCCAATAGTTATTATAGGATATGATGGTATAACTAGATAGGCTATTGGTTAAATATTATCTTTCCTATTCAAGTGGCTCTTAAAATAGTTCAAGTATTATTTCATGTGGTACCAACTATAAATTTCCATTGGAGTTGCAATAGGAACACCAATAGGGAGAAGGAAATGGATGAACACCAATGCATGAAAAATAAAATTTTGAAACTAGTTATTTTTAAATATCCATAATCATAGGTATTCCATACACAAATGGAAGTCAATTATTGGTGATGATATGGAATGGAGTTGTTCCTTTTGATATTTTTTAATGATTTAAATGTATATATTATCTTGATTTTTTTATTACTCGTGGGAATAAAATCCATGAGAGTTGCAGAGGTCATTTAGTGACCAGATTATTGAGATTGTTGTAAATATAACCTTGTGTCATTTGATGTGGCCAATGTGAATTTTTTTTCTTATGTAATGTTAGGAACCATGTTTTGTGTATTTTTTTTTCCCCTGCCATAAGGAAAAGTTATTTGTGACATCCATGAGTGATATGCACAATTGATACACACTTTTGATGCTAAGTGTAACCCACAGATTGAATTTTAGTATTCTCAGATTGCAATAATTTCTTATGTGGAGGTACCAATGTCTGAAATAATGTTGTTGTACTCCAAAAAAACCTTTCATAGTAATCTAAAGCTTTATATGCAACATCAAAGTAACAAGGTGAGCTACAATCAACAACTAGGACACCCTACTTCTTCCATTTATGATTGTTATGACAATTGTTAGACGATCGAGATCTTGTTACCTCCATGAGTGGTACTCACTCCAAAGGAAAATGGAAAGCAATGTGCATGAAAATTTTAATGATATAATTATAAACATTTTTGTTTTCCAAAAAATCCCTTCATAAAACATTATTACAAATAATTATTTGTCTAAACATTAAACTTTGATGTTAAAATTATGAATTATATTAGCATCTTCATAGTTATAGACACCTAATTTTGGTACAAGATCATTTTCCTTTACTTCTTTGTCATGATTTATTACACTTAGTCCATGTGCATACTTTGTCTCTTTTTAGTACACTTTCTCCTTGTGTCAGACCTCGTATTGTCTTATATTGACTTAGGTTTTCCTCTCAACTTAATTTTTTATTCACTTTTGGTCAATGATAATACCTCCATTCAAGCTAAAATGTTTGAAAATATACATATCGACTATTAATTTTCCTCTATACGACCCTAGATGCTCTCAAAATATCTAAAACACTACTTTAAGGTCTTACCTAGGTTATAGTCGACCCACAATTCTATCCCCTTTGACTTGTGGGTCATTTGTGTCATTAGCCATGTTTCTCATGCCTTGATTGCTGGGTTTCACTATCTTCTATGGTTGGCATAAATGTAAATGTATCCTTGTGAAGCCTATATATATAAATGTATTCTAAAGCATTTGATCATTGATTCCTATCATTTGAATCTCTTAGAAGGTAAGTCTCTCATGTACATTTATCAAGTCTTAACAAGAGGTATGCATATTTTATCAAGGAATCTGCACATTGATCCAATTCTTGCTTATTCTATATCTTGTGCCAACACACTTGTACCAAACAAATGTCATAATGAAACATGTAGTTGTAATTTGATTATCTAAGGAGAGGAGGTGAAGTCCTTTCTCTCATTTTGGGTTGGGAACACTCATAAAAATTAGAACTATATTGAGACATGATTTTGAGCGCATACGATATATAGCTACAACCCCTCAAGATGATACCTAGGCCTCTAACCCTTGCACTTTTCTATTCTTACAACATTATGGAGAATCGGGTCTAAAATCAAAGGAGAAGTAAATTAGAGAGTCATGTGCATCAACTAGATCAAGTGAATTAGGATTCCTAATCATCTACCTCTACTAAAGAAACCCCAAAAGTTTTAGATCCTGAAAATAAGCATAGGTCACAAAACTGTGTGAAAACAATCACAATCGTGGGAAATGATCATAATAATGGGTTTGGTGATTGTGACTCAACCAAAATATATAAATTTTATGTTTATCAAAAAATCTATAAGCTTTAATTATTTCGTTTGAAATTATTTTTCATTATTTTCATATTTTGATTATGTACATGTAAATAAAAATCAAATATTTCTTTATAAACCTTCTCAATCAAATTTAAAATATTTAAAAATCTATTTTAAAACATTTCAAAATTATATTAATTATTATATTTACATGTATCATAATTTTACTTAATTATGCATAATGTAATCTTATTGTGTGCTAAATTCATAAAACAATAACATATAATGAGATTATTAGTAGTACTACATGGGTAAACAAATTGTTGCTCTGTTCCATTTTTTGGGGCTTTGCATTTAAATGAGGCCACTTTATCTAGTTGGATAGGGTTGAGTATATAATCTATACGATTCTATTAATTAATAAATACATAAGCATAACTCTATATATAAAAATATAATCACATCATATTTATAAATAATCATAATAATGAAATTTTAAAAATAAATTATTAAAAAAAATATTATCACATAATAATGAATGCATAATATATAGATAATCATAAATAATTTATAAATAATATATAGATTTTACCACATCATATTTATAAATAATTATAACAATAAATTTATAGAAATAAACTAACATGCATATCTTAAATAAATTTGTGTAAAATAAACTGATATATATCATGTTCAAGGCACCTAGCATACATTCTCAAGGCACTTACCTTGAGAATGACATCTATCAGTGTATTTTACATAAATTTATTTAAAATATGTATACTAGTATTTATTATAATAATATTCGATGTACATAAATTTATTTAAAATATGTATGCTAGTATTTATTATAATAATATATTTACTATTTTTACATTAATGATTAAATGTTATTTTGTTGTGGGGTGAACAAATTTTATAAATGTGGGATTGTAATACTCTCAATTCAAATGATCAATATTATTATAATTACTTCTATTATTATTATTTTAAGTGGGAGGATTTAATTGTTGAACATGTTTAATAAATGAGAAGGTATAAAGAGTCAATATTTATTATAAAAGAATTAAATATAGGTGTACAATTTATATATAATTGTACAATTTTGACTAAATAATAATATATAATAGTCAATAATGTGATGATATTTTAACCTCACAAATATAAAATATTCAACGTATATGTATTAGTCACATTTTTTCTCTAACACATTTCAAATTTTTCATTTTAAATCAATTCAAAATATGACTTTCATTTTATTTAAATACATCATATGAAAAATGTGACTTTCTTATCACTTAAAATTTTAAATTAACATTATTTATACATCAATTAAAATTCATACGACATATTTATTAAATAATAAAATCATGATATACCTCTTCCTTATTACCAAATAAGTATTAGATTTTTCCATCATAAATAAGTAAAGTATAAGAATTTAGATGACTTAGATTTGATAAGATTGATTTAAAATAAATATGGTAAGTGGTGTGTTCAAAGGTGAAGAACATATGTTCTTAATGGTCTAACGGTGAAGAACATATGTCTCTGAAAGGAGGTCAAAAGTTTAAATCTTACATGGAGTAAGGATTTCACGCTTCGTATTTGTAACACACTTCTCCACGATGAAAATACAAAGTGGTCCCATATACTCTAAATTTCCTTACAAACCATAACCAAAATGCTATTTAACATCGTAGACTTTAAAAACTATATTATTATTAAAAGATTATACGACCAACATATTGATATAGCACCATTTAAATAACACATGCATTAAAAAGTGGGGTGGGATGAGCTATCAAGCGCCCCTCTCTACCCAAGTGTATTGCGGGCCCACACTTTCATTCTTAACCCTTACATTGTTTTTAATTAAAACTAAAGAAATGGATATCTAAATATTTGGAGTTATCTTCGTTGCCGTTAAGTTAACAACATGGCATGGTTACGGCTTTTAACCTCCATTCATTTGAAACGTGCTCTTCATCAATAACATTTAAAGAGGACACGTATTGTTTTTTAAGGAAATAATTTTTGTTTCTGAAGTTTAGTTTTTATAGTTCTCTGTAGGATATAATTTTGCTTTTTGAAATTTAGTTTTTATATTAAATTGAATTAGTTTTTTTTTTTTTTTTTTAAATTTATTTTTTAAGATTTTATAGTCTCATCGTATTGTTGAAAATAAAAAGGGTTAATATTTTGTCTATTTTTAGTATTATTAGTGACATCTTTGTTTTAAAAAGTACATTTTTTCTCCTATTTAATTGATCATTATTTATGTTATATATGTGCTTATGGAACAATTTATTTTTTCCCAATCAATTAATTTGTTTTGATAGTGTTTTAAGACTTTGTTCACTAAACAATTTATGATAATACCTCTAAACTTTGTTAAGTTCTTACATATTTTAAGAGAGAAATGATGTCACTTGATTTAGATTCACAAGTAAAGTAAGTAAAATATTTCATACATGTACATATGCATAAGCATACATATATGTGACAATTGCTTAGATAAAATTTTACGAGGACTTCAAACATTTAGAAGAGGAGACTGAGGAAATAATATCTACATATAGGATCACGATCATTTACTATAATCTCTGGGATAACATGTAGCGTTTGAATTGTCTCCATAAATGTTGTGGTCACCATAGTTGTTGCAAAAGGTTGAGGTAAGCAACAAAAGTGGGAATATTTTATGAATCTATCCACCATTAGCGTGATAACATTTTTCCTTCCTAATTTAATTTTGGCAGCCCCGTGATGAAATCCATATATAACTCCTCCCATTATTGACTAGGTATAAACAAAGACAACAATAAACTTGAATCTTAATATTCTCATCCTTATTTTGCTAACACACTAATTATTATGTAATAGACCCAGAGTCTTAATATTCTAACCCTTAGTTTTTTGACACACCAACTATTCTACCACAAATTTGTGTACCTCACCTTTGAGCCCTTCTAAAAAAATCTTTCTTGATCCTATGAAAAGTCTTTACGAATCTTAAATGTTCCTTATCTTGTGAAGCATTGAACTCGCCTAGAACCTTTTTCTTGAGGCTCGAGTTTTTGTAAAGGTAAAATATATCCTTGTACCAAAGGGAGTCATCGTGCCACACAAATTTATCCTATGTACTTGGATCCATTGAAGTTGTTGTATAAAATTCTGCATATTTGTGTCCCACTGCGATTTTGATCTTACCTCATCCACCCAATCCACCTTCAATGTGAACATGACGCACAACAATGCCTCTATGTTTCCATCCCTCCTAGAAAGTGCAATTGCCACTACATTCTCTTTCTATTTTTTAAATATGATCTCTAAGTCATACCCTATCATTTTAGTGACACATTTTCATTTCTTTTCTAATGATAACCTATGTTCCAAGTATTATTTAAAATAGTCAGGGTTTGTATTTAATTTGAAGTGTCTTCCCATCAAATAAGGTCTTTATTTCTTAGATACATGAAGAATGAACAACATTTCCTTCTCATAAACAAGCTTAAGTAAATTCTTGCCTTTGAGTTGGCAACTTTAAGAAAAAATAGGCCAACATTTTTGCATGAGAACTGCACCCATACCATACCCTGAAGCATCACACTCCATAATCAATGTTTTGATGAAATCATGAGTGTTAAGAACTAGAGTGGTGCACATGGCCTCCTTAAGCTTATCAAATGCTTTGGTTGCCACCTCACATGTTGCCATAAATTTTGAAAAAATTGTGGTAGTATCTTATACAATGTAAGACTGCTCGTAGGGTCTTGAGGGTTTTGGGCACTTCCACTCTATCATGGCTTTGATCTTTTTAGGGTCCGCCTTGACTCCTTCATGAGAGACAATGTGACCTAAGTACTCTCATAAGATTTAATGAAGTGAATTAAAGAGGCAAAGCAGATCAAAGGGTCATCGATCCCCAAGGAGGGTTGTACGTGACAAAGTCTAGTAAACAAATAAGGCACATATACCAGATCTATAAAAATCAAGGGGATCCATGAGAGGTTGGGCAAGTCATGTAATTTGTGATGGTGTAATCAATTGAGCCAAGAGGTGGAGCAACACCCCTTTTCTCCCAAAGATGATGCCACCATCATATAAGCCCACTCTTTCCATGTCAACAAAAAATGCAATATTTTAAACAACCTAGAAAATAATCTCTATAATAACCTGAGCTTGGGACCAAGCGTGAGGATTTGTGAGGCCCCTTAGGTCTCTATAGAAAGCTTTTCCTTAAAAAAATTATTGAAAAAAATCTACAAAATCACTACATAAGGATCCATCAATTCGAACTTAAGAACTCAATGCAAATACAAATGATGGTTTATTTATAACCACCTTGTTTGTTCACCAATTATAGCAAAAGTGGGTTTGTTATAATTATCTCGACATAAGAATATTGAGGCTAGCAACAAAAGACTTTAGTAGGACCCAATTAAAAAATAGTATTAAAAATAGAAAAGTGACATCCTCGGTCAAATAAAAATCTCATACAAGTTGCTTCAACTAGCAAAAAACTCTTAGATTTCTTGTTGAAAATTTATGTGTCATTTAAAACTTTTACAAGATGAAAATAAATTATAAATATTTATGAAGCAAAAAGGACCAAAGAAGAATGCAATGTTACTTTTTTTAAATTCTCTGATACCAAATATTAAAATTAATTTAAAAATTGCTTCGATTCACATTCATTAAATAATTAAAGTATCTAACCATGTGAAAAGGTTTATCAAAATAATGATAGGTCTTGAAAACCACTTTTTCCTTAATGATTGAAATTAAACTATTAGTAAAAATAACTTAAAATTTACTCTCTGGTTGTTGATAAGTTATCCTGGTAACCATAGTTTTAAAGTGAAGTAAATACTTACTAATGGTCTCATTTGACCCTGATTTGATTTAAATAATTTTTCAAAATGACTTCTTTAACCAATGTTAATTTGAAAATGAGTCATAAAATTAACAACCAAAGTTTTAAAAGAGTACATATCCACATGGTAACATATATAACTAATCAATCATATAATCCTTCAAACTCATTAGGAATAACTTATTCAATAATCAGTCATCATGAATAAACTCTAAACAAGAGACATAAAAGGCTCTAATGTGATAAGAATGATCTCTATTTTTAATGAACAATTAAAAATTTGGAGCTAAAAATCCTATTGAAAATAGATATGCAAGTACTTCATAAGCCAAGAGGTTTGAGATAATATCATTAGAAGCCACACAATTATTTGGCTTTTAAGAAACCTATGAAGGAGTCTTTATTTGATTTTGAAATTCACAGAATTTATGCATCATAATAGTCATTTTGGGATTTTGACTAGAACAATTTTGCAAAATATAAAGTTTAGCAACACGTGAATTAAACTAAGGAACATTATGAGAAAAAGGTTATTGATAAACCAGAGGAACCTTAGCAATTGAAGAATTTTGATGCACATAAAAGGGAATAGAAACATGTTGGAAAATTGGAGGAACTTGAGAAGCAATGGACATGTTTAGGAGCTAGAAGAACTTGAGAAATAATGGATACATGTTAAGAAATAGGAAGAAGTTTAGAAATAATAATATCTTGAGAAGTAGGAGAAACATTTGAAACAATTTAGATGAAATTTGAGGAACCAATACATGAGAAGGCATAGGTTGACATTGATGGATAACATCAGTAAGAACAAGAAGTTGACCATGATGCTTTGAAAGATAGTCTCTATAGTTAAGAGTATGATCGTCATTGTGAGCACTCTTATATATTCATTATCTACCTTATAGATTGTATCTTAAAATTTAGCCCTATCTTATTTTTTTAAGTAGGCCCCTTGATGAGAATGTATATTCTGACATGCATCGTATTTCATTAATTCAATTATTTTAGTAGGTTTTTCTATATAATGCTTTCTAAATTATGTAAATACCCAATTACTTTTAATAGGCTAAACAACATGTAAAAAATAGTAATCTAAGCTTAATCAATTAATTATAAAACTAGAATGTGGCAATCATGCAAGGTTTAGATGTGTATCTATTTTATTGTGAGATATCATAACAATCGTCAGAATATGATAGTGGAAATGCACACCCAGAAGTGACAAATGCCTCACCCAAACAATGAAAATGATTACAATTGTATACCCAAAGCGTTAATGATTTTCTAGACAATTTTCAAAATGTTAATGATACTCTTAATAAGAGATTGACATGTCCAAATTAATTTCACAATCATGATTTCCTACTCTTGATCTCCAATAACCTCACTCAAATTTTCACACTACAACTCTAATCACTTGCAATTTTTTTCCCTCGCCCTAGATTGGAAGTAATAATTGAAGCTTAAGAAAAAAAACATTTTTTTGAGGCTTGTGTTGAGGGTTACCTCAGGTTTAAGCATCATCTACTTATCAAGGACCTAGAAAATAACAATATCAAAAACAACAAACGTTCATAATTGAAATAATTCTAGTAGCATGAAAAATCTTGGTGTTATATGGTGTGTGCCTTTCTTCAATGATTGCTCTAACATGAACTTGTGTGCACAATAATTTAATTTAATTTACTTTATAAATTAATGTCCACCAAAGGCCAACATTTGCCCATAGGATTGAGAAAGATACTATGTAAATAAAATAAAGGGAGTATAGTAGCACATCTAAAGGAGTATAAAAGAGAAAGCTAGATTTAAAAAGAGTATCTAGAAAGCACCAATGGAATCGAATAAAGTATCACAATGGAGATAAAAAGGAGGGTGGGCTCATGTAGCGAGATGAAACTTGTTGCTCTAGAGAAATACTTATGATACTTGAAGTGGTAAAGAAGTGTGCAATGGGTGTGAGTTTAAATGAATCATTAAGTTTGCAACATCTCGCAGGTCTACCATATAAGCTTATAAGCTAGCCATAGGACCTCTTCCTACTGATAGTGTGAGACAACTGGAAGTAGGGTGTAATTAACTTGGTGTAAGCCCCTCGGGTGACTTGTATTGATAAATCCATCATCAAAGGTTGAACATATCCTAGAGGAGGAGGGTTTAGCATCTCTGATCTTCTAAAGTAATGAGTGTTTGGAGAGAGCCAAATGAATCTCTAAATAGGTAAAATAATAGTCCTATTATCTCATAATAAGGAGAGCATCTGAAAATAAAATGGTCCTCAGTATTAAAATCCAAATAGAAAATATAAAAAACATTGTCCTCTCAAGGAATATGGTAGTATGTCTCAATGTGAAGTTGATGGGAGCAAACTTTGTGTTGAGCTAGGGAAACCCTCGGGCTACAAGGTAACTGGACTCTGGTGTACCCTGTGAGTTAGGTGAACCTCACCGAAGTGAAGATATAAGTTTGAGTAGTGTTGAAGTTTTGAGAAGAGTGGCTCTTTAGGCTTAGAGCATGTAGCATGGAGGTAGGATTTATAAATATTAGTACAAATCCCTTTGTTTATCTTTTTTTTGGAGAGATCAAGATCATCCATTAAGAAGCTATGTAGGGGTGACCTATGATTATCAAAATCAATGAGACAAAGCAACGAGGAGGCTCTCATATACTAACATGAATTGATTCCGTGGTACGTCTACTCCATAGAAAACCTGAAAGCAAGGTATGAATACTTAAGGGGATCACTCTGAGAAGTACCCAACTGTGTGAGTCTGTGAATCATTGTCACCACATGAAAGATCACTAAAACAATGAGTAAGGTCATGCCAAATTATACATTGATGATGGCATAAGGGATTAATCTGTTAGCATAAATATAATTAGAGAACAATATATCAAGTATTCTAATCCTCTAATGATTGCTTGATCTCTATAAAATCCCTGCAATTACTCAATGAATTTTTTATAAAAATGTTTATTATGATTATAATCTAAATATAAAATAAACTACATTGTCTAATATAGACAATTAAAATCAGATTATAACTCTATTAATATATTCAATTTGTATTATTGATATTCATATAAAACTTTGAATGATTAAATGGATGAAAATTTTTAATGACGTTCATAACACTGAAAAATCTAAAAGACCAAAGATCGAAATATCAAAACATTCTTCTTTTCTTTAAAACATAAATAATTCTTCCAATACAAAATTCCAAAACATTAAGAAAGGCCAAAAAAAAACAAAAACAAAAAAACATAATTTAATGACAAATAACTACTTAATGGTGAATTTTTGAATGTTTAAACATTCACGAGAGTATTCCTCGGCGAGGAAAGGCTTTGATTTAAAGGCGATGTCTTTCAATATTATATATTATATCTTTTATAAAATAATGGTTATTAATTTTTGGGCATGGAAGGTGATTGCTATAATTTAATGCAACACGCCTCTCGTAAAAGGTGATTATTGGCACTAAACCCGAAACGAGAGGCCCTTCAAATGGAATGGAATGGAATATTCGTAGCATTAAAGAGTATCCAAAATTTCACTCATAAAATGCACGCCGTGCTTAACTCACCTTTATCTCTTGAGTTGTCTTTAATAATGTTTTCCATTTAATATATTTATTTATTTATTTTATGCGGGGAGGGGCAGTGGGAATCTAATTTTATAGAACACATATAAGAAAAAAGTTAGTTTTTCTTCTCAAACTAAATAAAATAAAATTATAATATATATTTATAAATATTTAATCACATTTAAGATCCAAGAAGATGTAAATAGTGAATCAATCTAAATTAATTTTTAAAAAATAAATAATGAATATAATAAGAAAATTTATAAATATGTTTTAAATATTAAGTTATTTAATGATATTGGTTAAAATTTGATAATGAAAATTATATTTTTGTGGCAAGATAATGAGCGAGAACTTTAAAAATTTATGTTGAACGGAAGATTTTTTCTAAATCACCAAGTTTCACTTTTGGGTATTAGATTTGTAGTGAATATAGTTTTGGGAAGTGTTACATAGGCACAATTTTATTTTGGTGATTGTGTGTGTCAAATTCAGGGCTCCAAAAACCCTGCTTAATTTTTTAAAACTTCACTTTGATCACCAAGGAAATGCACTTCTCCTTTCCATAATTGGGCAACTATATTAGAAAATGATGAGAAAAATAATATGTTTTGGGGCATGCACTACACAAAGAAATCTCTGAGCTTGATTGATATTTGTCAGGGCCCTCAATGATGTACAATATAAAAAATAACACTCCAATAATTATGGTAATTCATGAGCTTGGCAAACCAATGCTATGCAATGTATCGCTAATAAGAGTTTTCATGCTACAATGCTTGACTTCTCTAAAATGTTTGTACATAATAGATTCATGTGAATAATGAATACTATATTTTTTGTTTCCGGCTATTAATTTTCAATTGATAGATAATAGATGCAGGGGCTTTTGTTTTTATAGATGTCTTGACTTCAAATTTGGACCCTTTTAGCACACAAGCCAATATTACAAAGCAAACAAAGTAAACAAGAAGGGACAAGGGGTGCATCCACATAAGTTAAAGGGGAACACAACACATATAGTATGATTACAACAAACCTAGGAATGTATATTATAATTATGGCAAAGGATATGGAAAACAAAGGATGAAAGAGGAGAGATAAAAGGAGAGCTAGGATAGGTTAGAAAGAAGGACACAGATCGCCAAAAGTTAGCAATTATACCAATAAGATGTAATTTAAACTAATAATCAATAAACACAAAATCACCCTAAAAGTATGTAATTTTATGACTTGTAAATGCACATGGGCCATTTTTAGGTGTCTACATAAAACTTCACTTTGATGAGCGTGTGTATATACATATCAAATAAAAAATAGGCATGGTATAGGTACAAGATTTTATGCCCCTAGTGCTCCTAAAGAAAACTCCAATGTACACATGAATTTTAGAATAAATATGAATTATTTTTCTACACATGCATGGGTGAGCACTGAAAATAATAATTTGCTGAAATCTAAGAGACTCTAAATGATATTCTTGATTTGATTGAAGATGCAATGATTCCCTAATGAGATCACATGCCACTGAATCTATGCTAAATCATGTATACATTTTTAATACAACTTTCAAGTATAAAAATCAAGGTAAAATATTTTTTTGAGTACTATAAAAATTAATGTTAAAAAAATCCTAAATATGTCTTGTGGTGGAAATAGGTCACATGACTTGAGTACATGGGAATGAGTGAACTCAGAATGCCCCCTTCTATAGAATCAAAGTTGTGTTGAGTTCCTAGAGTCTAGATGAATATAATGAGTGTGATGTATGCCCCTAGTTTGAGATGTGGGATGAATATGTGAAGCCCATATCTCAAAATTAAGGAATTAGTGCATTACGTGTAAAATAAAGTATAACTAACACAATAAGATGATATCTTAGAAGCATGTATATTATAAATAATTTACCCCATACAGACTTATGATATAATCAATATAAGCTGAAAAATAATGTGCCCTACATGGGTGAAATTTAAGTAGTATAACATATAAAGTAATATGCCTCATGTTGACCTAAGATATAAATAATTTAGTATCGACATTGTCAGATATAAAAACTTAAAGCAAAAGTATGAGTTATTTCCCCTAAAAGATGCATTATAGGAATGATGGAGGCAAATAATAAGAGGATTGTGCATGATATATATCACGACACCATGAATCAGAGCAAACACCCGCTGAAAAAAACTAGAACAACTAATATGTCATATATGATAAGGTGTGAGATAAACACTTCAAACATTGAAAATACACCAATTTTGTAAAAGACAAATAAGATAGTGAAGACACATGAAGCACTAAATAAATATAGTAGGAAAGGAATGTAAAACAAACATAATGTAAGCACACCAAACACATTGAGAACATGCAAAGAATAGTGAGACACCAAGAATTGAACAAAAATATCAAACAAACTAAAGACACATTAACCATGTGGTAGGTACATAAATAAATGAAAAAATTATTGATACAGGTTTGTGTACTTTAAGTTTTCACCCTTTCATTTTAGGATTACAAAATGTAATCCACAGTACAAGTTGTAGGTTGTGGTTTAATAAATAACCAAGTGGTGGAATAATATAGTCGAGCAATATGGTTGTTACCCATTCAATAAAGTCCTCCCTACAATCAAATTAGTCCTACCTAACATATAAATAAATTAACATAAACATGAATATTCACAATGATGTCATATTAGAGGGTTTGAATATGATAAAAAAAGGTATCAAAAGGAATGAAAGGGTAAGGCAAAAAAGAAGGTTTCATAGGTCCTACCAAGATACTCTTTTTTAAATTAAACACTTCATTGAGATTTATTGTGAATTAGCCAATGTTTATTAAATTTGACATTCATTTAAACTTAGATAAATATAGCAAAGAGTCTAAGGATTAATCAGTTGTGAATAAATTCTTATAATATCACTTTATAAAATAAAATAACCAAAGTGAATTACTGAAAATTAAATTCATCCACAAAAATTTAATAAAATCAAAATTAAGCCACATAACTAGTTGAACTAGTGAATTACTCAATTTAACAAATCTACAATAAATCAAATAAATTTTATTTAGTGATAACTCTAAACTAAAATATCTATAATATTAATATAAATTTGAAAAAGCAAGAAACATAAACAAACTCTAAAGAACATCTACAATGATTTTTTAAGCTTGTAAATTATCTTCCAAATCTTTTTGAATAATAATGGGCTCAACATAAATTATTTATAATAAAACTAAGCGAACCAAAGTCTCCAATGCATAGCTCATATAAAAAGTTAACTATAACTTTTTTTTAATGCCTATTACAAATATAAATTGAAAATGTAAATAAAAACATCTATTGAATTATTCATCTAAATCTCATACGTTATTTACTAAAATGATTAATATCCACCATAAAATAATTTTACTTCATTTGTTCTTCTAACTTTGGATGAGCTTTAGATAATCTTTTCTAACTTTAAAAAGATTTAGTTAGCTTTAAATAGGTATTTTTAGCCTTAAATAAATTTATTTGGCCAAGTAAAAAAAACTACCAAATCTGCTCGTGTTCTCCTTACATTTTTAGTCATTCATGCAAATTTGTAGCCTTATACAATTTGATTTGATGGTACAAATTTATTCATGAAATGGTGTTGAAAACCAATTTCAAAAAATAGAAAAATGATAAAAATGGCTTAGTATGAAAATTATCAAATTTGCCTGGTAGGGTGATTTTGTGCATCTATATATTTTGATTGAAAACACTTGTTACTAAAAATATTAAACCATTATATTCACTTTATATTCGGATTCCTTCATTAAATTTTGTATCCTGATCTACTTCAATGTTATCTCTTAAATATTATCTCAAAAAGTGATGATCGACTATTTTTGGAAAATTGTACTACATGCACAATTTTTTTTAATCAAATAAGGCCTATCCCTTCGCTTCATATTGACATTTCTTTTCTGTATTGAACATTTATTTTCTATATCAAACATTCCTTTGCACCTAAAAAAAAAATTTAAATGCATTATCATTCCTTCTAAGTTTAAATCAAATAATAAAAAAAACTTTTAGCTAGCAAATGTACAATCAATTAGAATGTGAAAATATTTTTTAGCTAAAATCTCATTATTTTAAGATTTTTTTAAAGCTTAGGTGTGTTGGGAAATTATTTATATATATATATATATATATATATATATATATATAAAGCATTAAGAAACTAAGTTAGCTATATAAACAAGCATAGAGTGAACATTGAAGACATATATTTAAAAAGCACATCTCTCTCTCTCTCTCTCTCACACACACACACACGAGATCATGAAGAAAACAAGGACACATCCAAAAAATGTACACTAGAGATCATATAATCAAATGAAATCTCATTATGATAAATATATAACCTCAAATGGTATGATTATATGCCCCCAAAATACTCCTAGATTTTCTCTAGGGTGAAGATGAGATGTGCCCCTAGCCTACTATGAAACCCTAATCAAGAGCCTATAATTTGTTTCATATAAATTTGAATCTTTGTTGACAATCTCATTAATATCATAGATATAAACAATAGTTGTAGCATATCCTCTTTTTTTTACTAGATAATCATGAACATACAATGTGTATTGTAGCATAGTTATAATATAATAATATTTTTTTAACTCATCACTTAACAAGATAAATAAAGAAATAAATTAATAAGACATGTAATAATCATTACCATAGAAAACATGGGGGATATAAAATTAATCAATGAATTAAACTGATCACATACATATAAAGGAAGATTTTTTACCAAAGGTAAAGATAAAATGGGTTCTTTACTAACCCACATCTTCTATCAAATTTTGTCGTGCTTATAAGCATGTTGAAAAAATAAATGTGCCAATCATCATTTGAAAGTTAACATGGGGATTTGAGATGGAAAAAATAAATAAAAATAAAATAAAGGGTGATAAACAATAGAAAAGAAAGAATAAGAGGTAACTTGAGAACAATAGAAAGATAGGTACACAAAAAATGAAACCATAGGAAGAGAAGGAGAAAAATCAAAATGCAAGAGAAGCATGACCACTTGAAGATAAGAGACAATGAAAAACATATTAGAGAGAAATTGATGAAGCATAATGAAACAATGAAATAAATTTTCAAAAAATGACTAAAATCATAGTGGAATCTAAAGAAAAACATGAACAAGGCAATACTAAAACTATAGGAAAATTAGGGCGTAAACTAGAAAAAATAGGAGAGCAAGAAGGAACCAAATGAGTGACCTAACATCAAAGAAAGATAAATAAAAAAAATAAGAATCTATAAAATCCACATGCCAAACATGGGAATAGGGAAGGAAATAGAGAGATAATGGAAAGATGTATGCTAATAAAGGAACAATGATTAAAAAATATAGAAAAATAAATAAAGAGTTCATTTGAAAACATAAGTAATTATTTAGGAAAGTCTAACCAATAATAAAATCATAATCGAATGAGTCACATCGTAATATATATAATCTGAAACACATGTATCATCACAAGTCAAACTAGGATGATAAGGTACATGTAGATGCCTATATTTGGTACAAGCCTTGTTTGATAATACTTTTAAGCAATTTTGTATGTATAGATCTCAAACCATGAACTAAGTACTTAGTGGCACATTTATCTTGATATTTTGATTATCTTACTTATTCTATTTGGTTGTGTCGCACCCTTATCTTACCATGACCAACTTCACATGACATATTACAAACATCTAGCCCTCCCTATCAACTTAGAGTCTTTTGAGCCTCGAGTCAGGATTTTCAACATTTATGATTAGTATCAACTGTCGATACTAACCTAAAATAGTAGAACTGACCAAGATTCTTTTTTAATTTCTTTTGGGCACATTTAATTTTATGACCATAATTTAAACACATTTTATCTTATGTTTTAAAAAAATTCATGGCACTAGGTTTTAAATTCAAAGTTAGAGAGTCATATATATACAAACCTACTATGAGGTATTTTTGAACAAGTAAATTACACTCTCTAGAGCTAGACAAATATTACATATTGCACCTAAAAAAATGTTAGTGTTAAATATTAAGTTACATGGGTTAATTCATACCTCCATGCTTGTACT
Organism: Torreya grandis; assembly: GCA_037957365.1. Taxonomy (NCBI): domain Eukaryota; kingdom Viridiplantae; phylum Streptophyta; class Pinopsida; order Cupressales; family Taxaceae; genus Torreya; species Torreya grandis. The sequence continues at coordinate 77,873 of JARHVA010001168.1, read as the reverse complement.
TGTAATCATATAAATTAAAATTTAATGCTAAAGCAATGCACTTATGACCATCCTCTACACGTTCTTAGCTCATGCCCAATCCATGATTCTAAGTCACTATTAATCTATCTATATGTGGATGATCTCTATCTTGAGATAATTCATATACATAATTCCTCGTAATCTTCACTCTAGATAGCCTAGGCTCATCCTCAAAGTTATTCACACTTCCAACTTAGCTACCTCTACTTCTCAGATAAGACCACTCTTTTAGGATTATTCCACCTATCATTACTATCTAAATCCACTGATCGTGTTCTCTTGAAAAATAATAGATAGTTTATCAAATTATAAATCACCTATTGGGTATTCCCACATGTTTTACAAGATCCATCAGAGGAATTTCCAAAAATATCACTATAAAACCTCTTTTCAAAATATTTTACATATAGGAGGCTCATACATGGAAAATCACTAGAACATATAACTACACATTAAGGAAAAAACATCTATTCTTCCCAATTAAGAGCCCACACAGGCTTAGTAGCCTTGAGCTAAGTTTTCATACACTTCAAAGGTCACAAGTCATGATTGAATCATATTAATTAAACTAGGATTACACATACATTTAACATTACACCAATATTTCACACACACCATTGTAGCATGGGAGAACTACATGGAGTTTGATCCCTCTTTGGAGTATTGGTATGTAGGCAACACTTAATATAGGGGGTTTTGAGGTCTATCACAAATTTAATTGTTAAACTCTTATATATATTATTCTATTATTCATCATTATCTACCAAGTTGGGGTTCCAAGTGAAGAAGAAGGTACATATTGGATTATGTATTTGATCACACATCATAGAACACATACACATGACCACTAAGAAACAATGCATAGACCTAGATTTACATAGAGGGAAAAAACCCTATCGAATGTCAGTGCTCCCTAAAGACTACAACATAGGCTGACCCTATTTGATTAACATGACCTTGTCTAGATAACAAGTGAAGCCCTATTCTTGATTCACATCTACTTAAAATAGTCAGAACTATATTCACATACATAGTCCTACATTATCAATTTCAAACTAAGTACTTTGTCTATTTTCTTTCCCCTTTTGGCATATTTCCATATTTAGCAAATATTCAAATCATAAATAATCAATTTATTACATATCTTAATATTATTATTTTATGCATAATTTATCATAACTTATGACTTAAGTATTTATTTATTTCCTCAATTTTACAAAATATTAGAGAGGAAATAAATAAAGCATATAAAGGCCAATCCTACAAGACTTATAATCTTACAGGTTCTTTGCCTTTTTGACATCATTGGATACAAATTTGATACTACCATTTATAATGGGGGCAACCCAAGGGTTTCAACAGATTAATATAGAAATTCCTACTTGGTCACTAGGAACACCACCTTTGGTTAACACATAATCTTCTTCTCCCTATGTACAAACCCTTATGCACAAGATTAATCTCTGCAAACTAAGGTGTTACATTTGGAATAAGGTGCTTTAAAACCAAATAAAGTGCTTGATTTTCACAATCCATTGGCACATCACATTGCATCATATCATCTACCAACTAGTTTTGTGGCACCTAAGCTAACACTATATGATGTAAACAATGACCTCGAGTAAAACTTGAGAGAATTTCATGCAAAATGCTTGGACTATGTATCCAATGATCAATTATTGACTAAGTTATTTACAATAATTCTAAAAGAGTATGCACTTAAATGGTTCTATGATCTACCACATTAGTCAGTGCATGATTTCAACCATTTGGCCGATTTGTTTTTTACACATTTTTGAATCAATATCAGTGAGAAGATTTCATATTCTCATATTACACAACTCAAAAAAGGATCTAATAAGATTATAAAAGAATATATCTTAAGGTATAAGACCATTCTATCTAATATGAAAAACCTAATGGCAAACAAGGATTTGCAGGATATATTTAAGCATAATTTGCTTAGACCCCTACATGAGTCCATCATGTTTAAGAAGTTTCTCTCATTCATAGATTTGTGATACACATTAAAGGAAAGAAAGGTAAAATTATTGGTAATGAACAACTTAAAATGTGTAACCAACCCAATTTCTAATTCTCAGGCTTTAATAGATTATCAAGCTCTTATTTGGTTTTGATTGTACCTCCAAATGAGATCATCAATGAACTCCAACTTCTAAATAAAGATGAAATTTGTATAAAGTGAAATACAAGAAAACGACAACCATGCTTTAAAAATTATAGACAGACTAATATTTTTAATTAATTGTTAGATATTTTAAATAGATTGAGAGCTGCATCGTCACTCCCTCTTTGTCATTTATTGTCAATGGTAGTTCTGGCTGGGTATTTTAGTTTATAAAGGCCTAACACAAGGTGGTCTATTATCACCTTATCTATTCATATTAATGGCAGAGGCTGTGGGGCGTGTCATTAAGGATGTAGTGGGGGATTTGGAAAATGTAAGAGCTAAAAATTAGCACCAACTTCAAAGCAATTTCCCATATATAATTTGTGGATTATACTTTTCTCTCTTGGTGTCCTAACTGTGGCAAAGGCAATGGAGTTCATATCTATTCTTGACCATTATGAGAAAGTTGTTAGGAAATTGGTGAGTACTTATAAGTCAAAATTCCTTATTATTAATGTGGGGGATGCTTGTAGGAAACATGTCTTGTCAAATACCTTTGTTTTGACTTAACACCAAGGATCCATATCATGATTAAAAGTTATGATGCTATGTTTTTTTGGTTATACACTTGTAAACCTTACCATTTTGGGCTACCTAAACATATTTTCATATACAAAAATATTAGAATATATAAAGTGGATGATTCCCTGACCCAGTTTGGAGTTTTTGTTAGGGATCAATATCCATGATTAGTTAAGGAAAAAACATCTATTCTTCCAAATTAAGAGTCCACATAACTTTAGTAGCCTTGAGCTAAGTTTACATACACTTCAAAGGTCACATGTCATGGTTGAAGCATATTAATTAAACCGAGATTACGCATACATTTAGCATTACACCAATATTACACACACACCATTATAGCATGAGAGAACTACATGGAGTTTGATACCTCTTTGGAGTATTGATATGTAGTCAACACTCAACATAGTGGGTTTTGAGGTCTATCATGTATTTAATTTTTAAACCCTTTTTATATTTTATTCTATTATTAATCATTGTCTACCAAGTTGGGGTTCCAAGTGAAGAAGAAGGTACATAGTGGATTATGTATTTGATCACACATCACAAAACACACACACATGACCACTAAGAAACAATGCATAGACCTAGATTTACATAGAGGGAAAAAACCCTATCGAATGTCAGTGCTCCCTAAAGACTACAACATAGGCTGACCCTATTTTATTAACATGACCTTGTCTAGATAACAAGTGAAGCCCTATTCTTGATTCACATCTACTTAAAATGGTCAGATCTATATTCACATACATAGTCCTACATTATCAATTTCAAACTAAGTACTTTGTCTATTTTCTTTCCCCTTTTGGCATATTTCCATATTTAGCAAAAATTCAAATCATAAATAATCAATTTATTACATATCTTAATATTATTATTTTACGCATAAGTTTATCATAACTTATGACTTAAGTATTTATTTATTTCCTCAATTTTGATAAAACATATTGGTGAACCCGTATGTTGATTGAATATTACAAACCCTAACCATAGATGTTGTTAGGGTTTCTCTCTTTATTTTATTATTTCTAATTATTGTATTAGGATTTTATATTTGATAAATTATTTATTAGCATCAATATTTCAAATTCTTATTTCACATTTTGTTAAATTTAAGAATTCTTTGTCTACCTATCTTAGACACAATAATACATTAAGTTGTCTTCAAGTTGAATATTTTTAGATTTTAGTTGATAATACCATAATGGATAATTAGATAATAGATTTGATGACATAGATAAATGACAATTACAAGGATTTATTTCATAAAATCAAGATATGCAAGATTTGTTTAAACAAATTATTAGAGAGGAAATCAAAAAATCATATAAAGGCCAATCCTATGAGAGTTATATTCTTATGGGTTCTTTACCATTTTGACATCATTGGATACAAATTTTATACTACCATTTACAATGGGGGAAACCCAAGGGTTTCATCAGATTAATATGGATATTCCTACTTGGTCACTAGGAACACTACCTTTGGTTAACACACATTCTTCTTCTCCCTATGTACAAACCCTTGTGCACAAGATTCAATCTTTGCAAACTAAGGTGTTACATTTGGAATAAGGTGATTCAAAACCAAATCAAGTGCTTGATTATCACACACTATTTCACACTCCATTGGCACATCACATTGCATCACATCCTCTATCAACTTATTTTATGGCACCTAAGCTAACATTATATGATGTAAACAATGACCCTGAGTAAAACTTGAGATAATTTCATGCAACATGCTTGTACTATGTATCCAATGATCGGTTATTGAATAAGTTATTTACAACAAACATAAAAGAGTACACTCTTAAATGGTTCTATGATTTACCAAATTATTCAGTGCATGATTTCAACCCTTTGGTCAATTTATTTCTTGCACATTTTTCAATCAATATCAATGAGAAGATTTCATATGCTCATATTACATAACTCAAACAAGGATCTAATAAGCTTATTAAAGAATATGTCTTAAGGTATAAGACCATTATATTTAAGATGAAAAACCCAATGGAAGACAAGGATTTAAAGGATATATCTAATCACAATTTACTTAGACCCCTACATGAGTTCATCATGTTTAAGAAGTTTATCTCATTCACATATTTGTGTTACACATTAAAGGAAATAGAGGTCAAATTATTAGCAATGAACAAGTTAAAGTATGCAACCAACCCTATTTCTAGTTCTACGACAAAGAATTAGAGTAAGCCACCATATAAGGTGAGGCTAAATGATAATAATAGTGATCAAAAGGCAACAATAAATGTAGTTGATATCTAACTCCACACATTGTATTATCAGCTCTTCTAAAGAGAAAATTCACTAATTTACTGGAAGATCCATATAAAGTACTCAAAATATTATTAGAATGCAATATCTTATCTCTCCCTCCCATTAAAGAGGATGATGTGAATAAGCCTCTTACAAAGGGATTTGACTAGAATGCCTTTTATGATTTTCATAAAGCACTAGGGTACACTACAAACAAATGCATCGATTTATAGCATAAGATTTAGGACTTGATAGATGTGAACATCATTGATATGGGTACATATAAAAATAACACTAAGGCACAAGTAAATAAAATCAAATCAATGAACATATTCAATGATCCTTTTCTTAAACATACAACTAATAAGATAGTAGATATATTGGGAGTGCATTATGAATACAATGCACCCTCCACTGATTTCTTATCATTCTCATACAAAGGTAAAACATCCTTTGAATGGTATTATTGGTACCTATCATACTTTGGTACCACATTTACCACTTATCACATTTGAAGAGCATGATATAGTGATGAATATTTAGATTTCTGGTCTTTGATCATTCAAGATCATCAACCTCTATAGAGTGTCATGGTTGATAATGGTTCAAGTGTTAATATGTGTACCATCACACTTATATATCATATTGGATACACATATAGAAATATGTTTCCTACTACCATAGTCATTAAGGGATTCAATGATCATATTTATAGTTATATCGATGAGATTACACTACCACTATAAGTTGGTCAAACACATGTGGCCAACAAGTTCATAGTAGTACCCAGTGCAGGCATCTAATATGTTATTGGGACATCCTTGGATTCAAAATATTGGTGTAGTTCCTTATATATTTCATAGATGTTTAATATATATATATGCTAGTGAAATCATTATAGTTGATATGAATACCCCTCATAACATAAAGTTATAATATCTACACAATATATTTCAGTTGAGCCACCTCGAAAGGTTCAACCCAATCAAAAAGTTTAAAATTAAGTGTCTACCCTTCCAAGGAGATCTATCCTTGAAATGTAACTTTAGCAGAGGTTTTTCATAGATTCTAGAGAGCCTATTTCTACTCCTACACATCCCATATTGATATTATAGGGCACTAAGTGTGTTTCACATATAACACCAACATAGGTCATACTCTCCACGATGGGTTCCAAAAATACCTAGAGTTCATCATGATAAAAATCATGAAAAATATTTTAAAACTCATCATCATGACATTGGATCTTATGGTACATAGGGAAATCAATATTTAAATTCTAAATTTAGGTCAGTTTAATTACAATAATATGACACTTTCCATTTGTGAAAGGTCACCCTTGTTGTACTAGGTACAACACCTATTGATTATGAATCCCTTGTATGACTCATTGGTATTATCCTTCTTTATCTTTCTCAATTCATTTTTAAAAAAAAATACAGACAATTAAAAAACCAGGACCTATGGATGATATGTGTAATTCATTTTCATCAATTTATTTGTCCTTAGTATATACAATATATTTTGTATCCCATTTATATAAAAATTTATTCACAAGTGTACATGAGTGAATGTAGAACATATAGGTTGTCATCCCAAGATGTAGTTATAGGTGGTTACTCTGTCTTAAACCCAAAAAATTAATAGATAAAAGTGTTCTATCTAGATAATAACCAGTCATAGGCTTGCTACAACTAGTTCACATCTTAGAAAGTTTAATGGGGGTATTATTTGGTTGCCTTTAAGTTGTTCACATTAATATCAAGCCTAGAAAAAAGGTAATAGGCAAAGTAGCGAAGAAACAATCCCTATCTAGTCTCTTCAGTGAATTTTTATGGATGATTACATTCAATCACTGGGGGCATGGTATTTCATCTATTTTGTGTACTTATTGATTCATAATTCTAAATTCATGCAGAATGTTTTGACTAAGCAAACCTTGAAAATTATGTTGAAATGAAAATGGACATGCTATCAATGACAACCAATATTTGACATAGTATGACTTTTATCGAGTCTATTTTTATATCTAGTTACCATTTTCTAGTGTTTAGTTTAGCATCCATGGTGTTTAAGATCATCATGGGACCTTGAGTTATTATCAGAGGTTCTTGAGGCATCAGAACATGCTAAGGATGAAGATAACTAAGTTTTAATCAAGTGCACATGATAGTACAGAGAATTCATATTCAATAGGGAAATCATAAGAATAATAGTGATGAATTATCATGCATTATATAGGAATTAGGAATAAATAGAACTTCATTACCATTTACATAGCATTAAAATAAAATTAGAAGGAAATAAGCCAAACATTAACCATGAAAGTGCATGCAAGGAATAAAATAATAAATACAATAGGTAACTATGAAAAAATAGTCTATATTGATCTCAACAAAGGTTGAAATCTATTATTCATACAAGCATACATATATATAATCATTTACAATCTCTGACTATTCACATTCTTCTCATACTTTGGCACCAAAAGAGGAGACTATTTATCTTCTATTCCTATTACAAGTCATGGAGGATAGGACATAATACATATAACTAACAACTGAATACATAATGCACAAATATTAGAAGAATATCCTTTGTAAATTTACTATCTACTTTCTTCTCCCAAAACTTTCCTAGATGGGATGAGATAACATCATAGGATAATTTAAATGTGCACATAGGGTAAAAGCTAAAGAAATGGTTAGACCAGTAAGATTAATAGTAATCACACAAGGTGTCATTTCAGATTTTCACCTCTTGTGCACTACTTAGCCACCTTTTTGGGTTTTAAACTAAGTAGCATACCATCCTACTACCATTTTGGGTTTTTAATAGGCTAGCATAACAAAGTGGCCCCACTTTATGGGTTTTTAACCATCCTGGCCCCATTTGTCTTACTAGTCATCACTAATACAAAATTGTTTACAAAATTCAAAATTTGTGCCTTGTATAGTAATTAGCTTGAATAACCTGGCATTAATGTAGATGATGACTATACAATAGGATCATTGGCCCTAGATTGTGTATCCTTATGCTATTTAATGAATTTATAAAGCTCAAATTATTGATTGTAGACTAGAACATTGAGGATTTGGGCAACCTCATTACAAAACAAAGATAGGTCACTTTTGTAAGTATGTCAATCGATCATCACTTCCTGAACCATGTGATGTAGGATGTACATCGATGTATGATATCTAATGAGTTATTTTAGGTTTGAGTCATTACTGATGCTCATGGCTACCTTTGTATTGTTGACCCTCATCTAGATATCTCCACTCAGCTACTCCAGCTTGTCTACAAGGCATTCGACTTGGAGACTTATGAAATAACTACACCAAAGCTCACTCTGCTAGTCAAGAAGTCTATTGTGCATATTTTATTAGGCATTAAATGAGTCCTATAGAGATATATCATTATCATCCACTGATGTGCTTTGAATATCCATAGTTGTCTTAGTGATTACAACTGAAGTGAAATGTGACCTGATGTGCTTGGAGTACTACAATATCTAGCATGCTCTGGTACTCTTCCATTAAGGTTATCAATATGGATGCCTTAGTATTTATGCTCTAGTCCAATTTACTAACTACATAAAGTTGTTGGGCTATGCACCAGTCCTTAGTGAGCTCAGATACCAATGTCTTAGGCCTACACTAGTCAGACATAACTTGGTTCCTGATTGCTCGAGTGACCAACTCCAAGAAGGTGTATTGAATCATCTTCAAAACTTTGTGAAGGTGAGCCTTCAAATCCATGTTATTTGCCTTAGATTCATCCTATTATTTATCTAAGGAGGTGACCTTATACATAATGGATTCCTAGAAAGATGCTGCACCCTCTAATTATTTTTTCAAGAGAATCTTGGAGACATCCAAAGAAGCCTCCTACTTTATTGGGAATGTGGCCAATGTGCTTCTAGATGCGAAAGGGTCTGGTCATAGTGTTATGTCAAGTGGGAGTGAGAAGGTGTTGCACTAAGCACCAACTATTGGGACATCCCAAAGCTAAATACCTCCCAATGGCAAATCTAGTAGTTGCAGACTTATCAAAGTTGTAGCTAGTGCTTCTTACTATATAGGCTACTCCAATTATATGTGAGGCTGTGCTTGTGATTATTATCGATGCACTATGGCCTCTATTGTTATCTTGATTTACTACACATCATCTTTAGCTTGCTTAAATTTTGATTCTTCCTCCTTTTTCTTCTTCAACTCTTATTGTATAGCTTATAGCTTTACTTGTTCCTCCTGTGCCTTTAATTTCTTTGCTCATTCTTCTTTTTCCTCTTTATTCTTCTACTCTACCAAGGTCGTAACCTTGGCTTGCTCTTGTGTAGCCTAGGTCTAAACTTATGCTTGTGCTTGAGCTTGAGCTTGTGCCTATTGTTGACATAGGACTTTATCTTCTTCCTCTTTTTTCCTTATAGCTTTCATGACCTATTGTGCTTGGGCTGCTGTATCCTATTTTCTCATCTCTTTTTTTTGCCTTCACTTTGGTAGTGAATTCATCTTCCTTTTCCTTCCTCACTCTCTCATCTTGTGCCTTCTGGGCTATGCCATCCACTTCATGTGCCTTCTTGGCCATGTACATGGCCATTTGTATATTAGCCTTTGTGTCCTTAGCCATTTGTGTGGCCTTGACATCTTTGGATTGTTGAGTGGTTTGTTGTTGCTATGCTTGTTCTTTTTGTCTCTTCTTTTCTTCCTTCCACACTCATCATTCTACTGCATGAGTTGATTCTTCCCTTGAGGCTTATTATTATTCTTTTGTGGGTTACTTTGGTGTGAGCTCTTCAACCTCTTAGGCCTAGGGTGATGGTAATGAATCACTGGATTGCACTTCCAAGTTGGAAACCTATGCTTTCCTCCTCCTAAGCATGACCAACCTGCATTTTAGTGGTGGTGTAGTAGATGTAGGGGTAGGTTGTGTTTCTTGTGCAATGGTTGGTCTTCCAAAGGTGTGCTCTTCTAGTGTAGGGATACCTTAGCCTCTTACCTTATTTTTGGTTTGTGCATTAGTGATTCGAGTGAACTCTCCAAAAATGGTGTAAATATGTCCTTAATTATTAATATCAATGCAAGTTGAGGTTGGCAGATGTCTATCCTCCTCTGTAGGTGCTCCATTTCTTCCTGAATAGTATCAACAATAACGGAAGGTGGGAAAGATGGGAGGTCCACCCATAGCTATGGGGGAACCTGATTCTACACTTGAACTGTGCACACAACCTTTTAAAAGAAAAATTTCTTCTCCTCTTCCTTGTTGTATAAATCCCCAACCATGCTTACCATCATGACTTGGTAGACTTCTTGCTCATCTATGCCCATCTAGAGGAGGTTGCACAAACTCATGATCTGAGGGACTTTTAGGTCATCCATTTGAATAATTATGTTGCATGTCTTGTGTTTCATAAGAGGGGATGTTGAATGATGTTCTACTTTGCACTTTACCTTCTACTACTATGAGTTGGTAGCTTCCTTTAGTTACTGCACTACAGGGATGATTACACCAGGTGGTATGCCCTGTAGTGGAGTTGCACATCAAGTGATGAAAGCATTTTATTTGGTGACTTTGGCCTATGTCATGTCCATTGTGACTAAGAAGGAGAGTGGTTAGAAGGGTGACCATGGAAACTCATGGATTTTGATGAACACACCTTATAATATAAAAGTGATAGATGTGTGTTGACCTAGATATTACATAACATTGGGTGACATTCAGGGATGTGTTGCAATCAGTTCTAGACATTCCTCCTAACAAGATTTGAACTTAAAATCATGTGTTATGTCTTTGTGATACTACATCTAGATAAGATTTTAAATTTTTTGTGCTAGCCAATAGTCTATGTCAGGGTGCATTTCTCCCTCTAGGGACTTCCATTACGTGAAGCAGAGCAGGAAGATGAGGAACTGGTATTAGAACATCTACTTTGGAGTGGTGCGACCTTTTTAAATGTTAGTTAGTAACTACTAAATGAAGTACTCCAACCATTTGAATTGTTTATTTTTATGGATCATCTGGTGAATGATATACATGATTCCTTTTAGTATTTATTTTACAAAGTTGGTCGTCTACCAAAATGTCATGGTGATACACTCAATAAGGATGTGCACTAGTTTATATAATATTTTGTCAATCAGAATCCCTCTATTTCTATACACATACAAATCATAGAATTTTTATATAATGGGAAGCATTCTCATCTTATATGGAGATAAGGAATCTCTGTGCATAGGCATGCGCAAAGCTTGGGCCAAGGATTATATGTTGATTACAATGGTGAAATCCAAGCCCGGATAGATGTTACCATTATTATATCACCCTATCAATACTTGAATGATCTCCCCAAGTCACCTAAGATAGGCATTTGTATTATTCACTCAATATCTATGTTATGGAATCTATGGGGAGCTGTGAGGGTGTGCGATTGTGCAACACCAATAAGATCTAGACAAAATAACTTTTGTTCTGCCTATAAGAGGTAATATAATGGTTCTAGGTCATTTTACTTGATTTTCTTGAGCACCATGTCAACACCCATTGCCTCTTTTTGAGCCTCTATCAAGCCCCAAATAATTCATGAAGTATCCATGTCTACAAAAGTGATGAAGTTACAATACTCTCTACTCTTTACATAAGAAAATTAGCTTGACTCAATTTTAGATTGTGAAAAATATGCACAAAGATGAAATTTCAACTTGGGTATTTGAACTTAGCCTTTATAGTTTTTTCACCTCTTAGATTTCACATGAATGTCTAACTTAGCTATCTAATCATTCATGAATGTAATGGTGGATATGACAAATCTCTATTCGATCTGGCAATTAAGATAGTTAATCATTAGTACATGTGTGTATTTATGTCGTTATGTTCTTTGGTGTTCATATAGGGGGTACAATCAGATGATGTTGATGAGCCACCGATTTATTGAAGATTACATTGAGTGACCCTTGGATTTGGCATTTACTTCTTGGTGGATGTTTGTTATAAGGTGGTGATATTGTTGATGGGATGTTATCGTACCTTTCTCAGACTTAATTTATTTCATTCACTCCTCTTTGACATCCATGATGACACACATGGATTCTTCTATGCATGATTGCTTGGCATCTTGATTCTCAAATGTTGTTGAAGAAATCATTTACAAATACACACAGACAAAAAAATAAACACAAAAAAATGTACAAATTAAAAATCCTAATCTACTTGGTGATACTCAGCACCCACTCACTTAGCAGAATGAGATTAGTTTAACTATTGGTGGTAGGGTTTAAGCCTACAACCATTTACCTAACCTGGTAAAATGGTTCCCTAAAGATTCTTAAAACCATGGTTCCTTGTTGTGTTAATTCATATATAATATAGGGCCCGTTCCAATGAATTTGTAACTTGCCCAAAAATGCTCTGAAATGATTGTCATATAGTAAGATGGTTTATCTTTATGAAATTCTTTATAGCACAAATTCCTATCATGCCATGCTTTCTAGCTCTGCTTGTGCACTTCCTACATCCATGTTGCTTTGCATCTATACTCATCTATCCTATTTAGTTCAATAATTATGTTAGTTAGAGAGTTACGATCCCCGAGTCATATGACCATGGCAATACACAGACTAGGCACTGGGTATTCAATCAACATGACTGTTTCAAGTCCATACATGAATTAAAAAGGCATAAAACCTATGAATCTCTTGTAGTACGTGTAATACACTCATAGAATCGTAGGAATGTGATCTTCCCAGTCATCCCTTTTGACATCATAGATTTGTGTTGGTATTTTACCCAACACTTTTTTAGAAGCTTCAGCTTGGCCATTGGCTTGAAGATGGTACATAATAATTTTGTGATGAGAAATCATAAATTCCTTAGTTATAGCCTTGATGGTATTTTTCAAAAAGTGCATTCCTCAATCATTGACGAACTTTATAGGACATCCGAACCTTGTAATGATGTTCTCATGGAGAAACTTCGTTGCATCTTTCACACCACAACTAGGTATCGTAACAACTTTAACTCGCTTAGTAAAATAGTTAGTCACAATAATGATATACCTTGATTTATTGTGTTTACTCGATGGATTGATTAGGCCAAAAAAATCAATGCTCCATTATCCAAAAGAATGCTCAGCTAATAGAGGCTGTAAAGGCATTTCATCTTTTTGTAGTGGTTTACCCATGCATTAGTAGACATCACAATGTTGTGCTACTTTGTGTGCATCTTGAAATAAATTGAGCCACCATAACCCACTTTATAATAACTTCTTATCAGTAGATTTTCCTACAAAATGTCCTCTTATAACTCCTTGATGTGCCTATTACAAGAGTTGAGGTCCTTTGTGGTATAGAACAACCCTACATAGAACTTCATCCTTCCCCAAGTGATATAGAAGCCCATTGATGATGGTATGTGGCAGGGCTCTAGTAACAAATTACTTGTTATCACGTTATTGATACTACACAAGAAAGACTCCTTATTCGATGAATTTGGCAATGGATTTAAATTTTTTAGGGATTATAGAAACATGAAATAGGTGAGCATCAAGAGAGTCTTCTTGTAATTATTTTGGTTCTTTACCATTAGGAATGTAATTGAGATGGTCTGGTCGCATGTTCTCTCTTCTTGGCTTTATATTAATACAGAATTGAAATTCTTAAAACAACATCAACCATAAAGAGATGCATCCTCCTAACATCGGCTTGTTGACAAGGTATTTGCAGGGCTTGATGATCAGTGAAGAATTTGAATGGCATCACAAGTAGATAATGTCAAATTTTTTGTAGTACAAACACAATGGCCAATGCTTCTTGTTTAGTGGTTGTGTAGTTTTTCTTTACGTCAGACAATTTCTTGCTAGCAAAATGAATAGGATGTCAATTCCACCCTCTCCTAGATACGTAAGCATAACACCAACTATAATACCCTAAGCATCCACATGTACATGAAAGGGCTTACTCCAATCTATAAAAATAAGATTGGGCACAATAATCAATATCTATTTTATCTCGATGAAGTCTACTTAGCACTCTGAAGTCCAAACAAACTTCAAATTTTTGTGCAGTAAGGATTATAATGGAGATGAAATCATTGGAATACTTTGATAAACTTATGATAGTAGCCTGTGTGGCCCAAAAAAGATTGCATTGACACTTCAATGGAGCTGATGAGTAGAGACATACTCAAGATTACTATAATTTTTGCCTGATCTATTAGAATGCATTTTTTATATACTACATGTCCTATCAAGACACCAAAGGTTGTAAATAATAGACATTTATTTAAATTCAATGCAATGCACAAAGCTCTAAATCATTTTAACATAAGGTGTAACTTAGACAAATGTTCTTTAAATAAAGAAAAGACTGCCCAATCATCAAGATAGACTTCTAGGAAATCATGACTGAAGTCTTTGAATGCAGTCACCACTGTGCAAGAGAACACCATAAATGCATTCTTAAGACCAAAAGGCATGACCTTATATGTAAATGATCCTAATTCCATGGTAAAAGTCATTTTGACTTTGTCTTCTTTTGCGATGGGTATCTGATGATATTCCACTAAAACCATCTGTGAAATAATAGACTTCATGTCCTGCGATAGACTTCAAAACTTTATCTGTGAATGGAATTTGGAATGGATCATTTACACATGCATCATTCAGAATGAAATAGTCCCCACATACTTGGATTTCACCTATCTTCTTTGGTGGCACTATAATGGGACTTACCCAATCTACTTTTTCTATTGGTTGCATTCTATTAAGTTCAACATTCACTTTGAGCTTCATGTTTGGATTTAGCTTGTATGGCTATTTATTTGTAGTCCGTGTGCACTCCTTAAGTTTATTATGTATCTCACCAAGAGATGGGTCAAATCCTTGAACCTCTGAGAGTTTAGTGGTAAAGACATCTTGATAGTCCCTTAGAAGTTGCATAGCTTTAGAAATTCCAGCTTCTATCCAATAATCACCTATATTTGCCAATTTTGGAAGCTTTTCAGTCCCAATGTTTGCTACATGCTTTCTGATGGGCTGCTAGTAAATCTTGTGATTTTATTCATCAATGAATTCATGTACCCTCTATTGCCCTTCATTTTCTAGGATTTGTATACTGCAAAGTTTATCTTCTTCAATAGGTTCTACATCAAGGTCCTTTAGAGGTTGTACTAGCCATTCAATTGTAAATAAATCAATCAAATCCATATCACCATCAAAATTAGAATCCTCAATTTCCTCTTCTTCATCTTGTATTTGGTGGCATGGATGTGTAAGAGATTAGTCTTCTTTCTTGGTAGCTTTGCATCTTTGTAATACCAAATTAAGATCATCGGTTGCATCCTTTTGCACAGTGGATTCTATCATTGTGCTTAAGTCTTCTACGCACCCATACCATAAGAATTGTTTGATTTTATGTAGTACATTATGAACCAGAGGGTTTTAATCTTCAAAGATAAATTTCTTAATGAATAAATTTGGACCTGTGCCCAATGCTTTGTTTCACGTCTATGCTCTTGATGCATGTAACATGTTCATGGTAAAGGAGTAAGTGTATAATGTAAAATGTGAACCTAGTACTTCGGTGTTACACATTTCTCAATTCAGAATTCAAAACATTTATGAATATGAATTTTAGGACACTCACCTTCTTAGAAGAAAATCCAATTGGTTCAGATGAACTGTGGTAGTTGAAACTTGCTAATCATGAGCTCACAAGTCTCATCCCACTCAAATTGGTCATTTTGACAAATTACCCACCATGTCATAGTGACTCCCTTCAGAGCATAATTTAGAGCATTGACCCACTAGCTAATGGTAGGCATATGAACTTGTAACTATAGGATAAATTCATTAATATCCTCAATGGCATAGTACACAGGAAGCTATCACTCATGCACAAAGACCATTCTCATTGGTCAGAGTTCATGATTGCCTCAAGCCCAGTTAAGCAAGTGTGCACTTGAGTCTCCACTAATAGATGAAGTTGTTTCCCATGCCAAAGTTCCTTCTCTGGTTAGCTCTATATAGTCTTGCATATGGTTATCGACTTGATAGAGAAAGTCAACTTCTGACTAGGTAGGGGATTTTGCATACATAAATACACAATCTTCTATGACAAACTGATTTGCTAATGACTGCATAACTACAAGTTTGGGCCTCCATTGTTCTATTGTCTTTAATTTTTAAATGAGAAGCAATTACACCTGAGGTTGTTGGGGATCAAGAACAACAAACATGCTCTGATACCACTTGTTGGGAGAGGGTGTACACCGGAAGCATGCAATTTGATTACTAATACCAAGCAACTTAATATGCGGAAATTAACCAGATTCACCAAGTAACTAGAATTCAGAATAACACATGATATGAGAGACAATACCAAATTGTATTAACACTTTATACAGAAAAGAATACAATAAAGAAGATGCCACTTCTTCTCCACCACCTTACAGAGGTTTCCCACGCCTCAAGTGAACAGTAATTCTTCTCCACAAAGCTCTCCCTCTCACAGGTCCCAACACCCAACTCAAATACAGAGTTGGTGTTCACCTCCCCGTGCTCCACGCACAACACAAGTGCTCCACGCACTCCACAAGCACTCCACGTGCTCCACAAGTACTCAAGGTACTTCAAGTAGATCTCCCATGAATCTGCAACAACCTGCAATTCAACAGACCATACTTATGGAAGGAACTCCCTTGCCTTCCTCTTGCTCTATCCGAGTACACACCTGTACTCCAAGTAGATCCTGCCTGATACTGCTCCCTGTAGTGTTGCTGTCTGTATGACCTTGCACACCTGCAAATCAAGCAATGGTTCCAATCACCTGTGAACCTCGACCTTGCACACACATACACCTGCAGATCAACGATCTTACTTATTGAAGAACCCAGCTGGCTCTCCAATCCAGCACCAACACACCTGGTACTGTGGCACTAGGAGGAACACACCATAGCTCTACCTCACACACAGAAGGAGCTTATAATTATGCTCTCTTACTCCCTAGCACACTTTTCCAATACAACCATGAGTCTATTATATAGATCTCATCCAAACAGTGATTAGACATCTAATTACAATAATTAGATCCGCAGCTATGAGTCTAAAATTAGCACTCATCATGCAAACTCTTCGTTCGTTAGCTCACTGTCCGTAATTAACTCGCAGTCGAACTACACAGGCGACCGACGTCGGTCCCTGTCCGCCTGGGGTCGCCGACGCCGGCCGATATATGACCGACGTCGGTTGCATTCCTGTCTTACCCTGCCGACGCCGGTTGGCCAGACCAACGCCAAACACTTCTGACACTCAGCAACTCATTCTGCAACCTCCAACTGTTTGCATCAGTGAAGCTTTTAGCTCCACAATCCTAACAGAGGTTTGGTATGCTCATATAATAAGTTACACTTAGATGCATGCAAAGCTTTTGGATTTTCCTTAAAGTTTACCTTCATCCAACTAGTTTCTTGTGTAATGTATGGAGTATCTGGTGCAACTAGAATTATGTAAGGTTTGTGCATTCTATTTAGAGGGATGAAAATAACCTTATCTCCTTGGTGTGCCACTAATTGATTTTGCACTGTGTTTATAGTCATCTGACCATAATATGCCCATTTCTTGCCTATCAGTGCAGGATAATGTGTTCTTGCAGTCTTCATGTCAATGACTTCAAATTCACTTCCAAGTGTCAATTAAGCAAATTCAATCTCCACATATTATAATATGGAATAGACTCAACTCAGCCATAATAAACTAAGCTCAAATTTATTAGGCTGTAACTTAGAACTGGTCATCCAATGGCTTCCCATATAGACCTAGGAATCATGTTGACTATGCTACCAAAATCAAAGATAACATTTAGAATCTCATAACTAGCAACCTGAATGTCAATTCATGCATCGTCATCCTAGGGATTCTTTGTTTTGACATACTAGACCAGCTTTTCTATCTTCTATTATTCGTGATACGCATACTCCAGTAAAGTATGTAGCAGGTTTGTGATGTTTTGTGAGATGTCTTCATACGTAGTGTGCTTAGAAGTTTTAGAAAATTTGTGAATGCAGTGATCCAAAACTCAGAAGTTTTGGTTGATAAATATCACAATAACATAGAAATAACACAATAACAATGAATTCTCTGAGAAGAGATGTAGTATTACTCAAAATCGCAATACAGAATTATGCTTATCTCTGGGAAGAGATGTCTGTCTTCACATTTCGGGTTACCTATTCTTTTATACACAATTTGAAAGCATGGGAAGGATGTGGAAGGTCACCAATCTCGAGGGAGATGAAGTGGTACGACTTCCAATATTTAAAACAATACATAATTCAAGAAATTACTATTTTTAGAAACTTACTATTTTTAGACAGCACTATTAAAATTGAAATTTGAGGCACTTCCGTTGGGTTTTCGGGGGTCAAACTTCATAGAGCGGAGCTCAATGCCATTTCACGATGTTCCCCTCATTCCTAGCTTTCCAACGGTTCAAACGGCGAGTCAATTGGAGCTATGGTGCAAAAGTTATGGCTCCCGGAAGTTTCGTCATCAATTGGGGTGGAACTGTCACCCGAATTGTCGCCTGAATTGATGCCTGGATCATTCCTCCCTCCTTGAAAAGCAATGGTCCCCATTGCGTCAATACTCCCCATTAGGTGTGGTAGTTGTTTCTTGATTTGATTCTCTGTGAGCCACTCACCTTGATGGCTCAGCTGACCCCTTTTGACCACTCGATAAAGTGGAATAGAACGTCCTCTGGTTGTCTTCATCCAAGTATCCACAATCTGATCCTCTTCCACTGGAGCAAAACTCTGTGGATCAAGTTCATCAATGTCAAGTTGTTCTGCTACAACTGAAGTGTCCAAGAGAGGTGGATGATATGGCTTGAGGAGCTCCACATTGAATATGGGGTGCAGACCAAGGTAGGCTGGGAGGTTCAACTCAAAAGCATTTTCCCCAACTCTTCTGGTGATGGTGTATGGACCATATCGCAGAGGCCGAATTTTTCTGTGTGGGCCTGCAAGTCGTTCCTTCTGGAGCCGCAACCAGACCTTGTCACCCACAGCAAAATGGTGTGCAATCCTGTGTTTATCATGGCGTTGCTTGTACTTTTGATTCATCTTCTCCAGGATGTCATGAACTTGTTGCTGGAGGTGTTGCATTTGTTCAACAAACTTTGTAGCTTTTGCTGCCTCAGATCTTCCATGAGGTGTGTATTCCATGGTGGAAAAGGGAACTGCTATATCAACTGGTGCCATGGGTTGGAACCCAAAACATACTTGGAATGGACTGTGCTTGGTCGAGCTGTGCAGTGCCCGATTGTATCCATGTTGTATGAAAAGAAGTCCCTCATCCCATGTGCGTGGATGTTTGGAGTGGTACATCCGAATCATGTGAACAATCAAGCGGTTTACCACCTCTGTTTGACCATCAGTCTGTGGATGGAAGGCTGTGGACTTCATCATCTTAGTATCCATCATCTTCCATAGAGTGGACCAGAAGATGCTCAAGAACCTGCTATCTCGATCTGAGACAATGGACTTGGGAAGACCAAAATGGAGCCATACATGACCAAAATATAGCTGAGCAGTTTCTTCAGCAGATATATTCTTTTTACAGGCAATCATGATAGCCATTTTTGAAAAACGATCAACTACCACAAAAATACAGTCCTTACCATGTTTGGAAGTGGGCAAGCCTGATAGAAAATCCATTGAGACGGATTCCCAAGGCCTGGTTGGTTCTGGCAATGGCGTGTACAATCCTTGCTTCTTATTTGTCGGCTTGGCTATCGCACATGGGGTGCAGGATTTGAGATATCTTTCTACATCCTTTCGCATATGGGGCCAGTAGAAGTGTTTTTGAAGAACTGCCAATGTTTTCTCAATACCAAAGTGTCCAGCTGTCCTACTGAAGTGTGCTTCCCATATCATCTTTTGTTGTTCTGCAACTGGAACACAGATGTGTCCCATATGACAGAGGACATTATCTTGCAAATAGAAATCAGAAACATGTGTACCTTTTTTAAGTGCTTGATATGTAGCAGCAAAGGTAGGATCTGCTTCATACAGGGTACCCCAAGTGGCAGTCTCATGTCCGCACAGGTCCAAAACTGTTGTGAGTGCAGTAATTGGTGGGCGGCTCAGACAATCTGCAGCTGTATTTGAGCTCCCCTTTTTGTGCTTGATTATCAAGTGGAATTGCTGAAGATATGTGGCCCACTTCTGATGCCTCTCATTTCGGAGCTTGCTTTGTGTCTGGATGAATTCCAAGGGTCTGTGGTCAGTGTGAATGACTGTTTCTTTTCCCAAGATGTAGTGTTTCCATTGTTTGCAGGCTTGCACAATGGCATAGAGCTCCTTATCATATGTTGGATATTTCCTGACTGTATCAGTGAAAGTTTCACTGTGATATGCAACAGGATGGCCATGTTGCATGATGACAGCTCCCATGGCATATTCAGACGCATCTGTCATCAACTCAAAAGGTTGATGCAAATCTGGCAAGGCAAGAACAGGGGCTGAGCAGAGTCTGTTCTTCAAATTCTCAAATGCCCTTTGCTGTATTTCACCCCACTGAAATGTAGCTTTTGCTCCTCCTTTAGTCACTTGGGTTAGTGACCAAGCAACATGTGAAAATCCAAGAACAAACCTGCGGTAGAAATTTGCAAGACCCAAAAAGCTACAAAGCTCTGTGAGAGTCCTTGGTGTGGGCCATTCTCGAATAACCCGAATCTTTTCTGGATCAACATGGACCCCTTCTGCATTCACAACATACCCGAGGTACTGAATTGTTGTCATCCCGAATGTGCATTTTTCAAGATTTGCATACAACTTGTGCTCCCGAAGAGTTTGAAGCACCTTACGAACATGTTGCAAATGTTCTTCCCACGTTCTGCTATAGATGAGTATGTCATCTAAGTAGACAACCACAAATGAGTTGGTGAAGGGTCGTAGGATGTCATCCATCATCCTCATGAAGGTTGCAGGTGCATTAGTTAAGCCAAAAGGCATAACCAACCATTCGAAGAGCCCCTCCTTAGATTTGAATGCAGTCTTCCAGATATCAGTGGGATCGATGGGAATTTGGTGATAACCAGATTTGAGATCAATTTTGGTGAAGAACTTCGCACCACGGAGCTGGTCCAGCAGGTCATCAATCCTGGGGAGAGGATAGCGATTCTTCACAGAGATTTTATTCAGGGCTCGATAGTCAATACAAAGCCTCCATGTTCCATCTTTCTTCGGTGCCAAGACAATTGGGCTACCACAAGGTGAAGAGCTTGGCCTGATGTGACCCTTTTGGATCAACTCTTGAATCTGTCTTTTTATCTCATCATTCTCCAAAACTGATCTGCGATACACAGGACTGTTAGGCAAAGGTGATCCTGGGATCAAATCGATAGAATGTTTTACCTGGCAATGTAGTGGAACTCCTGTAGGTGACTTGAATAAGTCATCATATTCTCCTGTGATGCGTCCTATCTGCTTTTGTTGTTGTGTTGATTGTGTAGTCAGGACTGCAACATCGGCCTTTGTGGATTTCTGCGGCTTGACCACCATGAGGACAAATTGCTTTGTTTTCTCCACCAATCTCTTACATTGCTTCGCACTGATCAGGGAGACAGATGTGGGAGGTGGTACCTCTGGTACCCTATAGCGCCGTTTTCCAAGGGTGAGAGTAATCCTTCGGGTTCGTGATTCATAGATGCCATGTCGCTCATACATGAATGGCTGACCAAGGAGTACATCACAAACATCTAGATTGACTACATCACACAAGACTTCATCTTGGAATGGTTTTATGGCATATGAAAGAAGACACTGATGGGTGACACGGAGGTCTCTCCCTGGGCTTAACCATCCAATACTATAGGGCTTTGGATGAGGCTTCACAGATAGATTTAGACTCTTCACAACTTTAGCAGAGATTAAATTCTTTTGACTCCCACTATCAAGAATGAAATGTAAAGGCGTACCTTTTACCCATAGTTTGGAGTGAAATAATCTTTCCTTGTCATCTGGTCTTTCTCCACGGTTCTGTGATGAAGCGACAATGGTGTCCGGCTCAGCATCTACAATTTCTTCTTCGTCCTCTTCGACTGTGGGTTGTGTCTGAGGCAGAGTAGTGGACGTTGAGTATTGTGACTCAGAAAGCAATGACTTGATGGCCCGACATTCTTCTTTGGAGTGGGTCCCAGTTTTGTGGTAATCACACCATTTTCCAGTCTTCCCTTTCTGGGATTTCTTATCCTGAAACTCCTTTTGCTTCCAATTTGGGCCTCGTGTTTGACCTTCCTTATCACTTTTCCATTTTGAGGGTTGACTCTTCGTATTCTTTCTGCCATTCTTCTGTTCAATCTTCACTGCAAATTTGTATGATTCACCGAGGGTTTCCAAATTGAAAAGTTCCATTTCCCCCCGTATGTACCATTGTAGTCCACCACGATATTTGAGAGTCTTATGTTTCTCACTTTCTTGAATGCCCAACCTTGCAGACAAAGAATGAAAAGTGTCTGTGTAATCTTGAACAGATTGGTCCTTACCTTGGCGAAGTTGTTGCCACTGTATGTAGAGATCATCATATGCTCCGATGGGATAGTACTCTTCTTTCACTGCTTCTACAAAATCATCCCAGGTAGGTTCCGTCTCAAGGCCAATGTCATCTGTGCTGAACCTCTTTTTGCACACTTCCCACCAATTTTTCACAGGCAATGTTGATTTCAAAAGAGCAAAAGTAATCTTTTCTCCATCGGTAAACTTATTTACAGAGAAGTAGGAAGACAGTTGATCTAACCAATTTTCTACTGCATCAGCATTGATTTTACCCTCAAATGTAGGAATATCAAAATTTACCTGGACCTTGAAGGGTGTTGGGGCACTGAAAGGTCGTTCCCTGGATGAAGAGCCAGGAAGTGGAGCCGCGGAGCCAGGATTTCCCATCGGAAGTGTTTGAAGAATTTGGGCAAATTGTTGTAGCATCTGTGCTTGTTGCCGTTGGAGGGCCTCATTCACCATTTCCTTAAAAGGATCAGATGTCTCGGTGTCGTCCGCCATTTGAGGTCGTCTGGAGCGAACAGGTGGAGAATTTGGAAGCTCAGTTGTTTCCCACCCAAGCTTCTTATAGCCTGACCTCGTCCTCGGGATCATACACTCTCAAGACAAACCGCTCTGATACCACTGATCCAAAACTCAGAAGTTTTGGTTGATAAATATCACAATAACATAGAAATAACACAATAACAATGAATTCTCTGAGAAGAGATGTAGTATTACTCAAAATCGCAATACAGAATTATGCTTATCTCTGGGAAGAGATGTCTGTCTTCACATTTCGGGTTACCTATTCTTTTATACACAATTTGAAAGCATGGGAAGGATGTGGAAGGTCACCAATCTCGAGGGAGATGAAGTGGTACGACTTCCAATATTTAAAACAATACATAATTCAAGAAATTACTATTTTTAGAAACTTACTATTTTTAGACAGCACTATTAAAATTGAAATTTGAGGCACTTCCGTTGGGTTTTCGGGGGTCAAACTTCATAGAGCGGAGCTCAATGCCATTTCACGATGTTCCCCTCATTCCTAGCTTTCCAACGGTTCAAACGGCGAGTCAATTGGAGCTATGGTGCAAAAGTTATGGCTCCCGGAAGTTTCGTCATCAATTGGGGTGGAACTGTCACCCGAATTGTCGCCTGAATTGATGCCTGGATCATTCCTCCCTCCTTGAAAAGCAATGGTCCCCATTGCGTCAATACTCCCCATTAGGTGTGGTAGTTGTTTCTTGATTTGATTCTCTGTGAGCCACTCACCTTGATGGCTCAGCTGACCCCTTTTGACCACTCGATAAAGTGGAATAGAACGTCCTCTGGTTGTCTTCATCCAAGTATCCACAATCTGATCCTCTTCCACTGGAGCAAAACTCTGTGGATCAAGTTCATCAATGTCAAGTTGTTCTGCTACAACTGAAGTGTCCAAGAGAGGTGGATGATATGGCTTGAGGAGCTCCACATTGAATATGGGGTGCAGACCAAGGTAGGCTGGGAGGTTCAACTCAAAAGCATTTTCCCCAACTCTTCTGGTGATGGTGTATGGACCATATCGCAGAGGCCGAATTTTTCTGTGTGGGCCTGCAAGTCGTTCCTTCTGGAGCCGCAACCAGACCTTGTCACCCACAGCAAAATGGTGTGCAATCCTGTGTTTATCATGGCGTTGCTTGTACTTTTGATTCATCTTCTCCAGGATGTCATGAACTTGTTGCTGGAGGTGTTGCATTTGTTCAACAAACTTTGTAGCTTTTGCTGCCTCAGATCTTCCATGAGGTGTGTATTCCATGGTGGAAAAGGGAACTGCTATATCAACTGGTGCCATGGGTTGGAACCCAAAACATACTTGGAATGGACTGTGCTTGGTCGAGCTGTGCAGTGCCCGATTGTATCCATGTTGTATGAAAAGAAGTCCCTCATCCCATGTGCGTGGATGTTTGGAGTGGTACATCCGAATCATGTGAACAATCAAGCGGTTTACCACCTCTGTTTGACCATCAGTCTGTGGATGGAAGGCTGTGGACTTCATCATCTTAGTATCCATCATCTTCCATAGAGTGGACCAGAAGATGCTCAAGAACCTGCTATCTCGATCTGAGACAATGGACTTGGGAAGACCAAAATGGAGCCATACATGACCAAAATATAGCTGAGCAGTTTCTTCAGCAGATATATTCTTTTTACAGGCAATCATGATAGCCATTTTTGAAAAACGATCAACTACCACAAAAATACAGTCCTTACCATGTTTGGAAGTGGGCAAGCCTGATAGAAAATCCATTGAGACGGATTCCCAAGGCCTGGTTGGTTCTGGCAATGGCGTGTACAATCCTTGCTTCTTATTTGTCGGCTTGGCTATCGCACATGGGGTGCAGGATTTGAGATATCTTTCTACATCCTTTCGCATATGGGGCCAGTAGAAGTGTTTTTGAAGAACTGCCAATGTTTTCTCAATACCAAAGTGTCCAGCTGTCCTACTGAAGTGTGCTTCCCATATCATCTTTTGTTGTTCTGCAACTGGAACACAGATGTGTCCCATATGACAGAGGACATTATCTTGCAAATAGAAATCAGAAACATGTGTACCTTTTTTAAGTGCTTGATATGTAGCAGCAAAGGTAGGATCTGCTTCATACAGGGTACCCCAAGTGGCAGTCTCATGTCCGCACAGGTCCAAAACTGTTGTGAGTGCAGTAATTGGTGGGCGGCTCAGACAATCTGCAGCTGTATTTGAGCTCCCCTTTTTGTGCTTGATTATCAAGTGGAATTGCTGAAGATATGTGGCCCACTTCTGATGCCTCTCATTTCGGAGCTTGCTTTGTGTCTGGATGAATTCCAAGGGTCTGTGGTCAGTGTGAATGACTGTTTCTTTTCCCAAGATGTAGTGTTTCCATTGTTTGCAGGCTTGCACAATGGCATAGAGCTCCTTATCATATGTTGGATATTTCCTGACTGTATCAGTGAAAGTTTCACTGTGATATGCAACAGGATGGCCATGTTGCATGATGACAGCTCCCATGGCATATTCAGACGCATCTGTCATCAACTCAAAAGGTTGATGCAAATCTGGCAAGGCAAGAACAGGGGCTGAGCAGAGTCTGTTCTTCAAATTCTCAAATGCCCTTTGCTGTATTTCACCCCACTGAAATGTAGCTTTTGCTCCTCCTTTAGTCACTTGGGTTAGTGACCAAGCAACATGTGAAAATCCAAGAACAAACCTGCGGTAGAAATTTGCAAGACCCAAAAAGCTACGAAGCTCTGTGAGAGTCCTTGGTGTGGGCCATTCTCGAATAACCCGAATCTTTTCTGGATCAACATGGACCCCTTCTGCATTCACAACATACCCGAGGTACTGAATTGTTGTCATCCCGAATGTGCATTTTTCAAGATTTGCATACAACTTGTGCTCCCGAAGAGTTTGAAGCACCTTACGAACATGTTGCAAATGTTCTTCCCACGTTCTGCTATAGATGAGTATGTCATCTAAGTAGACAACCACAAATGAGTTGGTGAAGGGTCGTAGGATGTCATCCATCATCCTCATGAAGGTTGCAGGTGCATTAGTTAAGCCAAAAGGCATAACCAACCATTCGAAGAGCCCCTCCTTAGATTTGAATGCAGTCTTCCAGATATCAGTGGGATCGATGGGAATTTGGTGATAACCAGATTTGAGATCAATTTTGGTGAAGAACTTCGCACCACGGAGCTGGTCCAGCAGGTCATCAATCCTGGGGAGAGGATAGCGATTCTTCACAGAGATTTTATTCAGGGCTCGATAGTCAATACAAAGCCTCCATGTTCCATCTTTCTTCGGTGCCAAGACAATTGGGCTACCACAAGGTGAAGAGCTTGGCCTGATGTGACCCTTTTGGATCAACTCTTGAATCTGTCTTTTTATCTCATCATTCTCCAAAACTGATCTGCGATACACAGGACTGTTAGGCAAAGGTGATCCTGGGATCAAATCGATAGAATGTTTTACCTGGCAATGTAGTGGAACTCCTGTAGGTGACTTGAATAAGTCATCATATTCTCCTGTGATGCGTCCTATCTGCTTTTGTTGTTGTGTTGATTGTGTAGTCAGGACTGCAACATCGGCCTTTGTGGATTTCTGCGGCTTGACCACCATGAGGACAAATTGCTTTGTTTTCTCCACCAATCTCTTACATTGCTTCGCACTGATCAGGGAGACAGATGTGGGAGGTGGTACCTCTGGTACCCTATAGCGCCGTTTTCCAAGGGTGAGAGTAATCCTTCGGGTTCGTGATTCATAGATGCCATGTCGCTCATACATGAATGGCTGACCAAGGAGTACATCACAAACATCTAGATTGACTACATCACACAAGACTTCATCTTGGAATGGTTTTATGGCATATGAAAGAAGACACTGATGGGTGACACGGAGGTCTCTCCCTGGGCTTAACCATCCAATACTATAGGGCTTTGGATGAGGCTTCACAGATAGATTTAGACTCTTCACAACTTTAGCAGAGATTAAATTCTTTTGACTCCCACTATCAAGAATGAAATGTAAAGGCGTACCTTTTACCCATAGTTTGGAGTGAAATAATCTTTCCTTGTCATCTGGTCTTTCTCCACGGTTCTGTGATGAAGCGACAATGGTGTCCGGCTCAGCATCTACAATTTCTTCTTCGTCCTCTTCGACTGTGGGTTGTGTCTGAGGCAGAGTAGTGGACGTTGAGTATTGTGACTCAGAAAGCAATGACTTGATGGCCCGACATTCTTCTTTGGAGTGGGTCCCAGTTTTGTGGTAATCACACCATTTTCCAGTCTTCCCTTTCTGGGATTTCTTATCCTGAAACTCCTTTTGCTTCCAATTTGGGCCTCGTGTTTGACCTTCCTTATCACTTTTCCATTTTGAGGGTTGACTCTTCGTATTCTTTCTGCCATTCTTCTGTTCAATCTTCACTGCAAATTTGTATGCTTCACCGAGGGTTTCCAAATTGAAAAGTTCCATTTCCCCCCGTATGTACCATTGTAGTCCACCACGATATTTGAGAGTCTTATGTTTCTCACTTTCTTGAATGCCCAACCTTGCAGACAAAGAATGAAAAGTGTCTGTGTAATCTTGAACAGATTGGTCCTTACCTTGGCGAAGTTGTTGCCACTGTATGTAGAGATCATCATATGCTCCGATGGGATAGTACTCTTCTTTCACTGCTTCTACAAAATCATCCCAGGTAGGTTCCGTCTCAAGGCCAATGTCATCTGTGCTGAACCTCTTTTTGCACACTTCCCACCAATTTTTCACAGGCAATGTTGATTTCAAAAGAGCAAAAGTAATCTTTTCTCCATCGGTAAACTTATTTACAGAGAAGTAGGAAGACAGTTGATCTAACCAATTTTCTACTGCATCAGCATTGATTTTACCCTCAAATGTAGGAATATCAAAATTTACCTGGACCTTGAAGGGTGTTGGGGCACTGAAAGGTCGTTCCCTGGATGAAGAGCCAGGAAGTGGAGCCGCGGAGCCAGGATTTCCCATCGGAAGTGTTTGAAGAATTTGGGCAAATTGTTGTAGCATCTGTGCTTGTTGCCGTTGGAGGGCCTCATTCACCATTTCCTTAAAAGGATCAGATGTCTCGGTGTCGTCCGCCATTTGAGGTCGTCTGGAGCGAACAGGTGGAGAATTTGGAAGCTCAGTTGTTTCCCACCCAAGCTTCTTATAGCCTGACCTCGTCCTCGGGATCATACACTCTCAAGACAAACCGCTCTGATACCACTGATCCAAAACTCAGAAGTTTTGGTTGATAAATATCACAATAACATAGAAATAACACAATAACAATGAATTCTCTGAGAAGAGATGTAGTATTACTCAAAATCGCAATACAGAATTATGCTTATCTCTGGGAAGAGATGTCTGTCTTCACATTTCGGGTTACCTATTCTTTTATACACAATTTGAAAGCATGGGAAGGATGTGGAAGGTCACCAATCTCGAGGGAGATGAAGTGGTACGACTTCCAATATTTAAAACAATACATAATTCAAGAAATTACTATTTTTAGAAACTTACTATTTTTAGACAGCACTATTAAAATTGAAATTTGAGGCACTTCCGTTGGGTTTTCGGGGGTCAAACTTCATAGAGCGGAGCTCAATGCCATTTCACGATGTTCCCCTCATTCCTAGCTTTCCAACGGTTCAAACGGCGAGTCAATTGGAGCTATGGTGCAAAAGTTATGGCTCCCGGAAGTTTCGTCATCAATTGGGGTGGAACTGTCACCCGAATTGTCGCCTGAATTGATGCCTGGATCATTCCTCCCTCCTTGAAAAGCAATGGTCCCCATTGCGTCAATACTCCCCATTAGGTGTGGTAGTTGTTTCTTGATTTGATTCTCTGTGAGCCACTCACCTTGATGGCTCAGCTGACCCCTTTTGACCACTCGATAAAGTGGAATAGAACGTCCTCTGGTTGTCTTCATCCAAGTATCCACAATCTGATCCTCTTCCACTGGAGCAAAACTCTGTGGATCAAGTTCATCAATGTCAAGTTGTTCTGCTACAACTGAAGTGTCCAAGAGAGGTGGATGATATGGCTTGAGGAGCTCCACATTGAATATGGGGTGCAGACCAAGGTAGGCTGGGAGGTTCAACTCAAAAGCATTTTCCCCAACTCTTCTGGTGATGGTGTATGGACCATATCGCAGAGGCCGAATTTTTCTGTGTGGGCCTGCAAGTCGTTCCTTCTGGAGCCGCAACCAGACCTTGTCACCCACAGCAAAATGGTGTGCAATCCTGTGTTTATCATGGCGTTGCTTGTACTTTTGATTCATCTTCTCCAGGATGTCATGAACTTGTTGCTGGAGGTGTTGCATTTGTTCAACAAACTTTGTAGCTTTTGCTGCCTCAGATCTTCCATGAGGTGTGTATTCCATGGTGGAAAAGGGAACTGCTATATCAACTGGTGCCATGGGTTGGAACCCAAAACATACTTGGAATGGACTGTGCTTGGTCGAGCTGTGCAGTGCCCGATTGTATCCATGTTGTATGAAAAGAAGTCCCTCATCCCATGTGCGTGGATGTTTGGAGTGGTACATCCGAATCATGTGAACAATCAAGCGGTTTACCACCTCTGTTTGACCATCAGTCTGTGGATGGAAGGCTGTGGACTTCATCAGCTTAGTATCCATCATCTTCCATAGAGTGGACCAGAAGATGCTCAAGAACCTGCTATCTCGATCTGAGACAATGGACTTGGGAAGACCAAAATGGAGCCATACATGACCAAAATATAGCTGAGCAGTTTCTTCAGCAGATATATTCTTTTTACAGGCAATCATGATAGCCATTTTTGAAAAACGATCAACTACCACAAAAATACAGTCCTTACCATGTTTGGAAGTGGGCAAGCCTGATAGAAAATCCATTGAGACGGATTCCCAAGGCCTGGTTGGTTCTGGCAATGGCGTGTACAATCCTTGCTTCTTATTTGTCGGCTTGGCTATCGCACATGGGGTGCAGGATTTGAGATATCTTTCTACATCCTTTCGCATATGGGGCCAGTAGAAGTGTTTTTGAAGAACTGCCAATGTTTTCTCAATACCAAAGTGTCCAGCTGTCCTACTGAAGTGTGCTTCCCATATCATCTTTTGTTGTTCTGCAACTGGAACACAGATGTGTCCCATATGACAGAGGACATTATCTTGCAAATAGAAATCAGAAACATGTGTACCTTTTTTAAGTGCTTGATATGTAGCAGCAAAGGTAGGATCTGCTTCATACAGGGTACCCCAAGTGGCAGTCTCATGTCCGCACAGGTCCAAAACTGTTGTGAGTGCAGTAATTGGTGGGCGGCTCAGACAATCTGCAGCTGTATTTGAGCTCCCCTTTTTGTGCTTGATTATCAAGTGGAATTGCTGAAGATATGTGGCCCACTTCTGATGCCTCTCATTTCGGAGCTTGCTTTGTGTCTGGATGAATTCCAAGGGTCTGTGGTCAGTGTGAATGACTGTTTCTTTTCCCAAGATGTAGTGTTTCCATTGTTTGCAGGCTTGCACAATGGCATAGAGCTCCTTATCATATGTTGGATATTTCCTGACTGTATCAGTGAAAGTTTCACTGTGATATGCAACAGGATGGCCATGTTGCATGATGACAGCTCCCATGGCATATTCAGACGCATCTGTCATCAACTCAAAAGGTTGATGCAAATCTGGCAAGGCAAGAACAGGGGCTGAGCAGAGTCTGTTCTTCAAATTCTCAAATGCCCTTTGCTGTATTTCACCCCACTGAAATGTAGCTTTTGCTCCTCCTTTAGTCACTTGGGTTAGTGACCAAGCAACATGTGAAAATCCAAGAACAAACCTGCGGTAGAAATTTGCAAGACCCAAAAAGCTACGAAGCTCTGTGAGAGTCCTTGGTGTGGGCCATTCTCGAATAACCCGAATCTTTTCTGGATCAACATGGACCCCTTCTGCATTCACAACATACCCGAGGTACTGAATTGTTGTCATCCCGAATGTGCATTTTTCAAGATTTGCATACAACTTGTGCTCCCGAAGAGTTTGAAGCACCTTACGAACATGTTGCAAATGTTCTTCCCACGTTCTGCTATAGATGAGTATGTCATCTAAGTAGACAACCACAAATGAGTTGGTGAAGGGTCGTAGGATGTCATCCATCATCCTCATGAAGGTTGCAGGTGCATTAGTTAAGCCAAAAGGCATAACCAACCATTCGAAGAGCCCCTCCTTAGATTTGAATGCAGTCTTCCAGATATCAGTGGGATCGATGGGAATTTGGTGATAACCAGATTTGAGATCAATTTTGGTGAAGAACTTCGCACCACGGAGCTGGTCCAGCAGGTCATCAATCCTGGGGAGAGGATAGCGATTCTTCACAGAGATTTTATTCAGGGCTCGATAGTCAATACAAAGCCTCCATGTTCCATCTTTCTTCGGTGCCAAGACAATTGGGCTACCACAAGGTGAAGAGCTTGGCCTGATGTGACCCTTTTGGATCAACTCTTGAATCTGTCTTTTTATCTCATCATTCTCCAAAACTGATCTGCGATACACAGGACTGTTAGGCAAAGGTGATCCTGGGATCAAATCGATAGAATGTTTTACCTGGCAATGTAGTGGAACTCCTGTAGGTGACTTGAATAAGTCATCATATTCTCCTGTGATGCGTCCTATCTGCTTTTGTTGTTGTGTTGATTGTGTAGTCAGGACTGCAACATCGGCCTTTGTGGATTTCTGCGGCTTGACCACCATGAGGACAAATTGCTTTGTTTTCTCCACCAATCTCTTACATTGCTTCGCACTGATCAGGGAGACAGATGTGGGAGGTGGTACCTCTGGTACCCTATAGCGCCGTTTTCCAAGGGTGAGAGTAATCCTTCGGGTTCGTGATTCATAGATGCCATGTCGCTCATACATGAATGGCTGACCAAGGAGTACATCACAAACATCTAGATTGACTACATCACACAAGACTTCATCTTGGAATGGTTTTATGGCATATGAAAGAAGACACTGATGGGTGACACGGAGGTCTCTCCCTGGGCTTAACCATCCAATACTATAGGGCTTTGGATGAGGCTTCACAGATAGATTTAGACTCTTCACAACTTTAGCAGAGATTAAATTCTTTTGACTCCCACTATCAAGAATGAAATGTAAAGGCGTACCTTTTACCCATAGTTTGGAGTGAAATAATCTTTCCTTGTCATCTGGTCTTTCTCCACGGTTCTGTGATGAAGCGACAATGGTGTCCGGCTCAGCATCTACAATTTCTTCTTCGTCCTCTTCGACTGTGGGTTGTGTCTGAGGCAGAGTAGTGGACGTTGAGTATTGTGACTCAGAAAGCAATGACTTGATGGCCCGACATTCTTCTTTGGAGTGGGTCCCAGTTTTGTGGTAATCACACCATTTTCCAGTCTTCCCTTTCTGGGATTTCTTATCCTGAAACTCCTTTTGCTTCCAATTTGGGCCTCGTGTTTGACCTTCCTTATCACTTTTCCATTTTGAGGGTTGACTCTTCGTATTCTTTCTGCCATTCTTCTGTTCAATCTTCACTGCAAATTTGTATGCTTCACCGAGGGTTTCCAAATTGAAAAGTTCCATTTCCCCCCGTATGTACCATTGTAGTCCACCACGATATTTGAGAGTCTTATGTTTCTCACTTTCTTGAATGCCCAACCTTGCAGACAAAGAATGAAAAGTGTCTGTGTAATCTTGAACAGATTGGTCCTTACCTTGGCGAAGTTGTTGCCACTGTATGTAGAGATCATCATATGCTCCGATGGGATAGTACTCTTCTTTCACTGCTTCTACAAAATCATCCCAGGTAGGTTCCGTCTCAAGGCCAATGTCATCTGTGCTGAACCTCTTTTTGCACACTTCCCACCAATTTTTCACAGGCAATGTTGATTTCAAAAGAGCAAAAGTAATCTTTTCTCCATCGGTAAACTTATTTACAGAGAAGTAGGAAGACAGTTGATCTAACCAATTTTCTACTGCATCAGCATTGATTTTACCCTCAAATGTAGGAATATCAAAATTTACCTGGACCTTGAAGGGTGTTGGGGCACTGAAAGGTCGTTCCCTGGATGAAGAGCCAGGAAGTGGAGCCGCGGAGCCAGGATTTCCCATCGGAAGTGTTTGAAGAATTTGGGCAAATTGTTGTAGCATCTGTGCTTGTTGCCGTTGGAGGGCCTCATTCACCATTTCCTTAAAAGGATCAGATGTCTCGGTGTCGTCCGCCATTTGAGGTCGTCTGGAGCGAACAGGTGGAGAATTTGGAAGCTCAGTTGTTTCCCACCCAAGCTTCTTATAGCCTGACCTCGTCCTCGGGATCATACACTCTCAAGACAAACCGCTCTGATACCACTGATCCAAAACTCAGAAGTTTTGGTTGATAAATATCACAATAACATAGAAATAACACAATAACAATGAATTCTCTGAGAAGAGATGTAGTATTACTCAAAATCGCAATACAGAATTATGCTTATCTCTGGGAAGAGATGTCTGTCTTCACATTTCGGGTTACCTATTCTTTTATACACAATTTGAAAGCATGGGAAGGATGTGGAAGGTCACCAATCTCGAGGGAGATGAAGTGGTACGACTTCCAATATTTAAAACAATACATAATTCAAGAAATTACTATTTTTAGAAACTTACTATTTTTAGACAGCACTATTAAAATTGAAATTTGAGGCACTTCCGTTGGGTTTTCGGGGGTCAAACTTCATAGAGCGGAGCTCAATGCCATTTCACGATGTTCCCCTCATTCCTAGCTTTCCAACGGTTCAAACGGCGAGTCAATTGGAGCTATGGTGCAAAAGTTATGGCTCCCGGAAGTTTCGTCATCAATTGGGGTGGAACTGTCACCCGAATTGTCGCCTGAATTGATGCCTGGATCATTCCTCCCTCCTTGAAAAGCAATGGTCCCCATTGCGTCAATACTCCCCATTAGGTGTGGTAGTTGTTTCTTGATTTGATTCTCTGTGAGCCACTCACCTTGATGGCTCAGCTGACCCCTTTTGACCACTCGATAAAGTGGAATAGAACGTCCTCTGGTTGTCTTCATCCAAGTATCCACAATCTGATCCTCTTCCACTGGAGCAAAACTCTGTGGATCAAGTTCATCAATGTCAAGTTGTTCTGCTACAACTGAAGTGTCCAAGAGAGGTGGATGATATGGCTTGAGGAGCTCCACATTGAATATGGGGTGCAGACCAAGGTAGGCTGGGAGGTTCAACTCAAAAGCATTTTCCCCAACTCTTCTGGTGATGGTGTATGGACCATATCGCAGAGGCCGAATTTTTCTGTGTGGGCCTGCAAGTCGTTCCTTCTGGAGCCGCAACCAGACCTTGTCACCCACAGCAAAATGGTGTGCAATCCTGTGTTTATCATGGCGTTGCTTGTACTTTTGATTCATCTTCTCCAGGATGTCATGAACTTGTTGCTGGAGGTGTTGCATTTGTTCAACAAACTTTGTAGCTTTTGCTGCCTCAGATCTTCCATGAGGTGTGTATTCCATGGTGGAAAAGGGAACTGCTATATCAACTGGTGCCATGGGTTGGAACCCAAAACATACTTGGAATGGACTGTGCTTGGTCGAGCTGTGCAGTGCCCGATTGTATCCATGTTGTATGAAAAGAAGTCCCTCATCCCATGTGCGTGGATGTTTGGAGTGGTACATCCGAATCATGTGAACAATCAAGCGGTTTACCACCTCTGTTTGACCATCAGTCTGTGGATGGAAGGCTGTGGACTTCATCAGCTTAGTATCCATCATCTTCCATAGAGTGGACCAGAAGATGCTCAAGAACCTGCTATCTCGATCTGAGACAATGGACTTGGGAAGACCAAAATGGAGCCATACATGACCAAAATATAGCTGAGCAGTTTCTTCAGCAGATATATTCTTTTTACAGGCAATCATGATAGCCATTTTTGAAAAACGATCAACTACCACAAAAATACAGTCCTTACCATGTTTGGAAGTGGGCAAGCCTGATAGAAAATCCATTGAGACGGATTCCCAAGGCCTGGTTGGTTCTGGCAATGGCGTGTACAATCCTTGCTTCTTATTTGTCGGCTTGGCTATCGCACATGGGGTGCAGGATTTGAGATATCTTTCTACATCCTTTCGCATATGGGGCCAGTAGAAGTGTTTTTGAAGAACTGCCAATGTTTTCTCAATACCAAAGTGTCCAGCTGTCCTACTGAAGTGTGCTTCCCATATCATCTTTTGTTGTTCTGCAACTGGAACACAGATGTGTCCCATATGACAGAGGACATTATCTTGCAAATAGAAATCAGAAACATGTGTACCTTTTTTAAGTGCTTGATATGTAGCAGCAAAGGTAGGATCTGCTTCATACAGGGTACCCCAAGTGGCAGTCTCATGTCCGCACAGGTCCAAAACTGTTGTGAGTGCAGTAATTGGTGGGCGGCTCAGACAATCTGCAGCTGTATTTGAGCTCCCCTTTTTGTGCTTGATTATCAAGTGGAATTGCTGAAGATATGTGGCCCACTTCTGATGCCTCTCATTTCGGAGCTTGCTTTGTGTCTGGATGAATTCCAAGGGTCTGTGGTCAGTGTGAATGACTGTTTCTTTTCCCAAGATGTAGTGTTTCCATTGTTTGCAGGCTTGCACAATGGCATAGAGCTCCTTATCATATGTTGGATATTTCCTGACTGTATCAGTGAAAGTTTCACTGTGATATGCAACAGGATGGCCATGTTGCATGATGACAGCTCCCATGGCATATTCAGACGCATCTGTCATCAACTCAAAAGGTTGATGCAAATCTGGCAAGGCAAGAACAGGGGCTGAGCAGAGTCTGTTCTTCAAATTCTCAAATGCCCTTTGCTGTATTTCACCCCACTGAAATGTAGCTTTTGCTCCTCCTTTAGTCACTTGGGTTAGTGACCAAGCAACATGTGAAAATCCAAGAACAAACCTGCGGTAGAAATTTGCAAGACCCAAAAAGCTACGAAGCTCTGTGAGAGTCCTTGGTGTGGGCCATTCTCGAATAACCCGAATCTTTTCTGGATCAACATGGACCCCTTCTGCATTCACAACATACCCGAGGTACTGAATTGTTGTCATCCCGAATGTGCATTTTTCAAGATTTGCATACAACTTGTGCTCCCGAAGAGTTTGAAGCACCTTACGAACATGTTGCAAATGTTCTTCCCACGTTCTGCTATAGATGAGTATGTCATCTAAGTAGACAACCACAAATGAGTTGGTGAAGGGTCGTAGGATGTCATCCATCATCCTCATGAAGGTTGCAGGTGCATTAGTTAAGCCAAAAGGCATAACCAACCATTCGAAGAGCCCCTCCTTAGATTTGAATGCAGTCTTCCAGATATCAGTGGGATCGATGGGAATTTGGTGATAACCAGATTTGAGATCAATTTTGGTGAAGAACTTCGCACCACGGAGCTGGTCCAGCAGGTCATCAATCCTGGGGAGAGGATAGCGATTCTTCACAGAGATTTTATTCAGGGCTCGATAGTCAATACAAAGCCTCCATGTTCCATCTTTCTTCGGTGCCAAGACAATTGGGCTACCACAAGGTGAAGAGCTTGGCCTGATGTGACCCTTTTGGATCAACTCTTGAATCTGTCTTTTTATCTCATCATTCTCCAAAACTGATCTGCGATACACAGGACTGTTAGGCAAAGGTGATCCTGGGATCAAATCGATAGAATGTTTTACCTGGCAATGTAGTGGAACTCCTGTAGGTGACTTGAATAAGTCATCATATTCTCCTGTGATGCGTCCTATCTGCTTTTGTTGTTGTGTTGATTGTGTAGTCAGGACTGCAACATCGGCCTTTGTGGATTTCTGCGGCTTGACCACCATGAGGACAAATTGCTTTGTTTTCTCCACCAATCTCTTACATTGCTTCGCACTGATCAGGGAGACAGATGTGGGAGGTGGTACCTCTGGTACCCTATAGCGCCGTTTTCCAAGGGTGAGAGTAATCCTTCGGGTTCGTGATTCATAGATGCCATGTCGCTCATACATGAATGGCTGACCAAGGAGTACATCACAAACATCTAGATTGACTACATCACACAAGACTTCATCTTGGAATGGTTTTATGGCATATGAAAGAAGACACTGATGGGTGACACGGAGGTCTCTCCCTGGGCTTAACCATCCAATACTATAGGGCTTTGGATGAGGCTTCACAGATAGATTTAGACTCTTCACAACTTTAGCAGAGATTAAATTCTTTTGACTCCCACTATCAAGAATGAAATGTAAAGGCGTACCTTTTACCCATAGTTTGGAGTGAAATAATCTTTCCTTGTCATCTGGTCTTTCTCCACGGTTCTGTGATGAAGCGACAATGGTGTCCGGCTCAGCATCTACAATTTCTTCTTCGTCCTCTTCGACTGTGGGTTGTGTCTGAGGCAGAGTAGTGGACGTTGAGTATTGTGACTCAGAAAGCAATGACTTGATGGCCCGACATTCTTCTTTGGAGTGGGTCCCAGTTTTGTGGTAATCACACCATTTTCCAGTCTTCCCTTTCTGGGATTTCTTATCCTGAAACTCCTTTTGCTTCCAATTTGGGCCTCGTGTTTGACCTTCCTTATCACTTTTCCATTTTGAGGGTTGACTCTTCGTATTCTTTCTGCCATTCTTCTGTTCAATCTTCACTGCAAATTTGTATGCTTCACCGAGGGTTTCCAAATTGAAAAGTTCCATTTCCCCCCGTATGTACCATTGTAGTCCACCACGATATTTGAGAGTCTTATGTTTCTCACTTTCTTGAATGCCCAACCTTGCAGACAAAGAATGAAAAGTGTCTGTGTAATCTTGAACAGATTGGTCCTTACCTTGGCGAAGTTGTTGCCACTGTATGTAGAGATCATCATATGCTCCGATGGGATAGTACTCTTCTTTCACTGCTTCTACAAAATCATCCCAGGTAGGTTCCGTCTCAAGGCCAATGTCATCTGTGCTGAACCTCTTTTTGCACACTTCCCACCAATTTTTCACAGGCAATGTTGATTTCAAAAGAGCAAAAGTAATCTTTTCTCCATCGGTAAACTTATTTACAGAGAAGTAGGAAGACAGTTGATCTAACCAATTTTCTACTGCATCAGCATTGATTTTACCCTCAAATGTAGGAATATCAAAATTTACCTGGACCTTGAAGGGTGTTGGGGCACTGAAAGGTCGTTCCCTGGATGAAGAGCCAGGAAGTGGAGCCGCGGAGCCAGGATTTCCCATCGGAAGTGTTTGAAGAATTTGGGCAAATTGTTGTAGCATCTGTGCTTGTTGCCGTTGGAGGGCCTCATTCACCATTTCCTTAAAAGGATCAGATGTCTCGGTGTCGTCCGCCATTTGAGGTCGTCTGGAGCGAACAGGTGGAGAATTTGGAAGCTCAGTTGTTTCCCACCCAAGCTTCTTATAGCCTGACCTCGTCCTCGGGATCATACACTCTCAAGACAAACCGCTCTGATACCACTGATCCAAAACTCAGAAGTTTTGGTTGATAAATATCACAATAACATAGAAATAACACAATAACAATGAATTCTCTGAGAAGAGATGTAGTATTACTCAAAATCGCAATACAGAATTATGCTTATCTCTGGGAAGAGATGTCTGTCTTCACATTTCGGGTTACCTATTCTTTTATACACAATTTGAAAGCATGGGAAGGATGTGGAAGGTCACCAATCTCGAGGGAGATGAAGTGGTACGACTTCCAATATTTAAAACAATACATAATTCAAGAAATTACTATTTTTAGAAACTTACTATTTTTAGACAGCACTATTAAAATTGAAATTTGAGGCACTTCCGTTGGGTTTTCGGGGGTCAAACTTCATAGAGCGGAGCTCAATGCCATTTCACGATGTTCCCCTCATTCCTAGCTTTCCAACGGTTCAAACGGCGAGTCAATTGGAGCTATGGTGCAAAAGTTATGGCTCCCGGAAGTTTCGTCATCAATTGGGGTGGAACTGTCACCCGAATTGTCGCCTGAATTGATGCCTGGATCATTCCTCCCTCCTTGAAAAGCAATGGTCCCCATTGCGTCAATACTCCCCATTAGGTGTGGTAGTTGTTTCTTGATTTGATTCTCTGTGAGCCACTCACCTTGATGGCTCAGCTGACCCCTTTTGACCACTCGATAAAGTGGAATAGAACGTCCTCTGGTTGTCTTCATCCAAGTATCCACAATCTGATCCTCTTCCACTGGAGCAAAACTCTGTGGATCAAGTTCATCAATGTCAAGTTGTTCTGCTACAACTGAAGTGTCCAAGAGAGGTGGATGATATGGCTTGAGGAGCTCCACATTGAATATGGGGTGCAGACCAAGGTAGGCTGGGAGGTTCAACTCAAAAGCATTTTCCCCAACTCTTCTGGTGATGGTGTATGGACCATATCGCAGAGGCCGAATTTTTCTGTGTGGGCCTGCAAGTCGTTCCTTCTGGAGCCGCAACCAGACCTTGTCACCCACAGCAAAATGGTGTGCAATCCTGTGTTTATCATGGCGTTGCTTGTACTTTTGATTCATCTTCTCCAGGATGTCATGAACTTGTTGCTGGAGGTGTTGCATTTGTTCAACAAACTTTGTAGCTTTTGCTGCCTCAGATCTTCCATGAGGTGTGTATTCCATGGTGGAAAAGGGAACTGCTATATCAACTGGTGCCATGGGTTGGAACCCAAAACATACTTGGAATGGACTGTGCTTGGTCGAGCTGTGCAGTGCCCGATTGTATCCATGTTGTATGAAAAGAAGTCCCTCATCCCATGTGCGTGGATGTTTGGAGTGGTACATCCGAATCATGTGAACAATCAAGCGGTTTACCACCTCTGTTTGACCATCAGTCTGTGGATGGAAGGCTGTGGACTTCATCAGCTTAGTATCCATCATCTTCCATAGAGTGGACCAGAAGATGCTCAAGAACCTGCTATCTCGATCTGAGACAATGGACTTGGGAAGACCAAAATGGAGCCATACATGACCAAAATATAGCTGAGCAGTTTCTTCAGCAGATATATTCTTTTTACAGGCAATCATGATAGCCATTTTTGAAAAACGATCAACTACCACAAAAATACAGTCCTTACCATGTTTGGAAGTGGGCAAGCCTGATAGAAAATCCATTGAGACGGATTCCCAAGGCCTGGTTGGTTCTGGCAATGGCGTGTACAATCCTTGCTTCTTATTTGTCGGCTTGGCTATCGCACATGGGGTGCAGGATTTGAGATATCTTTCTACATCCTTTCGCATATGGGGCCAGTAGAAGTGTTTTTGAAGAACTGCCAATGTTTTCTCAATACCAAAGTGTCCAGCTGTCCTACTGAAGTGTGCTTCCCATATCATCTTTTGTTGTTCTGCAACTGGAACACAGATGTGTCCCATATGACAGAGGACATTATCTTGCAAATAGAAATCAGAAACATGTGTACCTTTTTTAAGTGCTTGATATGTAGCAGCAAAGGTAGGATCTGCTTCATACAGGGTACCCCAAGTGGCAGTCTCATGTCCGCACAGGTCCAAAACTGTTGTGAGTGCAGTAATTGGTGGGCGGCTCAGACAATCTGCAGCTGTATTTGAGCTCCCCTTTTTGTGCTTGATTATCAAGTGGAATTGCTGAAGATATGTGGCCCACTTCTGATGCCTCTCATTTCGGAGCTTGCTTTGTGTCTGGATGAATTCCAAGGGTCTGTGGTCAGTGTGAATGACTGTTTCTTTTCCCAAGATGTAGTGTTTCCATTGTTTGCAGGCTTGCACAATGGCATAGAGCTCCTTATCATATGTTGGATATTTCCTGACTGTATCAGTGAAAGTTTCACTGTGATATGCAACAGGATGGCCATGTTGCATGATGACAGCTCCCATGGCATATTCAGACGCATCTGTCATCAACTCAAAAGGTTGATGCAAATCTGGCAAGGCAAGAACAGGGGCTGAGCAGAGTCTGTTCTTCAAATTCTCAAATGCCCTTTGCTGTATTTCACCCCACTGAAATGTAGCTTTTGCTCCTCCTTTAGTCACTTGGGTTAGTGACCAAGCAACATGTGAAAATCCAAGAACAAACCTGCGGTAGAAATTTGCAAGACCCAAAAAGCTACGAAGCTCTGTGAGAGTCCTTGGTGTGGGCCATTCTCGAATAACCCGAATCTTTTCTGGATCAACATGGACCCCTTCTGCATTCACAACATACCCGAGGTACTGAATTGTTGTCATCCCGAATGTGCATTTTTCAAGATTTGCATACAACTTGTGCTCCCGAAGAGTTTGAAGCACCTTACGAACATGTTGCAAATGTTCTTCCCACGTTCTGCTATAGATGAGTATGTCATCTAAGTAGACAACCACAAATGAGTTGGTGAAGGGTCGTAGGATGTCATCCATCATCCTCATGAAGGTTGCAGGTGCATTAGTTAAGCCAAAAGGCATAACCAACCATTCGAAGAGCCCCTCCTTAGATTTGAATGCAGTCTTCCAGATATCAGTGGGATCGATGGGAATTTGGTGATAACCAGATTTGAGATCAATTTTGGTGAAGAACTTCGCACCACGGAGCTGGTCCAGCAGGTCATCAATCCTGGGGAGAGGATAGCGATTCTTCACAGAGATTTTATTCAGGGCTCGATAGTCAATACAAAGCCTCCATGTTCCATCTTTCTTCGGTGCCAAGACAATTGGGCTACCACAAGGTGAAGAGCTTGGCCTG
The DNA here is from genome assembly GCA_037957365.1 of Torreya grandis. Lineage (NCBI taxonomy): Eukaryota > Viridiplantae > Streptophyta > Pinopsida > Cupressales > Taxaceae > Torreya > Torreya grandis. The sequence continues at coordinate 36,114 of JARHVA010001168.1, read as the reverse complement.
ATGTGACCCTTTTGGATCAACTCTTGAATCTGTCTTTTTATCTCATCATTCTCCAAAACTGATCTGCGATACACAGGACTGTTAGGCAAAGGTGATCCTGGGATCAAATCGATAGAATGTTTTACCTGGCAATGTAGTGGAACTCCTGTAGGTGACTTGAATAAGTCATCATATTCTCCTGTGATGCGTCCTATCTGCTTTTGTTGTTGTGTTGATTGTGTAGTCAGGACTGCAACATCGGCCTTTGTGGATTTCTGCGGCTTGACCACCATGAGGACAAATTGCTTTGTTTTCTCCACCAATCTCTTACATTGCTTCGCACTGATCAGGGAGACAGATGTGGGAGGTGGTACCTCTGGTACCCTATAGCGCCGTTTTCCAAGGGTGAGAGTAATCCTTCGGGTTCGTGATTCATAGATGCCATGTCGCTCATACATGAATGGCTGACCAAGGAGTACATCACAAACATCTAGATTGACTACATCACACAAGACTTCATCTTGGAATGGTTTTATGGCATATGAAAGAAGACACTGATGGGTGACACGGAGGTCTCTCCCTGGGCTTAACCATCCAATACTATAGGGCTTTGGATGAGGCTTCACAGATAGATTTAGACTCTTCACAACTTTAGCAGAGATTAAATTCTTTTGACTCCCACTATCAAGAATGAAATGTAAAGGCGTACCTTTTACCCATAGTTTGGAGTGAAATAATCTTTCCTTGTCATCTGGTCTTTCTCCACGGTTCTGTGATGAAGCGACAATGGTGTCCGGCTCAGCATCTACAATTTCTTCTTCGTCCTCTTCGACTGTGGGTTGTGTCTGAGGCAGAGTAGTGGACGTTGAGTATTGTGACTCAGAAAGCAATGACTTGATGGCCCGACATTCTTCTTTGGAGTGGGTCCCAGTTTTGTGGTAATCACACCATTTTCCAGTCTTCCCTTTCTGGGATTTCTTATCCTGAAACTCCTTTTGCTTCCAATTTGGGCCTCGTGTTTGACCTTCCTTATCACTTTTCCATTTTGAGGGTTGACTCTTCGTATTCTTTCTGCCATTCTTCTGTTCAATCTTCACTGCAAATTTGTATGCTTCACCGAGGGTTTCCAAATTGAAAAGTTCCATTTCCCCCCGTATGTACCATTGTAGTCCACCACGATATTTGAGAGTCTTATGTTTCTCACTTTCTTGAATGCCCAACCTTGCAGACAAAGAATGAAAAGTGTCTGTGTAATCTTGAACAGATTGGTCCTTACCTTGGCGAAGTTGTTGCCACTGTATGTAGAGATCATCATATGCTCCGATGGGATAGTACTCTTCTTTCACTGCTTCTACAAAATCATCCCAGGTAGGTTCCGTCTCAAGGCCAATGTCATCTGTGCTGAACCTCTTTTTGCACACTTCCCACCAATTTTTCACAGGCAATGTTGATTTCAAAAGAGCAAAAGTAATCTTTTCTCCATCGGTAAACTTATTTACAGAGAAGTAGGAAGACAGTTGATCTAACCAATTTTCTACTGCATCAGCATTGATTTTACCCTCAAATGTAGGAATATCAAAATTTACCTGGACCTTGAAGGGTGTTGGGGCACTGAAAGGTCGTTCCCTGGATGAAGAGCCAGGAAGTGGAGCCGCAGAGCCAGGATTTCCCATCGGAAGTGTTTGAAGAATTTGGGCAAATTGTTGTAGCATCTGTGCTTGTTGCCGTTGGAGGGCCTCATTCACCATTTCCTTAAAAGGATCAGATGTCTCGGTGTCGTCCGCCATTTGAGGTCGTCTGGAGCGAACAGGTGGAGAATTTGGAAGCTCAGTTGTTTCCCACCCAAGCTTCTTATAGCCTGACCTCGTCCTCGGGATCATACACTCTCAAGACAAACCGCTCTGATACCACTGATCCAAAACTCAGAAGTTTTGGTTGATAAATATCACAATAACATAGAAATAACACAATAACAATGAATTCTCTGAGAAGAGATGTAGTATTACTCAAAATCGCAATACAGAATTATGCTTATCTCTGGGAAGAGATGTCTGTCTTCACATTTCGGGTTACCTATTCTTTTATACACAATTTGAAAGCATGGGAAGGATGTGGAAGGTCACCAATCTCGAGGGAGATGAAGTGGTACGACTTCCAATATTTAAAACAATACATAATTCAAGAAATTACTATTTTTAGAAACTTACTATTTTTAGACAGCACTATTAAAATTGAAATTTGAGGCACTTCCGTTGGGTTTTCGGGGGTCAAACTTCATAGAGCGGAGCTCAATGCCATTTCACGATGTTCCCCTCATTCCTAGCTTTCCAACGGTTCAAACGGCGAGTCAATTGGAGCTATGGTGCAAAAGTTATGGCTCCCGGAAGTTTCGTCATCAATTGGGGTGGAACTGTCACCCGAATTGTCGCCTGAATTGATGCCTGGATCATTCCTCCCTCCTTGAAAAGCAATGGTCCCCATTGCGTCAATACTCCCCATTAGGTGTGGTAGTTGTTTCTTGATTTGATTCTCTGTGAGCCACTCACCTTGATGGCTCAGCTGACCCCTTTTGACCACTCGATAAAGTGGAATAGAACGTCCTCTGGTTGTCTTCATCCAAGTATCCACAATCTGATCCTCTTCCACTGGAGCAAAACTCTGTGGATCAAGTTCATCAATGTCAAGTTGTTCTGCTACAACTGAAGTGTCCAAGAGAGGTGGATGATATGGCTTGAGGAGCTCCACATTGAATATGGGGTGCAGACCAAGGTAGGCTGGGAGGTTCAACTCAAAAGCATTTTCCCCAACTCTTCTGGTGATGGTGTATGGACCATATCGCAGAGGCCGAATTTTTCTGTGTGGGCCTGCAAGTCGTTCCTTCTGGAGCCGCAACCAGACCTTGTCACCCACAGCAAAATGGTGTGCAATCCTGTGTTTATCATGGCGTTGCTTGTACTTTTGATTCATCTTCTCCAGGATGTCATGAACTTGTTGCTGGAGGTGTTGCATTTGTTCAACAAACTTTGTAGCTTTTGCTGCCTCAGATCTTCCATGAGGTGTGTATTCCATGGTGGAAAAGGGAACTGCTATATCAACTGGTGCCATGGGTTGGAACCCAAAACATACTTGGAATGGACTGTGCTTGGTCGAGCTGTGCAGTGCCCGATTGTATCCATGTTGTATGAAAAGAAGTCCCTCATCCCATGTGCGTGGATGTTTGGAGTGGTACATCCGAATCATGTGAACAATCAAGCGGTTTACCACCTCTGTTTGACCATCAGTCTGTGGATGGAAGGCTGTGGACTTCATCAGCTTAGTATCCATCATCTTCCATAGAGTGGACCAGAAGATGCTCAAGAACCTGCTATCTCGATCTGAGACAATGGACTTGGGAAGACCAAAATGGAGCCATACATGACCAAAATATAGCTGAGCAGTTTCTTCAGCAGATATATTCTTTTTACAGGCAATCATGATAGCCATTTTTGAAAAACGATCAACTACCACAAAAATACAGTCCTTACCATGTTTGGAAGTGGGCAAGCCTGATAGAAAATCCATTGAGACGGATTCCCAAGGCCTGGTTGGTTCTGGCAATGGCGTGTACAATCCTTGCTTCTTATTTGTCGGCTTGGCTATCGCACATGGGGTGCAGGATTTGAGATATCTTTCTACATCCTTTCGCATATGGGGCCAGTAGAAGTGTTTTTGAAGAACTGCCAATGTTTTCTCAATACCAAAGTGTCCAGCTGTCCTACTGAAGTGTGCTTCCCATATCATCTTTTGTTGTTCTGCAACTGGAACACAGATGTGTCCCATATGACAGAGGACATTATCTTGCAAATAGAAATCAGAAACATGTGTACCTTTTTTAAGTGCTTGATATGTAGCAGCAAAGGTAGGATCTGCTTCATACAGGGTACCCCAAGTGGCAGTCTCATGTCCGCACAGGTCCAAAACTGTTGTGAGTGCAGTAATTGGTGGGCGGCTCAGACAATCTGCAGCTGTATTTGAGCTCCCCTTTTTGTGCTTGATTATCAAGTGGAATTGCTGAAGATATGTGGCCCACTTCTGATGCCTCTCATTTCGGAGCTTGCTTTGTGTCTGGATGAATTCCAAGGGTCTGTGGTCAGTGTGAATGACTGTTTCTTTTCCCAAGATGTAGTGTTTCCATTGTTTGCAGGCTTGCACAATGGCATAGAGCTCCTTATCATATGTTGGATATTTCCTGACTGTATCAGTGAAAGTTTCACTGTGATATGCAACAGGATGGCCATGTTGCATGATGACAGCTCCCATGGCATATTCAGACGCATCTGTCATCAACTCAAAAGGTTGATGCAAATCTGGCAAGGCAAGAACAGGGGCTGAGCAGAGTCTGTTCTTCAAATTCTCAAATGCCCTTTGCTGTATTTCACCCCACTGAAATGTAGCTTTTGCTCCTCCTTTAGTCACTTGGGTTAGTGACCAAGCAACATGTGAAAATCCAAGAACAAACCTGCGGTAGAAATTTGCAAGACCCAAAAAGCTACGAAGCTCTGTGAGAGTCCTTGGTGTGGGCCATTCTCGAATAACCCGAATCTTTTCTGGATCAACATGGACCCCTTCTGCATTCACAACATACCCGAGGTACTGAATTGTTGTCATCCCGAATGTGCATTTTTCAAGATTTGCATACAACTTGTGCTCCCGAAGAGTTTGAAGCACCTTACGAACATGTTGCAAATGTTCTTCCCACGTTCTGCTATAGATGAGTATGTCATCTAAGTAGACAACCACAAATGAGTTGGTGAAGGGTCGTAGGATGTCATCCATCATCCTCATGAAGGTTGCAGGTGCATTAGTTAAGCCAAAAGGCATAACCAACCATTCGAAGAGCCCCTCCTTAGATTTGAATGCAGTCTTCCAGATATCAGTGGGATCGATGGGAATTTGGTGATAACCAGATTTGAGATCAATTTTGGTGAAGAACTTCGCACCACGGAGCTGGTCCAGCAGGTCATCAATCCTGGGGAGAGGATAGCGATTCTTCACAGAGATTTTATTCAGGGCTCGATAGTCAATACAAAGCCTCCATGTTCCATCTTTCTTCGGTGCCAAGACAATTGGGCTACCACAAGGTGAAGAGCTTGGCCTGATGTGACCCTTTTGGATCAACTCTTGAATCTGTCTTTTTATCTCATCATTCTCCAAAACTGATCTGCGATACACAGGACTGTTAGGCAAAGGTGATCCTGGGATCAAATCGATTGAATGTTTTACCTGGCAATGTAGTGGAACTCCTGTAGGTGACTTGAATAAGTCATCATATTCTCCTGTGATGCGTCCTATCTGCTTTTGTTGTTGTGTTGATTGTGTAGTCAGGACTGCAACATCGGCCTTTGTGGATTTCTGTGGCTTGACCACCATGAGGACAAATTGCTTTGTTTTCTCCACCAATCTCTTACATTGCTTCGCACTGATCAGGGAGACAGATGTGGGAGGTGGTACCTCTGGTACCCTATAGCGCCGTTTTCCAAGGGTGAGAGTAATCCTTCGGGTTCGTGATTCATAGATGCCATGTCGCTCATACATGAATGGCTGACCAAGGAGTACATCACAAACATCTAGATTGACTACATCACACAAGACTTCATCTTGGAATGGTTTTATGGCATATGAAAGAAGACACTGATGGGTGACACGGAGGTCTCTCCCTGGGCTTAACCATCCAATACTATAGGGCTTTGGATGAGGCTTCACAGATAGATTTAGACTCTTCACAACTTTAGCAGAGATTAAATTCTTTTGACTCCCACTATCAAGAATGAAATGTAAAGGCGTACCTTTTACCCATAGTTTGGAGTGAAATAATCTTTCCTTGTCATCTGGTCTTTCTCCACGGTTCTGTGATGAAGCGACAATGGTGTCCGGCTCAGCATCTACAATTTCTTCTTCGTCCTCTTCGACTGTGGGTTGTGTCTGAGGCAGAGTAGTGGACGTTGAGTATTGTGACTCAGAAAGCAATGACTTGATGGCCCGACATTCTTCTTTGGAGTGGGTCCCAGTTTTGTGGTAATCACACCATTTTCCAGTCTTCCCTTTCTGGGATTTCTTATCCTGAAACTCCTTTTGCTTCCAATTTGGGCCTCGTGTTTGACCTTCCTTATCACTTTTCCATTTTGAGGGTTGACTCTTCGTATTCTTTCTGCCATTCTTCTGTTCAATCTTCACTGCAAATTTGTATGCTTCACCGAGGGTTTCCAAATTGAAAAGTTCCATTTCCCCCCGTATGTACCATTGTAGTCCACCACGATATTTGAGAGTCTTATGTTTCTCACTTTCTTGAATGCCCAACCTTGCAGACAAAGAATGAAAAGTGTCTGTGTAATCTTGAACAGATTGGTCCTTACCTTGGCGAAGTTGTTGCCACTGTATGTAGAGATCATCATATGCTCCGATGGGATAGTACTCTTCTTTCACTGCTTCTACAAAATCATCCCAGGTAGGTTCCGTCTCAAGGCCAATGTCATCTGTGCTGAACCTCTTTTTGCACACTTCCCACCAATTTTTCACAGGCAATGTTGATTTCAAAAGAGCAAAAGTAATCTTTTCTCCATCGGTAAACTTATTTACAGAGAAGTAGGAAGACAGTTGATCTAACCAATTTTCTACTGCATCAGCATTGATTTTACCCTCAAATGTAGGAATATCAAAATTTACCTGGACCTTGAAGGGTGTTGGGGCACTGAAAGGTCGTTCCCTGGATGAAGAGCCAGGAAGTGGAGCCGCGGAGCCAGGATTTCCCATCGGAAGTGTTTGAAGAATTTGGGCAAATTATTGTAGCATCTGTGCTTGTTGCCGTTGGAGGGCCTCATTCACCATTTCCTTAAAAGGATCAGATGTCTCAGTGTCGTCCGCCATTTGAGGTCGTCTGGAGCGAACAGGTGGAGAATTTGGAAGCTCAGTTGTTTCCCACCCAAGCTTCTTATAGCCTGACCTCGTCCTCGGGATCATACACTCTCAAGACAAACCGCTCTGATACCACTGATCCAAAACTCAGAAGTTTTGGTTGATAAATATCACAATAACATAGAAATAACACAATAACAATGAATTCTCTGAGAAGAGATGTAGTATTACTCAAAATCGCAATACAGAATTATGCTTATCTCTGGGAAGAGATGTCTGTCTTCACATTTCGGGTTACCTATTCTTTTATACACAATTTGAAAGCATGGGAAGGATGTGGAAGGTCACCAATCTCGAGGGAGATGAAGTGGTACGACTTCCAATATTTAAAACAATACATAATTCAAGAAATTACTATTTTTAGAAACTTACTATTTTTAGACAGCACTATTAAAATTGAAATTTGAGGCACTTCCGTTGGGTTTTCGGGGGTCAAACTTCATAGAGCGGAGCTCAATGCCATTTCACGATGTTCCCCTCATTCCTAGCTTTCCAACGGTTCAAACGGCGAGTCAATTGGAGCTATGGTGCAAAAGTTATGGCTCCCGGAAGTTTCGTCATCAATTGGGGTGGAACTGTCACCCGAATTGTCGCCTGAATTGATGCCTGGATCATTCCTCCCTCCTTGAAAAGCAATGGTCCCCATTGCGTCAATACTCCCCATTAGGTGTGGTAGTTGTTTCTTGATTTGATTCTCTGTGAGCCACTCACCTTGATGGCTCAGCTGACCCCTTTTGACCACTCGATAAAGTGGAATAGAACGTCCTCTGGTTGTCTTCATCCAAGTATCCACAATCTGATCCTCTTCCACTGGAGCAAAACTCTGTGGATCAAGTTCATCAATGTCAAGTTGTTCTGCTACAACTGAAGTGTCCAAGAGAGGTGGATGATATGGCTTGAGGAGCTCCACATTGAATATGGGGTGCAGACCAAGGTAGGCTGGGAGGTTCAACTCAAAAGCATTTTCCCCAACTCTTCTGGTGATGGTGTATGGACCATATCGCAGAGGCCGAATTTTTCTGTGTGGGCCTGCAAGTCGTTCCTTCTGGAGCCGCAACCAGACCTTGTCACCCACAGCAAAATGGTGTGCAATCCTGTGTTTATCATGGCGTTGCTTGTACTTTTGATTCATCTTCTCCAGGATGTCATGAACTTGTTGCTGGAGGTGTTGCATTTGTTCAACAAACTTTGTAGCTTTTGCTGCCTCAGATCTTCCATGAGGTGTGTATTCCATGGTGGAAAAGGGAACTGCTATATCAACTGGTGCCATGGGTTGGAACCCAAAACATACTTGGAATGGACTGTGCTTGGTCGAGCTGTGCAGTGCCCGATTGTATCCATGTTGTATGAAAAGAAGTCCCTCATCCCATGTGCGTGGATGTTTGGAGTGGTACATCCGAATCATGTGAACAATCAAGCGGTTTACCACCTCTGTTTGACCATCAGTCTGTGGATGGAAGGCTGTGGACTTCATCAGCTTAGTATCCATCATCTTCCATAGAGTGGACCAGAAGATGCTCAAGAACCTGCTATCTCGATCTGAGACAATGGACTTGGGAAGACCAAAATGGAGCCATACATGACCAAAATATAGCTGAGCAGTTTCTTCAGCAGATATATTCTTTTTACAGGCAATCATGATAGCCATTTTTGAAAAACGATCAACTACCACAAAAATACAGTCCTTACCATGTTTGGAAGTGGGCAAGCCTGATAGAAAATCCATTGAGACGGATTCCCAAGGCCTGGTTGGTTCTGGCAATGGCGTGTACAATCCTTGCTTCTTATTTGTCGGCTTGGCTATCGCACATGGGGTGCAGGATTTGAGATATCTTTCTACATCCTTTCGCATATGGGGCCAGTAGAAGTGTTTTTGAAGAACTGCCAATGTTTTCTCAATACCAAAGTGTCCAGCTGTCCTACTGAAGTGTGCTTCCCATATCATCTTTTGTTGTTCTGCAACTGGAACACAGATGTGTCCCATATGACAGAGGACATTATCTTGCAAATAGAAATCAGAAACATGTGTACCTTTTTTAAGTGCTTGATATGTAGCAGCAAAGGTAGGATCTGCTTCATACAGGGTACCCCAAGTGGCAGTCTCATGTCCGCACAGGTCCAAAACTGTTGTGAGTGCAGTAATTGGTGGGCGGCTCAGACAATCTGCAGCTGTATTTGAGCTCCCCTTTTTGTGCTTGATTATCAAGTGGAATTGCTGAAGATATGTGGCCCACTTCTGATGCCTCTCATTTCGGAGCTTGCTTTGTGTCTGGATGAATTCCAAGGGTCTGTGGTCAGTGTGAATGACTGTTTCTTTTCCCAAGATGTAGTGTTTCCATTGTTTGCAGGCTTGCACAATGGCATAGAGCTCCTTATCATATGTTGGATATTTCCTGACTGTATCAGTGAAAGTTTCACTGTGATATGCAACAGGATGGCCATGTTGCATGATGACAGCTCCCATGGCATATTCAGACGCATCTGTCATCAACTCAAAAGGTTGATGCAAATCTGGCAAGGCAAGAACAGGGGCTGAGCAGAGTCTGTTCTTCAAATTCTCAAATGCCCTTTGCTGTATTTCACCCCACTGAAATGTAGCTTTTGCTCCTCCTTTAGTCACTTGGGTTAGTGACCAAGCAACATGTGAAAATCCAAGAACAAACCTGCGGTAGAAATTTGCAAGACCCAAAAAGCTACGAAGCTCTGTGAGAGTCCTTGGTGTGGGCCATTCTCGAATAACCCGAATCTTTTCTGGATCAACATGGACCCCTTCTGCATTCACAACATACCCGAGGTACTGAATTGTTGTCATCCCGAATGTGCATTTTTCAAGATTTGCATACAACTTGTGCTCCCGAAGAGTTTGAAGCACCTTACGAACATGTTGCAAATGTTCTTCCCACGTTCTGCTATAGATGAGTATGTCATCTAAGTAGACAACCACAAATGAGTTGGTGAAGGGTCGTAGGATGTCATCCATCATCCTCATGAAGGTTGCAGGTGCATTAGTTAAGCCAAAAGGCATAACCAACCATTCGAAGAGCCCCTCCTTAGATTTGAATGCAGTCTTCCAGATATCAGTGGGATCGATGGGAATTTGGTGATAACCAGATTTGAGATCAATTTTGGTGAAGAACTTCGCACCACGGAGCTGGTCCAGCAGGTCATCAATCCTGGGGAGAGGATAGCGATTCTTCACAGAGATTTTATTCAGGGCTCGATAGTCAATACAAAGCCTCCATGTTCCATCTTTCTTCGGTGCCAAGACAATTGGGCTACCACAAGGTGAAGAGCTTGGCCTGATGTGACCCTTTTGGATCAACTCTTGAATCTGTCTTTTTATCTCATCATTCTCCAAAACTGATCTGCGATACACAGGACTGTTAGGCAAAGGTGATCCTGGGATCAAATCGATAGAATGTTTTACCTGGCAATGTAGTGGAACTCCTGTAGGTGACTTGAATAAGTCATCATATTCTCCTGTGATGCGTCCTATCTGCTTTTGTTGTTGTGTTGATTGTGTAGTCAGGACTGCAACATCGGCCTTTGTGGATTTCTGCGGCTTGACCACCATGAGGACAAATTGCTTTGTTTTCTCCACCAATCTCTTACATTGCTTCGCACTGATCAGGGAGACAGATGTGGGAGGTGGTACCTCTGGTACCCTATAGCGCCGTTTTCCAAGGGTGAGAGTAATCCTTCGGGTTTGTGATTCATAGATGCCATGTCGCTCATACATGAATGGCTGACCAAGGAGTACATCACAAACATCTAGATTGACTACATCACACAAGACTTCATCTTGGAATGGTTTTATGGCATATGAAAGAAGACACTGATGGGTGACACGGAGGTCTCTCCCTGGGCTTAACCATCCAATACTATAGGGCTTTGGATGAGGCTTCACAGATAGATTTAGACTCTTCACAACTTTAGCAGAGATTAAATTCTTTTGACTCCCACTATCAAGAATGAAATGTAAAGGCGTACCTTTTACCCATAGTTTGGAGTGAAATAATCTTTCCTTGTCATCTGGTCTTTCTCCACGGTTCTGTGATGAAGCGACAATGGTGTCCGGCTCAGCATCTACAATTTCTTCTTCGTCCTCTTCGACTGTGGGTTGTGTCTGAGGCAGAGTAGTGGACGTTGAGTATTGTGACTCAGAAAGCAATGACTTGATGGCCCGACATTCTTCTTTGGAGTGGGTCCCAGTTTTGTGGTAATCACACCATTTTCCAGTCTTCCCTTTCTGGGATTTCTTATCCTGAAACTCCTTTTGCTTCCAATTTGGGCCTCGTGTTTGACCTTCCTTATCACTTTTCCATTTTGAGGGTTGACTCTTCGTATTCTTTCTGCCATTCTTCTGTTCAATCTTCACTGCAAATTTGTATGCTTCACCGAGGGTTTCCAAATTGAAAAGTTCCATTTCCCCCCGTATGTACCATTGTAGTCCACCACGATATTTGAGAGTCTTATGTTTCTCACTTTCTTGAATGCCCAACCTTGCAGACAAAGAATGAAAAGTGTCTGTGTAATCTTGAACAGATTGGTCCTTACCTTGGCGAAGTTGTTGCCACTGTATGTAGAGATCATCATATGCTCCGATGGGATAGTACTCTTCTTTCACTGCTTCTACAAAATCATCCCAGGTAGGTTCCGTCTCAAGGCCAATGTCATCTGTGCTGAACCTCTTTTTGCACACTTCCCACCAATTTTTCACAGGCAATGTTGATTTCAAAAGAGCAAAAGTAATCTTTTCTCCATCGGTAAACTTATTTACAGAGAAGTAGGAAGACAGTTGATCTAACCAATTTTCTACTGCATCAGCATTGATTTTACCCTCAAATGTAGGAATATCAAAATTTACCTGGACCTTGAAGGGTGTTGGGGCACTGAAAGGTCGTTCCCTGGATGAAGAGCCAGGAAGTGGAGCCGCGGAGCCAGGATTTCCCATCGGAAGTGTTTGAAGAATTTGGGCAAATTGTTGTAGCATCTGTGCTTGTTGCCGTTGGAGGGCCTCATTCACCATTTCCTTAAAAGGATCAGATGTCTCGGTGTCGTCCGCCATTTGAGGTCGTCTGGAGCGAACAAGTGGAGAATTTGGAAGCTCAGTTGTTTCCCACCCAAGCTTCTTATAGCCTGACCTCGTCCTCGGGATCATACACTCTCAAGACAAACCGCTCTGATACCACTGATCCAAAACTCAGAAGTTTTGGTTGATAAATATCACAATAACATAGAAATAACACAATAACAATGAATTCTCTGAGAAGAGATGTAGTATTACTCAAAATCGCAATACAGAATTATGCTTATCTCTGGGAAGAGATGTCTGTCTTCACATTTCGGGTTACCTATTCTTTTATACACAATTTGAAAGCATGGGAAGGATGTGGAAGGTCACCAATCTCGAGGGAGATGAAGTGGTACGACTTCCAATATTTAAAACAATACATAATTCAAGAAATTACTATTTTTAGAAACTTACTATTTTTAGACAGCACTATTAAAATTGAAATTTGAGGCACTTCCGTTGGGTTTTCGGGGGTCAAACTTCATAGAGCGGAGCTCAATGCCATTTCACGATGTTCCCCTCATTCCTAGCTTTCCAACGGTTCAAACGGCGAGTCAATTGGAGCTATGGTGCAAAAGTTATGGCTCCCGGAAGTTTCGTCATCAATTGGGGTGGAACTGTCACCCGAATTGTCGCCTGAATTGATGCCTGGATCATTCCTCCCTCCTTGAAAAGCAATGGTCCCCATTGCGTCAATACTCCCCATTAGGTGTGGTAGTTGTTTCTTGATTTGATTCTCTGTGAGCCACTCACCTTGATGGCTCAGCTGACCCCTTTTGACCACTCGATAAAGTGGAATAGAACGTCCTCTGGTTGTCTTCATCCAAGTATCCACAATCTGATCCTCTTCCACTGGAGCAAAACTCTGTGGATCAAGTTCATCAATGTCAAGTTGTTCTGCTACAACTGAAGTGTCCAAGAGAGGTGGATGATATGGCTTGAGGAGCTCCACATTGAATATGGGGTGCAGACCAAGGTAGGCTGGGAGGTTCAACTCAAAAGCATTTTCCCCAACTCTTCTGGTGATGGTGTATGGACCATATCGCAGAGGCCGAATTTTTCTGTGTGGGCCTGCAAGTCGTTCCTTCTGGAGCCGCAACCAGACCTTGTCACCCACAGCAAAATGGTGTGCAATCCTGTGTTTATCATGGCGTTGCTTGTACTTTTGATTCATCTTCTCCAGGATGTCATGAACTTGTTGCTGGAGGTGTTGCATTTGTTCAACAAACTTTGTAGCTTTTGCTGCCTCAGATCTTCCATGAGGTGTGTATTCCATGGTGGAAAAGGGAACTGCTATATCAACTGGTGCCATGGGTTGGAACCCAAAACATACTTGGAATGGACTGTGCTTGGTCGAGCTGTGCAGTGCCCGATTGTATCCATGTTGTATGAAAAGAAGTCCCTCATCCCATGTGCGTGGATGTTTGGAGTGGTACATCCGAATCATGTGAACAATCAAGCGGTTTACCACCTCTGTTTGACCATCAGTCTGTGGATGGAAGGCTGTGGACTTCATCATCTTAGTATCCATCATCTTCCATAGAGTGGACCAGAAGATGCTCAAGAACCTGCTATCTCGATCTGAGACAATGGACTTGGGAAGACCAAAATGGAGCCATACATGACCAAAATATAGCTGAGCAGTTTCTTCAGCAGATATATTCTTTTTACAGGCAATCATGATAGCCATTTTTGAAAAACGATCAACTACCACAAAAATACAGTCCTTACCATGTTTGGAAGTGGGCAAGCCTGATAGAAAATCCATTGAGACGGATTCCCAAGGCCTGGTTGGTTCTGGCAATGGCGTGTACAATCCTTGCTTCTTATTTGTCGGCTTGGCTATCGCACATGGGGTGCAGGATTTGAGATATCTTTCTACATCCTTTCGCATATGGGGCCAGTAGAAGTGTTTTTGAAGAACTGCCAATGTTTTCTCAATACCAAAGTGTCCAGCTGTCCTACTGAAGTGTGCTTCCCATATCATCTTTTGTTGTTCTGCAACTGGAACACAGATGTGTCCCATATGACAGAGGACATTATCTTGCAAATAGAAATCAGAAACATGTGTACCTTTTTTAAGTGCTTGATATGTAGCAGCAAAGGTAGGATCTGCTTCATACAGGGTACCCCAAGTGGCAGTCTCATGTCCGCACAGGTCCAAAACTGTTGTGAGTGCAGTAATTGGTGGGCGGCTCAGACAATCTGCAGCTGTATTTGAGCTCCCCTTTTTGTGCTTGATTATCAAGTGGAATTGCTGAAGATATGTGGCCCACTTCTGATGCCTCTCATTTCGGAGCTTGCTTTGTGTCTGGATGAATTCCAAGGGTCTGTGGTCAGTGTGAATGACTGTTTCTTTTCCCAAGATGTAGTGTTTCCATTGTTTGCAGGCTTGCACAATGGCATAGAGCTCCTTATCATATGTTGGATATTTCCTGACTGTATCAGTGAAAGTTTCACTGTGATATGCAACAGGATGGCCATGTTGCATGATGACAGCTCCCATGGCATATTCAGACGCATCTGTCATCAACTCAAAAGGTTGATGCAAATCTGGCAAGGCAAGAACAGGGGCTGAGCAGAGTCTGTTCTTCAAATTCTCAAATGCCCTTTGCTGTATTTCACCCCACTGAAATGTAGCTTTTGCTCCTCCTTTAGTCACTTGGGTTAGTGACCAAGCAACATGTGAAAATCCAAGAACAAACCTGCGGTAGAAATTTGCAAGACCCAAAAAGCTACGAAGCTCTGTGAGAGTCCTTGGTGTGGGCCATTCTCGAATAACCCGAATCTTTTCTGGATCAACATGGACCCCTTCTGCATTCACAACATACCCGAGGTACTGAATTGTTGTCATCCCGAATGTGCATTTTTCAAGATTTGCATACAACTTGTGCTCCCGAAGAGTTTGAAGCACCTTACGAACATGTTGCAAATGTTCTTCCCACGTTCTGCTATAGATGAGTATGTCATCTAAGTAGACAACCACAAATGAGTTGGTGAAGGGTCGTAGGATGTCATCCATCATCCTCATGAAGGTTGCAGGTGCATTAGTTAAGCCAAAAGGCATAACCAACCATTCGAAGAGCCCCTCCTTAGATTTGAATGCAGTCTTCCAGATATCAGTGGGATCGATGGGAATTTGGTGATAACCAGATTTGAGATCAATTTTGGTGAAGAACTTCGCACCACGGAGCTGGTCCAGCAGGTCATCAATCCTGGGGAGAGGATAGCGATTCTTCACAGAGATTTTATTCAGGGCTCGATAGTCAATACAAAGCCTCCATGTTCCATCTTTCTTCGGTGCCAAGACAATTGGGCTACCACAAGGTGAAGAGCTTGGCCTGATGTGACCCTTTTGGATCAACTCTTGAATCTGTCTTTTTATCTCATCATTCTCCAAAACTGATCTGCGATACACAGGACTGTTAGGCAAAGGTGATCCTGGGATCAAATCGATAGAATGTTTTACCTGGCAATGTAGTGGAACTCCTGTAGGTGACTTGAATAAGTCATCATATTCTCCTGTGATGTGTCCTATCTGCTTTTGTTGTTGTGTTGATTGTGTAGTCAGGACTGCAACATCGGCCTTTGTGGATTTCTGCGGCTTGACCACCATGAGGACAAATTGCTTTGTTTTCTCCACCAATCTCTTACATTGCTTCGCACTGATCAGGGAGACAGATGTGGGAGGTGGTACCTCTGGTACCCTATAGCGCCGTTTTCCAAGGGTGAGAGTAATCCTTCGGGTTCGTGATTCATAGATGCCATGTCGCTCATACATGAATGGCTGACCAAGGAGTACATCACAAACATCTAGATTGACTACATCACACAAGACTTCATCTTGGAATGGTTTTATGGCATATGAAAGAAGACACTGATGGGTGACACGGAGGTCTCTCCCTGGGCTTAACCATCCAATACTATAGGGCTTTGGATGAGGCTTCACAGATAGATTTAGACTCTTCACAACTTTAGCAGAGATTAAATTCTTTTGACTCCCACTATCAAGAATGAAATGTAAAGGCGTACCTTTTACCCATAGTTTGGAGTGAAATAATCTTTCCTTGTCATCTGGTCTTTCTCCACGGTTCTGTGATGAAGCGACAATGGTGTCCGGCTCAGCATCTACAATTTCTTCTTCGTCCTCTTCGACTGTGGGTTGTGTCTGAGGCAGAGTAGTGGACGTTGAGTATTGTGACTCAGAAAGCAATGACTTGATGGCCCGACATTCTTCTTTGGAGTGGGTCCCAGTTTTGTGGTAATCACACCATTTTCCAGTCTTCCCTTTCTGGGATTTCTTATCCTGAAACTCCTTTTGCTTCCAATTTGGGCCTCGTGTTTGACCTTCCTTATCACTTTTCCATTTTGAGGGTTGACTCTTCGTATTCTTTCTGCCATTCTTCTGTTCAATCTTCACTGCAAATTTGTATGCTTCACCGAGGGTTTCCAAATTGAAAAGTTCCATTTCCCCCCGTATGTACCATTGTAGTCCACCACGATATTTGAGAGTCTTATGTTTCTCACTTTCTTGAATGCCCAACCTTGCAGACAAAGAATGAAAAGTGTCTGTGTAATCTTGAACAGATTGGTCCTTACCTTGGCGAAGTTGTTGCCACTGTATGTAGAGATCATCATATGCTCCGATGGGATAGTACTCTTCTTTCACTGCTTCTACAAAATCATCCCAGGTAGGTTCCGTCTCAAGGCCAATGTCATCTGTGCTGAACCTCTTTTTGCACACTTCCCACCAATTTTTCACAGGCAATGTTGATTTCAAAAGAGCAAAAGTAATCTTTTCTCCATCGGTAAACTTATTTACAGAGAAGTAGGAAGACAGTTGATCTAACCAATTTTCTACTGCATCAGCATTGATTTTACCCTCAAATGTAGGAATATCAAAATTTACCTGGACCTTGAAGGGTGTTGGGGCACTGAAAGGTCGTTCCCTGGATGAAGAGCCAGGAAGTGGAGCCGCGGAGCCAGGATTTCCCATCGGAAGTGTTTGAAGAATTTGGGCAAATTGTTGTAGCATCTGTGCTTGTTGCCGTTGGAGGGCCTCATTCACCATTTCCTTAAAAGGATCAGATGTCTCGGTGTCGTCCGCCATTTGAGGTCGTCTGGAGCGAACAGGTGGAGAATTTGGAAGCTCAGTTGTTTCCCACCCAAGCTTCTTATAGCCTGACCTCGTCCTCGGGATCATACACTCTCAAGACAAACCGCTCTGATACCACTGATCCAAAACTCAGAAGTTTTGGTTGATAAATATCACAATAACATAGAAATAACACAATAACAATGAATTCTCTGAGAAGAGATGTAGTATTACTCAAAATCGCAATACAGAATTATGCTTATCTCTGGGAAGAGATGTCTGTCTTCACATTTCGGGTTACCTATTCTTTTATACACAATTTGAAAGCATGGGAAGGATGTGGAAGGTCACCAATCTCGAGGGAGATGAAGTGGTACGACTTCCAATATTTAAAACAATACATAATTCAAGAAATTACTATTTTTAGAAACTTACTATTTTTAGACAGCACTATTAAAATTGAAATTTGAGGCACTTCCGTTGGGTTTTCGGGGGTCAAACTTCATAGAGCGGAGCTCAATGCCATTTCACGATGTTCCCCTCATTCCTAGCTTTCCAACGGTTCAAACGGCGAGTCAATTGGAGCTATGGTGCAAAAGTTATGGCTCCCGGAAGTTTCGTCATCAATTGGGGTGGAACTGTCACCCGAATTGTCGCCTGAATTGATGCCTGGATCATTCCTCCCTCCT
The DNA here is from genome assembly GCA_037957365.1 of Torreya grandis. NCBI lineage: Eukaryota > Viridiplantae > Streptophyta > Pinopsida > Cupressales > Taxaceae > Torreya > Torreya grandis. Next base: position 18,326 of record JARHVA010001168.1, on the reverse strand, counting down.
TGAAAAGCAATGGTCCCCATTGCGTCAATACTCCCCATTAGGTGTGGTAGTTGTTTCTTGATTTGATTCTCTGTGAGCCACTCACCTTGATGGCTCAGCTGACCCCTTTTGACCACTCGATAAAGTGGAATAGAACGTCCTCTGGTTGTCTTCATCCAAGTATCCACAATCTGATCCTCTTCCACTGGAGCAAAACTCTGTGGATCAAGTTCATCAATGTCAAGTTGTTCTGCTACAACTGAAGTGTCCAAGAGAGGTGGATGATATGGCTTGAGGAGCTCCACATTGAATATGGGGTGCAGACCAAGGTAGGCTGGGAGGTTCAACTCAAAAGCATTTTCCCCAACTCTTCTGGTGATGGTGTATGGACCATATCGCAGAGGCCGAATTTTTCTGTGTGGGCCTGCAAGTCGTTCCTTCTGGAGCCGCAACCAGACCTTGTCACCCACAGCAAAATGGTGTGCAATCCTGTGTTTATCATGGCGTTGCTTGTACTTTTGATTCATCTTCTCCAGGATGTCATGAACTTGTTGCTGGAGGTGTTGCATTTGTTCAACAAACTTTGTAGCTTTTGCTGCCTCAGATCTTCCATGAGGTGTGTATTCCATGGTGGAAAAGGGAACTGCTATATCAACTGGTGCCATGGGTTGGAACCCAAAACATACTTGGAATGGACTGTGCTTGGTCGAGCTGTGCAGTGCCCGATTGTATCCATGTTGTATGAAAAGAAGTCCCTCATCCCATGTGCGTGGATGTTTGGAGTGGTACATCCGAATCATGTGAACAATCAAGCGGTTTACCACCTCTGTTTGACCATCAGTCTGTGGATGGAAGGCTGTGGACTTCATCATCTTAGTATCCATCATCTTCCATAGAGTGGACCAGAAGATGCTCAAGAACCTGCTATCTCGATCTGAGACAATGGACTTGGGAAGACCAAAATGGAGCCATACATGACCAAAATATAGCTGAGCAGTTTCTTCAGCAGATATATTCTTTTTACAGGCAATCATGATAGCCATTTTTGAAAAACGATCAACTACCACAAAAATACAGTCCTTACCATGTTTGGAAGTGGGCAAGCCTGATAGAAAATCCATTGAGACGGATTCCCAAGGCCTGGTTGGTTCTGGCAATGGCGTGTACAATCCTTGCTTCTTATTTGTCGGCTTGGCTATCGCACATGGGGTGCAGGATTTGAGATATCTTTCTACATCCTTTCGCATATGGGGCCAGTAGAAGTGTTTTTGAAGAACTGCCAATGTTTTCTCAATACCAAAGTGTCCAGCTGTCCTACTGAAGTGTGCTTCCCATATCATCTTTTGTTGTTCTGCAACTGGAACACAGATGTGTCCCATATGACAGAGGACATTATCTTGCAAATAGAAATCAGAAACATGTGTACCTTTTTTAAGTGCTTGATATGTAGCAGCAAAGGTAGGATCTGCTTCATACAGGGTACCCCAAGTGGCAGTCTCATGTCCGCACAGGTCCAAAACTGTTGTGAGTGCAGTAATTGGTGGGCGGCTCAGACAATCTGCAGCTGTATTTGAGCTCCCCTTTTTGTGCTTGATTATCAAGTGGAATTGCTGAAGATATGTGGCCCACTTCTGATGCCTCTCATTTCGGAGCTTGCTTTGTGTCTGGATGAATTCCAAGGGTCTGTGGTCAGTGTGAATGACTGTTTCTTTTCCCAAGATGTAGTGTTTCCATTGTTTGCAGGCTTGCACAATGGCATAGAGCTCCTTATCATATGTTGGATATTTCCTGACTGTATCAGTGAAAGTTTCACTGTGATATGCAACAGGATGGCCATGTTGCATGATGACAGCTCCCATGGCATATTCAGACGCATCTGTCATCAACTCAAAAGGTTGATGCAAATCTGGCAAGGCAAGAACAGGGGCTGAGCAGAGTCTGTTCTTCAAATTCTCAAATGCCCTTTGCTGTATTTCACCCCACTGAAATGTAGCTTTTGCTCCTCCTTTAGTCACTTGGGTTAGTGACCAAGCAACATGTGAAAATCCAAGAACAAACCTGCGGTAGAAATTTGCAAGACCCAAAAAGCTACGAAGCTCTGTGAGAGTCCTTGGTGTGGGCCATTCTCGAATAACCCGAATCTTTTCTGGATCAACATGGACCCCTTCTGCATTCACAACATACCCGAGGTACTGAATTGTTGTCATCCCGAATGTGCATTTTTCAAGATTTGCATACAACTTGTGCTCCCGAAGAGTTTGAAGCACCTTACGAACATGTTGCAAATGTTCTTCCCACGTTCTGCTATAGATGAGTATGTCATCTAAGTAGACAACCACAAATGAGTTGGTGAAGGGTCGTAGGATGTCATCCATCATCCTCATGAAGGTTGCAGGTGCATTAGTTAAGCCAAAAGGCATAACCAACCATTCGAAGAGCCCCTCCTTAGATTTGAATGCAGTCTTCCAGATATCAGTGGGATCGATGGGAATTTGGTGATAACCAGATTTGAGATCAATTTTGGTGAAGAACTTCGCACCACGGAGCTGGTCCAGCAGGTCATCAATCCTGGGGAGAGGATAGCGATTCTTCACAGAGATTTTATTCAGGGCTCGATAGTCAATACAAAGCCTCCATGTTCCATCTTTCTTCGGTGCCAAGACAATTGGGCTACCACAAGGTGAAGAGCTTGGCCTGATGTGACCCTTTTGGATCAACTCTTGAATCTGTCTTTTTATCTCATCATTCTCCAAAACTGATCTGCGATACACAGGACTGTTAGGCAAAGGTGATCCTGGGATCAAATCGATAGAATGTTTTACCTGGCAATGTAGTGGAACTCCTGTAGGTGACTTGAATAAGTCATCATATTCTCCTGTGATGCGTCCTATCTGCTTTTGTTGTTGTGTTGATTGTGTAGTCAGGACTGCAACATCGGCCTTTGTGGATTTCTGCGGCTTGACCACCATGAGGACAAATTGCTTTGTTTTCTCCACCAATCTCTTACATTGCTTCGCACTGATCAGGGAGACAGATGTGGGAGGTGGTACCTCTGGTACCCTATAGCGCCGTTTTCCAAGGGTGAGAGTAATCCTTCGGGTTCGTGATTCATAGATGCCATGTCGCTCATACATGAATGGCTGACCAAGGAGTACATCACAAACATCTAGATTGACTACATCACACAAGACTTCATCTTGGAATGGTTTTATGGCATATGAAAGAAGACACTGATGGGTGACACGGAGGTCTCTCCCTGGGCTTAACCATCCAATACTATAGGGCTTTGGATGAGGCTTCACAGATAGATTTAGACTCTTCACAACTTTAGCAGAGATTAAATTCTTTTGACTCCCACTATCAAGAATGAAATGTAAAGGCGTACCTTTTACCCATAGTTTGGAGTGAAATAATCTTTCCTTGTCATCTGGTCTTTCTCCACGGTTCTGTGATGAAGCGACAATGGTGTCCGGCTCAGCATCTACAATTTCTTCTTCGTCCTCTTCGACTGTGGGTTGTGTCTGAGGCAGAGTAGTGGACGTTGAGTATTGTGACTCAGAAAGCAATGACTTGATGGCCCGACATTCTTCTTTGGAGTGGGTCCCAGTTTTGTGGTAATCACACCATTTTCCAGTCTTCCCTTTCTGGGATTTCTTATCCTGAAACTCCTTTTGCTTCCAATTTGGGCCTCGTGTTTGACCTTCCTTATCACTTTTCCATTTTGAGGGTTGACTCTTCGTATTCTTTCTGCCATTCTTCTGTTCAATCTTCACTGCAAATTTGTATGCTTCACCGAGGGTTTCCAAATTGAAAAGTTCCATTTCCCCCCGTATGTACCATTGTAGTCCACCACGATATTTGAGAGTCTTATGTTTCTCACTTTCTTGAATGCCCAACCTTGCAGACAAAGAATGAAAAGTGTCTGTGTAATCTTGAACAGATTGGTCCTTACCTTGGCGAAGTTGTTGCCACTGTATGTAGAGATCATCATATGCTCCGATGGGATAGTACTCTTCTTTCACTGCTTCTACAAAATCATCCCAGGTAGGTTCCGTCTCAAGGCCAATGTCATCTGTGCTGAACCTCTTTTTGCACACTTCCCACCAATTTTTCACAGGCAATGTTGATTTCAAAAGAGCAAAAGTAATCTTTTCTCCATCGGTAAACTTATTTACAGAGAAGTAGGAAGACAGTTGATCTAACCAATTTTCTACTGCATCAGCATTGATTTTACCCTCAAATGTAGGAATATCAAAATTTACCTGGACCTTGAAGGGTGTTGGGGCACTGAAAGGTCGTTCCCTGGATGAAGAGCCAGGAAGTGGAGCCGCGGAGCCAGGATTTCCCATCGGAAGTGTTTGAAGAATTTGGGCAAATTGTTGTAGCATCTGTGCTTGTTGCCGTTGGAGGGCCTCATTCACCATTTCCTTAAAAGGATCAGATGTCTCGGTGTCGTCCGCCATTTGAGGTCGTCTGGAGCGAACAGGTGGAGAATTTGGAAGCTCAGTTGTTTCCCACCCAAGCTTCTTATAGCCTGACCTCGTCCTCGGGATCATACACTCTCAAGACAAACCGCTCTGATACCACTGATCCAAAACTCAGAAGTTTTGGTTGATAAATATCACAATAACATAGAAATAACACAATAACAATGAATTCTCTGAGAAGAGATGTAGTATTACTCAAAATCGCAATACAGAATTATGCTTATCTCTGGGAAGAGATGTCTGTCTTCACATTTCGGGTTACCTATTCTTTTATACACAATTTGAAAGCATGGGAAGGATGTGGAAGGTCACCAATCTCGAGGGAGATGAAGTGGTACGACTTCCAATATTTAAAACAATACATAATTCAAGAAATTACTATTTTTAGAAACTTACTATTTTTAGACAGCACTATTAAAATTGAAATTTGAGGCACTTCCGTTGGGTTTTCGGGGGTCAAACTTCATAGAGCGGAGCTCAATGCCATTTCACGATGTTCCCCTCATTCCTAGCTTTCCAACGGTTCAAACGGCGAGTCAATTGGAGCTATGGTGCAAAAGTTATGGCTCCCGGAAGTTTCGTCATCAATTGGGGTGGAACTGTCACCCGAATTGTCGCCTGAATTGATGCCTGGATCATTCCTCCCTCCTTGAAAAGCAATGGTCCCCATTGCGTCAATACTCCCCATTAGGTGTGGTAGTTGTTTCTTGATTTGATTCTCTGTGAGCCACTCACCTTGATGGCTCAGCTGACCCCTTTTGACCACTCGATAAAGTGGAATAGAACGTCCTCTGGTTGTCTTCATCCAAGTATCCACAATCTGATCCTCTTCCACTGGAGCAAAACTCTGTGGATCAAGTTCATCAATGTCAAGTTGTTCTGCTACAACTGAAGTGTCCAAGAGAGGTGGATGATATGGCTTGAGGAGCTCCACATTGAATATGGGGTGCAGACCAAGGTAGGCTGGGAGGTTCAACTCAAAAGCATTTTCCCCAACTCTTCTGGTGATGGTGTATGGACCATATCGCAGAGGCCGAATTTTTCTGTGTGGGCCTGCAAGTCGTTCCTTCTGGAGCCGCAACCAGACCTTGTCACCCACAGCAAAATGGTGTGCAATCCTGTGTTTATCATGGCGTTGCTTGTACTTTTGATTCATCTTCTCCAGGATGTCATGAACTTGTTGCTGGAGGTGTTGCATTTGTTCAACAAACTTTGTAGCTTTTGCTGCCTCAGATCTTCCATGAGGTGTGTATTCCATGGTGGAAAAGGGAACTGCTATATCAACTGGTGCCATGGGTTGGAACCCAAAACATACTTGGAATGGACTGTGCTTGGTCGAGCTGTGCAGTGCCCGATTGTATCCATGTTGTATGAAAAGAAGTCCCTCATCCCATGTGCGTGGATGTTTGGAGTGGTACATCCGAATCATGTGAACAATCAAGCGGTTTACCACCTCTGTTTGACCATCAGTCTGTGGATGGAAGGCTGTGGACTTCATCATCTTAGTATCCATCATCTTCCATAGAGTGGACCAGAAGATGCTCAAGAACCTGCTATCTCGATCTGAGACAATGGACTTGGGAAGACCAAAATGGAGCCATACATGACCAAAATATAGCTGAGCAGTTTCTTCAGCAGATATATTCTTTTTACAGGCAATCATGATAGCCATTTTTGAAAAACGATCAACTACCACAAAAATACAGTCCTTACCATGTTTGGAAGTGGGCAAGCCTGATAGAAAATCCATTGAGACGGATTCCCAAGGCCTGGTTGGTTCTGGCAATGGCGTGTACAATCCTTGCTTCTTATTTGTCGGCTTGGCTATCGCACATGGGGTGCAGGATTTGAGATATCTTTCTACATCCTTTCGCATATGGGGCCAGTAGAAGTGTTTTTGAAGAACTGCCAATGTTTTCTCAATACCAAAGTGTCCAGCTGTCCTACTGAAGTGTGCTTCCCATATCATCTTTTGTTGTTCTGCAACTGGAACACAGATGTGTCCCATATGACAGAGGACATTATCTTGCAAATAGAAATCAGAAACATGTGTACCTTTTTTAAGTGCTTGATATGTAGCAGCAAAGGTAGGATCTGCTTCATACAGGGTACCCCAAGTGGCAGTCTCATGTCCGCACAGGTCCAAAACTGTTGTGAGTGCAGTAATTGGTGGGCGGCTCAGACAATCTGCAGCTGTATTTGAGCTCCCCTTTTTGTGCTTGATTATCAAGTGGAATTGCTGAAGATATGTGGCCCACTTCTGATGCCTCTCATTTCGGAGCTTGCTTTGTGTCTGGATGAATTCCAAGGGTCTGTGGTCAGTGTGAATGACTGTTTCTTTTCCCAAGATGTAGTGTTTCCATTGTTTGCAGGCTTGCACAATGGCATAGAGCTCCTTATCATATGTTGGATATTTCCTGACTGTATCAGTGAAAGTTTCACTGTGATATGCAACAGGATGGCCATGTTGCATGATGACAGCTCCCATGGCATATTCAGACGCATCTGTCATCAACTCAAAAGGTTGATGCAAATCTGGCAAGGCAAGAACAGGGGCTGAGCAGAGTCTGTTCTTCAAATTCTCAAATGCCCTTTGCTGTATTTCACCCCACTGAAATGTAGCTTTTGCTCCTCCTTTAGTCACTTGGGTTAGTGACCAAGCAACATGTGAAAATCCAAGAACAAACCTGCGGTAGAAATTTGCAAGACCCAAAAAGCTACGAAGCTCTGTGAGAGTCCTTGGTGTGGGCCATTCTCGAATAACCCGAATCTTTTCTGGATCAACATGGACCCCTTCTGCATTCACAACATACCCGAGGTACTGAATTGTTGTCATCCCGAATGTGCATTTTTCAAGATTTGCATACAACTTGTGCTCCCGAAGAGTTTGAAGCACCTTACGAACATGTTGCAAATGTTCTTCCCACGTTCTGCTATAGATGAGTATGTCATCTAAGTAGACAACCACAAATGAGTTGGTGAAGGGTCGTAGGATGTCATCCATCATCCTCATGAAGGTTGCAGGTGCATTAGTTAAGCCAAAAGGCATAACCAACCATTCGAAGAGCCCCTCCTTAGATTTGAATGCAGTCTTCCAGATATCAGTGGGATCGATGGGAATTTGGTGATAACCAGATTTGAGATCAATTTTGGTGAAGAACTTCGCACCACGGAGCTGGTCCAGCAGGTCATCAATCCTGGGGAGAGGATAGCGATTCTTCACAGAGATTTTATTCAGGGCTCGATAGTCAATACAAAGCCTCCATGTTCCATCTTTCTTCGGTGCCAAGACAATTGGGATACCACAAGGTGAAGAGCTTGGCCTGATGTGACCCTTTTGGATCTATTCTTGAATCTGTGTTTTTATCTCATCATTCTCCAAAACTGATCTGCGATACACAGGACTGTTAGGCAAAGGTGATCATGGGATCAAATCGATAGAATGTTTTACCTGGCAATGTAGTGGAACTCCTGTAGGTGACTTGAATAAGTCATCATATTCTCCTGTGATGCATCCTATCTGCTTTTGTTGTTGTGTTGATTGTGTAGTTAGGACTGCAACATCGGCCTTTGTGGATTTCTGCGGCTTGACCACCATGAGGACAAATTGCTTTGTTTTCTCCACCAATCTCTTACATTACTTCGCACTGATTAGGGAGACAGATGTGGGAGGTGGTACCTTTGGTACCCTATAGCGCCATTTTCCAAGGGTGAGAGTAATCCTTGGGGTTCATGATTCATAGATGCCATGTCGCTCATACATGAATTGCTGACCAAGGAGTACATCACAAACATCTAGATTGACTACATCACACAAGACTTCATCTTGGAATGGTTTTATGGCATATGAAAGAAGACACTGATGGGTGACATGGAGGTCTCTCCCTGGGCTTAACCATCCAATACTATAGGGCTTTGGATGAGGCTTCACAGATAGATTTAGACTCTTCACAACTTTAGCAGAGATTAAATTCTTTTGACTCCCACTATCAAGAATGAAATGTAAAGGCGTACCTTTTACCCATAGTTTGGAGTGGAATAATCTTTCCTTGTCATCTGGTCTTTCTCCACGGTTCTGTGATGAAGCGACAATGGTGTCCGGCTCAGCATCTACAATTTCTTCTTCGTCCTCTTCGACTGTGGGTTGTGTCTGAGGCAGAGTAGTGGACGTTGAGTATTGTGACTCAGAAAGCAATGACTTGATGGCCCGACATTCTTCTTTGGAGTGGGTCCCAGTTTTGTGGTAATCACACCATTTTCCAGTCTTCCCTTTCTGGGATTTCTTATCCTGAAACTCCTTTTGCTTCCAATTTGGGCCTCGTGTTTGACCTTCCTTATCACTTTTCCATTTTGAGGGTTGACTCTTCGTATTCTTTCTGCCATTCTTCTGTTCAATCTTCACTGCAAATTTGTATGCTTCACCGAGGGTTTCCAAATTGAAAAGTTCCATTTCCCCCCGTATGTACCATTGTAGTCCACCACGATATTTGAGAGTCTTATGTTTCTCACTTTCTTGAATGCCCAACCTTGCAGACAAAGAATGAAAAGTGTCTGTGTAATCTTGAACAGATTGGTCCTTACCTTGGCAAAGTTGTTGCCACTGTATGTAGAGATCATCATATGCTCCGATGGGATAGTACTCTTCTTTCACTGCTTCTACAAAATCATCCCAGGTAGGTTCCGTCTCAAGGCCAATGTCATCTGTGCTGAACCTCTTTTTGCACACTTCCCACCAATTTTTCACAGGCAATGTTGATTTCAAAAGAGCAAAAGTAATCTTTCTCCATCGGTAAACTTATTTACAGAGAAGTAGGAAGACAGTTGATCTAACCAATTTTCTACTGCATCAGCATTGATTTTACCCTCAAATGTAGGAATATCAAAATTTACCTGGACCTTGAAGGGTGTTGGGGCACTGAAAGGTCGTTCCCTGGATGAAGAGCCAGGAAGTGGAGCCGCGGAGCCAGGATTTCCCATCGGAAGTGTTTGAAGAATTTGGGCAAATTGTTGTAGCATCTGTGCTTGTTGCCGTTGGAGGGCCTCATTCACCATTTCCTTAAAAGGATCAGATGTCTCGGTGTCGTCCGCCATTTGAGGTCGTCTGGAGCGAACAGGTGGAGAATTTGGAAGCTCAGTTGTTTCCCACCCAAGCTTCTTATAGCCTGACCTCGTCCTCGGGATCATACACTCTCAAGACAAACCGCTCTGATACCACTGATCCAAAACTCAGAAGTTTTGGTTGATAAATATCACAATAACATAGAAATAACACAATAACAATGAATTCTCTGAGAAGAGATGTAGTATTACTCAAAATCGCAATACAGAATTATGCTTATCTCTGGGAAGAGATGTCTGTCTTCACATTTCGGGTTACCTATTCTTTTATACACAATTTGAAAGCATGGGAAGGATGTGGAAGGTCACCAATCTCGAGGGAGATGAAGTGGTACGACTTCCAATATTTAAAACAATACATAATTCAAGAAATTACTATTTTTAGAAACTTACTATTTTTAGACAGCACTATTAAAATTGAAATTTGAGGCACTTCCGTTGGGTTTTCGGGGGTCAAACTTCATAGAGCGGAGCTCAATGCCATTTCACGATGTTCCCCTCATTCCTAGCTTTCCAACGGTTCAAACGGCGAGTCAATTGGAGCTATGGTGCAAAAGTTATGGCTCCCGGAAGTTTCGTCATCAATTGGGGTGGAACTGTCACCCGAATTGTCGCCTGAATTGATGCCTGGATCATTCCTCCCTCCTTGAAAAGCAATGGTCCCCATTGCGTCAATACTCCCCATTAGGTGTGGTAGTTGTTTCTTGATTTGATTCTCTGTGAGCCACTCACCTTGATGGCTCAGCTGACCCCTTTTGACCACTCGATAAAGTGGAATAGAACGTCCTCTGGTTGTCTTCATCCAAGTATCCACAATCTGATCCTCTTCCACTGGAGCAAAACTCTGTGGATCAAGTTCATCAATGTCAAGTTGTTCTGCTACAACTGAAGTGTCCAAGAGAGGTGGATGATATGGCTTGAGGAGCTCCACATTGAATATGGGGTGCAGACCAAGGTAGGCTGGGAGGTTCAACTCAAAAGCATTTTCCCCAACTCTTCTGGTGATGGTGTATGGACCATATCGCAGAGGCCGAATTTTTCTGTGTGGGCCTGCAAGTCGTTCCTTCTGGAGCCGCAACCAGACCTTGTCACCCACAGCAAAATGGTGTGCAATCCTGTGTTTATCATGGCGTTGCTTGTACTTTTGATTCATCTTCTCCAGGATGTCATGAACTTGTTGCTGGAGGTGTTGCATTTGTTCAACAAACTTTGTAGCTTTTGCTGCCTCAGATCTTCCATGAGGTGTGTATTCCATGGTGGAAAAGGGAACTGCTATATCAACTGGTGCCATGGGTTGGAACCCAAAACATACTTGGAATGGACTGTGCTTGGTCGAGCTGTGCAGTGCCCGATTGTATCCATGTTGTATGAAAAGAAGTCCCTCATCCCATGTGCGTGGATGTTTGGAGTGGTACATCCGAATCATGTGAACAATCAAGCGGTTTACCACCTCTGTTTGACCATCAGTCTGTGGATGGAAGGCTGTGGACTTCATCAGCTTAGTATCCATCATCTTCCATAGAGTGGACCAGAAGATGCTCAAGAACCTGCTATCTCGATCTGAGACAATGGACTTGGGAAGACCAAAATGGAGCCATACATGACCAAAATATAGCTGAGCAGTTTCTTCAGCAGATATATTCTTTTTACAGGCAATCATGATAGCCATTTTTGAAAAACGATCAACTACCACAAAAATACAGTCCTTACCATGTTTGGAAGTGGGCAAGCCTGATAGAAAATCCATTGAGACGGATTCCCAAGGCCTGGTTGGTTCTGGCAATGGCGTGTACAATCCTTGCTTCTTATTTGTCGGCTTGGCTATCGCACATGGGGTGCAGGATTTGAGATATCTTTCTACATCCTTTCGCATATGGGGCCAGTAGAAGTGTTTTTGAAGAACTGCCAATGTTTTCTCAATACCAAAGTGTCCAGCTGTCCTACTGAAGTGTGCTTCCCATATCATCTTTTGTTGTTCTGCAACTGGAACACAGATGTGTCCCATATGACAGAGGACATTATCTTGCAAATAGAAATCAGAAACATGTGTACCTTTTTTAAGTGCTTGATATGTAGCAGCAAAGGTAGGATCTGCTTCATACAGGGTACCCCAAGTGGCAGTCTCATGTCCGCACAGGTCCAAAACTGTTGTGAGTGCAGTAATTGGTGGGCGGCTCAGACAATCTGCAGCTGTATTTGAGCTCCCCTTTTTGTGCTTGATTATCAAGTGGAATTGCTGAAGATATGTGGCCCACTTCTGATGCCTCTCATTTCGGAGCTTGCTTTGTGTCTGGATGAATTCCAAGGGTCTGTGGTCAGTGTGAATGACTGTTTCTTTTCCCAAGATGTAGTGTTTCCATTGTTTGCAGGCTTGCACAATGGCATAGAGCTCCTTATCATATGTTGGATATTTCCTGACTGTATCAGTGAAAGTTTCACTGTGATATGCAACAGGATGGCCATGTTGCATGATGACAGCTCCCATGGCATATTCAGACGCATCTGTCATCAACTCAAAAGGTTGATGCAAATCTGGCAAGGCAAGAACAGGGGCTGAGCAGAGTCTGTTCTTCAAATTCTCAAATGCCCTTTGCTGTATTTCACCCCACTGAAATGTAGCTTTTGCTCCTCCTTTAGTCACTTGGGTTAGTGACCAAGCAACATGTGAAAATCCAAGAACAAACCTGCGGTAGAAATTTGCAAGACCCAAAAAGCTACGAAGCTCTGTGAGAGTCCTTGGTGTGGGCCATTCTCGAATAACCCGAATCTTTTCTGGATCAACATGGACCCCTTCTGCATTCACAACATACCCGAGGTACTGAATTGTTGTCATCCCGAATGTGCATTTTTCAAGATTTGCATACAACTTGTGCTCCCGAAGAGTTTGAAGCACCTTACGAACATGTTGCAAATGTTCTTCCCACGTTCTGCTATAGATGAGTATGTCATCTAAGTAGACAACCACAAATGAGTTGGTGAAGGGTCGTAGGATGTCATCCATCATCCTCATGAAGGTTGCAGGTGCATTAGTTAAGCCAAAAGGCATAACCAACCATTCGAAGAGCCCCTCCTTAGATTTGAATGCAGTCTTCCAGATATCAGTGGGATCGATGGGAATTTGGTGATAACCAGATTTGAGATCAATTTTGGTGAAGAACTTCGCACCACGGAGCTGGTCCAGCAGGTCATCAATCCTGGGGAGAGGATAGCGATTCTTCACAGAGATTTTATTCAGGGCTCGATAGTCAATACAAAGCCTCCATGTTCCATCTTTCTTCGGTGCCAAGACAATTGGGCTACCACAAGGTGAAGAGCTTGGCCTGATGTGACCCTTTTGGATCAACTCTTGAATCTGTCTTTTTATCTCATCATTCTCCAAAACTGATCTGCGATACACAGGACTGTTAGGCAAAGGTGATCCTGGGATCAAATCGATAGAATGTTTTACCTGGCAATGTAGTGGAACTCCTGTAGGTGACTTGAATAAGTCATCATATTCTCCTGTGATGCGTCCTATCTGCTTTTGTTGTTGTGTTGATTGTGTAGTCAGGACTGCAACATCGGCCTTTGTGGATTTCTGCGGCTTGACCACCATGAGGACAAATTGCTTTGTTTTCTCCACCAATCTCTTACATTGCTTCGCACTGATCAGGGAGACAGATGTGGGAGGTGGTACCTCTGGTACCCTATAGCGCCGTTTTCCAAGGGTGAGAGTAATCCTTCGGGTTCGTGATTCATAGATGCCATGTCGCTCATACATGAATGGCTGACCAAGGAGTACATCACAAACATCTAGATTGACTACATCACACAAGACTTCATCTTGGAATGGTTTTATGGCATATGAAAGAAGACACTGATGGGTGACACGGAGGTCTCTCCCTGGGCTTAACCATCCAATACTATAGGGCTTTGGATGAGGCTTCACAGATAGATTTAGACTCTTCACAACTTTAGCAGAGATTAAATTCTTTTGACTCCCACTATCAAGAATGAAATGTAAAGGCGTACCTTTTACCCATAGTTTGGAGTGAAATAATCTTTCCTTGTCATCTGGTCTTTCTCCACGGTTCTGTGATGAAGCGACAATGGTGTCCGGCTCAGCATCTACAATTTCTTCTTCGTCCTCTTCGACTGTGGGTTGTGTCTGAGGCAGAGTAGTGGACGTTGAGTATTGTGACTCAGAAAGCAATGACTTGATGGCCCGACATTCTTCTTTGGAGTGGGTCCCAGTTTTGTGGTAATCACACCATTTTCCAGTCTTCCCTTTCTGGGATTTCTTATCCTGAAACTCCTTTTGCTTCCAATTTGGGCCTCGTGTTTGACCTTCCTTATCACTTTTCCATTTTGAGGGTTGACTCTTCGTATTCTTTCTGCCATTCTTCTGTTCAATCTTCACTGCAAATTTGTATGCTTCACCGAGGGTTTCCAAATTGAAAAGTTCCATTTCCCCCCGTATGTACCATTGTAGTCCACCACGATATTTGAGAGTCTTATGTTTCTCACTTTCTTGAATGCCCAACCTTGCAGACAAAGAATGAAAAGTGTCTGTGTAATCTTGAACAGATTGGTCCTTACCTTGGCGAAGTTGTTGCCACTGTATGTAGAGATCATCATATGCTCCGATGGGATAGTACTCTTCTTTCACTGCTTCTACAAAATCATCCCAGGTAGGTTCCGTCTCAAGGCCAATGTCATCTGTGCTGAACCTCTTTTTGCACACTTCCCACCAATTTTTCACAGGCAATGTTGATTTCAAAAGAGCAAAAGTAATCTTTTCTCCATCGGTAAACTTATTTACAGAGAAGTAGGAAGACAGTTGATCTAACCAATTTTCTACTGCATCAGCATTGATTTTACCCTCAAATGTAGGAATATCAAAATTTACCTGGACCTTGAAGGGTGTTGGGGCACTGAAAGGTCGTTCCCTGGATGAAGAGCCAGGAAGTGGAGCCGCGGAGCCAGGATTTCCCATCGGAAGTGTTTGAAGAATTTGGGCAAATTGTTGTAGCATCTGTGCTTGTTGCCGTTGGAGGGCCTCATTCACCATTTCCTTAAAAGGATCAGATGTCTCGGTGTCGTCCGCCATTTGAGGTCGTCTGGAGCGAACAGGTGGAGAATTTGGAAGCTCAGTTGTTTCCCACCCAAGCTTCTTATAGCCTGACCTCGTCCTCGGGATCATACACTCTCAAGACAAAACCGCTCTGATACCACTGATCCAAAACTCAGAAGTTTTGGTTGATAAATATCACAATAACATAGAAATAACACAATAACAATGAATTCTCTGAGAAGAGATGTAGTATTACTCAAAATCGCAATACAGAATTATGCTTATCTCTGGGAAGAGATGTCTGTCTTCACATTTCGGGTTACCTATTCTTTTATACACAATTTGAAAGCATGGGAAGGATGTGGAAGGTCACCAATCTCGAGGGAGATGAAGTGGTACGACTTCCAATATTTAAAACAATACATAATTCAAGAAATTACTATTTTTAGAAACTTACTATTTTTAGACAGCACTATTAAAATTGAAATTTGAGGCACTTCCGTTGGGTTTTCGGGGGTCAAACTTCATAGAGCGGAGCTCAATGCCATTTCACGATGTTCCCCTCATTCCTAGCTTTCCAACGGTTCAAACGGCGAGTCAATTGGAGCTATGGTGCAAAAGTTATGGCTCCCGGAAGTTTCGTCATCAATTGGGGTGGAACTGTCACCCGAATTGTCGCCTGAATTGATGCCTGGATCATTCCTCCCTCCTTGAAAAGCAATGGTCCCCATTGCGTCAATACTCCCCATTAGGTGTGGTAGTTGTTTCTTGATTTGATTCTCTGTGAGCCACTCACCTTGATGGCTCAGCTGACCCCTTTTGACCACTCGATAAAGTGGAATAGAACGTCCTCTGGTTGTCTTCATCCAAGTATCCACAATCTGATCCTCTTCCACTGGAGCAAAACTCTGTGGATCAAGTTCATCAATGTCAAGTTGTTCTGCTACAACTGAAGTGTCCAAGAGAGGTGGATGATATGGCTTGAGGAGCTCCACATTGAATATGGGGTGCAGACCAAGGTAGGCTGGGAGGTTCAACTCAAAAGCATTTTCCCCAACTCTTCTGGTGATGGTGTATGGACCATATCGCAGAGGCCGAATTTTTCTGTGTGGGCCTGCAAGTCGTTCCTTCTGGAGCCGCAACCAGACCTTGTCACCCACAGCAAAATGGTGTGCAATCCTGTGTTTATCATGGCGTTGCTTGTACTTTTGATTCATCTTCTCCAGGATGTCATGAACTTGTTGCTGGAGGTGTTGCATTTGTTCAACAAACTTTGTAGCTTTTGCTGCCTCAGATCTTCCATGAGGTGTGTATTCCATGGTGGAAAAGGGAACTGCTATATCAACTGGTGCCATGGGTTGGAACCCAAAACATACTTGGAATGGACTGTGCTTGGTCGAGCTGTGCAGTGCCCGATTGTATCCATGTTGTATGAAAAGAAGTCCCTCATCCCATGTGCGTGGATGTTTGGAGTGGTACATCCGAATCATGTGAACAATCAAGCGGTTTACCACCTCTGTTTGACCATCAGTCTGTGGATGGAAGGCTGTGGACTTCATCAGCTTAGTATCCATCATCTTCCATAGAGTGGACCAGAAGATGCTCAAGAACCTGCTATCTCGATCTGAGACAATGGACTTGGGAAGACCAAAATGGAGCCATACATGACCAAAATATAGCTGAGCAGTTTCTTCAGCAGATATATTCTTTTTACAGGCAATCATGATAGCCATTTTTGAAAAACGATCAACTACCACAAAAATACAGTCCTTACCATGTTTGGAAGTGGGCAAGCCTGATAGAAAATCCATTGAGACGGATTCCCAAGGCCTGGTTGGTTCTGGCAATGGCGTGTACAATCCTTGCTTCTTATTTGTCGGCTTGGCTATCGCACATGGGGTGCAGGATTTGAGATATCTTTCTACATCCTTTCGCATATGGGGCCAGTAGAAGTGTTTTTGAAGAACTGCCAATGTTTTCTCAATACCAAAGTGTCCAGCTGTCCTACTGAAGTGTGCTTCCCATATCATCTTTTGTTGTTCTGCAACTGGAACACAGATGTGTCCCATATGACAGAGGACATTATCTTGCAAATAGAAATCAGAAACATGTGTACCTTTTTTAAGTGCTTGATATGTAGCAGCAAAGGTAGGATCTGCTTCATACAGGGTACCCCAAGTGGCAGTCTCATGTCCGCACAGGTCCAAAACTGTTGTGAGTGCAGTAATTGGTGGGCGGCTCAGACAATCTGCAGCTGTATTTGAGCTCCCCTTTTTGTGCTTGATTATCAAGTGGAATTGCTGAAGATATGTGGCCCACTTCTGATGCCTCTCATTTCGGAGCTTGCTTTGTGTCTGGATGAATTCCAAGGGTCTGTGGTCAGTGTGAATGACTGTTTCTTTTCCCAAGATGTAGTGTTTCCATTGTTTGCAGGCTTGCACAATGGCATAGAGCTCCTTATCATATGTTGGATATTTCCTGACTGTATCAGTGAAAGTTTCACTGTGATATGCAACAGGATGGCCATGTTGCATGATGACAGCTCCCATGGCATATTCAGACGCATCTGTCATCAACTCAAAAGGTTGATGCAAATCTGGCAAGGCAAGAACAGGGGCTGAGCAGAGTCTGTTCTTCAAATTCTCAAATGCCCTTTGCTGTATTTCACCCCACTGAAATGTAGCTTTTGCTCCTCCTTTAGTCACTTGGGTTAGTGACCAAGCAACATGTGAAAATCCAAGAACAAACCTGCGGTAGAAATTTGCAAGACCCAAAAAGCTACGAAGCTCTGTGAGAGTCCTTGGTGTGGGCCATTCTCGAATAACCCGAATCTTTTCTGGATCAACATGGACCCCTTCTGCATTCACAACATACCCGAGGTACTGAATTGTTGTCATCCCGAATGTGCATTTTTCAAGATTTGCATACAACTTGTGCTCCCGAAGAGTTTGAAGCACCTTACGAACATGTTGCAAATGTTCTTCCCACGTTCTGCTATAGATGAGTATGTCATCTAAGTAGACAACCACAAATGAGTTGGTGAAGGGTCGTAGGATGTCATCCATCATCCTCATGAAGGTTGCAGGTGCATTAGTTAAGCCAAAAGGCATAACCAACCATTCGAAGAGCCCCTCCTTAGATTTGAATGCAGTCTTCCAGATATCAGTGGGATCGATGGGAATTTGGTGATAACCAGATTTGAGATCAATTTTGGTGAAGAACTTCGCACCACGGAGCTGGTCCAGCAGGTCATCAATCCTGGGGAGAGGATAGCGATTCTTCACAGAGATTTTATTCAGGGCTCGATAGTCAATACAAAGCCTCCATGTTCCATCTTTCTTCGGTGCCAAGACAATTGGGCTACCACAAGGTGAAGAGCTTGGCCTGATGTGACCCTTTTGGATCAACTCTTGAATCTGTCTTTTTATCTCATCATTCTCCAAAACTGATCTGCGATACACAGGACTGTTAGGCAAAGGTGATCCTGGGATCAAATCGATAGAATGTTTTACCTGGCAATGTAGTGGAACTCCTGTAGGTGACTTGAATAAGTCATCATATTCTCCTGTGATGCGTCCTATCTGCTTTTGTTGTTGTGTGGTGAATTGTGTAGTCAGGACTGCAACATCGGCCTTTGTGGATTTCTGCGGCTTGACCACCATGAGGACAAATTGCTTTGTTTTCTCCAC